>JASEVX010000019.1:0-292500 GCA_031761405.1 Serripes groenlandicus
CATAATTATTTTAGTAGGTAATCCGTTCAACAATGCGACGTGATATGACTAAATGTTGTTGAAAACGGCGTAAATACCAATAGATAATTAAATAGATAAACACAGAAGACATACAAAAAACAATACGTACATAAGTCATTAAAATTCAAACAATAGTTGTGCACCAGTTCAAATTCAATGAGATACACAGAGTGGTTTTATCAAATTGAAATAATTGACAGATATGAAAAGAATAAATACGAAAAATATCTTACCTTAGAGAGTCTATACTTGTGTCTCCAGCTACTGTGTCTCAATTGAAGTGAAACAGTCGAAAGCAAATTGCGAACCGAGTACGAAATTCCTGAGAAATACTGTCAAAATTCTGAAAATGGAAAACCTACATAAATTGCACACGTCTGATAGTGTGGGTTGCTATACTGCACAACATAAATAAAGGCCGGGATGTTTGACGATGTCTGTAGCTGAAACAATGTTTTGAAATCACTGCGGGGAAAGGAGTTATGGCGCATAGTAAGCTGTATCTCCTTTTTTTCCCCACACTATTTTCAGCTATCAAATTTATACATCAAAATGTTCAGATATATACATATATATATGTACAGTCCAACCTGTGTTTAAAGACCACCCATGGGAAGAGAACATTGTGGTCTTTGATCACAGGTGGTCTTTAATAACAGGGTCATTTATGCAGAAAATGAGTAAATGAGAAATTAAAAGTATGGCTGCTATAGACAGGAAATTGCTCACCAAAGGTCGTCTTTAGCCAATGTTTGACTGTATATGCATTTTTCCTGCATACGCAAATGATTGAACTATTGCTGTCACGTGACTAAAAGGGTCAGTGAACACTCTAGAACAACTGAGACTTCATGCACAACGGTTGTAACTACATCTTGTAACAAGATGTAGTTACAACCGTTTTGCATGAAGCCCACGATATGAAGTCAAATATCGTCCTAACACGATGGATAGGCTGATCTGATTCTACGTTCAGAAACGCCAACGTGCACCTGTTCCCGTGTTCAGACTATATTTATCCAAGCTGTCAGGTTCGTGTTGATCGTAACTAGCCAGGACCGAGACATATACACAGGGGCGTAGCTCCCATTAGGCACTGTAGGCACGTGCCTACACATTTTTGTTCTAAAAATGCCAAAAAATGCAGCTGCGGCGATACACATCTGCGTAATGTATCGACCAGATCATCCTGCGCTGTCTGTGCAGACTAATCCGGCCGACACATTCCGTCTAAGGGTGGGATAGATAGAGTAGTGATTCCTAAAACAGAAACTCCACAGGAGGCGAAAAGTGTATATCCGGGTACGCCTGTGTGGCATGCTTAGGCTGATCCGGGTCGATACTTTACGCAGAGTCCACAATGTTGATTTTCTCACGAGACGGCCTACCCATTGACTATTGCCAAGCTATGCCCCTGATACATACAGCACAATCAAACCTGTGCTAAAGACCACCTTTGTTTAGCAATTCCCTGTCTTTAGCTACCACACTTTTAATTTCAAAATAACTCATTTTCTGCATAAATGACCCCCGTAATTAAAGACCACATGTGAACAAAGACAACTTTTTCTCGTCCCATGGGTGGTCTTTAAACACAGGTTGGACTGTATTGACATGGCTCTGACCAGAACAAGAGAAAATGTGTCTGGTCTAAATTACGTTGTGCTATTATGTAACCCTCGTTTCGCTAAATACGACTTTTAGAAAACAGTTGGAAACCATACGACTTTTAGAGTTAACCCCTTTTCACATACAACTCTATAACAGACGTGTTAGAAAACATATTGGCAAAACATATCAAAACTCACGTAAATAATAGCATAATAAATGCTGAGAGTTAAATACATTTTAGCAAATGTAGAAATTGGTCATGATGAGCAATTTCTCATTTTGTCACACTTTTTCGAAAGTCATCCGCTGCAGAGCAGTCAAAATGCGTCTATTTTGGGGGGAAGCATTGTTTAGACATGTGTTGTAGAGATTGTTACTACATTAATTCAAAACATTGTAGCAAAAGGAGAAATTGCCACAATGGTTTTAACTTTATTTGATAATTAAACTTTTATTTATTGTGAATTTTCACGTTTTTGCCATACGTTTTCGAAGTCGTCTGCTGAAGATTTGTTGTATGTGGGAAATGTTTAAGAGACTGGTTCCAGTCTAGATAAAGTGTAAACAAATTTATATTCTGAATTAATATTCTTAAAGGAAAACGCTTTGCTCAGTTTAAACTGTATCACTAAATAGCCCTACAGTAATGTATCATTTTGATGTAATTAACTTTTCTTTACATTCTGTAACTACCAAGATATACGCTTTTAAAGTTTGTGTTTTCACGTCGGGATTGATACCAGTCTAAGAATGACGGAACCTTCACAAGTTGCAATAGAGTATTAGTGTAACCTACGGCTCAGAGCTTTTGAATCCTTATTTATGTTTTCTACGTCGATTGATTGATTGATTGATTGATTGATTGATTGATTGATTGATTGATTGATTGATTGATCGATTGATCGATTGATTGATTATTTGGTGTTGTACGCCGCTTACAATAATTTATTCAGATATATCACAGCGTTTACTGGGTTAGTTACCAGTACTTATGGTTCATTTATTCAGATATATCACAGCGTTTACTGGGTTAGTTACCAGTACTTATGTAATGCTAAACCTGCGCGAAGGAGGAGAGTCATTACAACTATTTGTGTTAAGTCTTTGGTACGACCCGGCCGGGGATCGAACCGACGACCTACAGCAATGTGGCTGTCACTCTACCACTACCACTACACCAGCGAGGGGGTGTCATGAATCGAAAATGAAAGTCGGAATTTCCACAGGAAAATTCCTCGCGTAACACTTCAGATAAATGCGCAGTTGTCTGAATAAATGTATAAAACGAGGCTTTAGCATTTCTAGTTTCTAGTTTCATTTTCATGAACTTTTGCTGAACAGAATTGTGAAAACCCTGTCATGCTTAACCCTTTCCCACATATAGACGACTTCTGACGCTGATGGATAAATTGCAATTTCTCCATTTGCCACAATGTTTTCAACTCCCTTTAATAATTATACTTCCCTTTATAGAGATTTTCCTAATTTATGTGAGTATGTTTTCAAAGTCATATACTGCAGATTTGCTGTATGTGGGAAAGGCTTAAAAGTTCCGATTAGTCATGATCACCATGCATATGACCTTTGGTGATAACGATACAATTCGTAAACAAACTCCAGAAGAATCCATGATCCTTGCTCAAACTAATTTAATTTTGGTTATACTCCATTTTAAACATTATTTCACTTATCTATTATCCATGAAATGTGCTTTGCCCATGGTCACACCAACATGACTGGGGATCGTACCTGGGACGCCCGTATTCAAACAACTCATAGTAGCGAACAAGTAATTATTTTAAACAGAGTTCGAGAAAGTTCGGGCTGATCTAAATCGTCCTATTTAGCAAAGCATCGACGATCGGTTTTGGTGTGATCTTGTCCAAAGTTATTAACTTCTTCGCTTAACCTTTTCCCCAAAACAACACATATGCCGTAAACGACTATAAAAACATAGTTACACAAGCCTGGAAAATCTACATAAAAATAGCTTAATTGTTCAATAGGTTGAAAACATTGCGACCAAAGGAGAAATTGCTCATCACACTGTTTTCAAAAGTCGTCTGCTATTGCGTAAAGAATCGTCTGCAAGTGGGAAAGGGTTAACTCGTCGTTTTCTTTTGTGATATAACCGTCTTTGGAACACCCAACGTTTAAGCGTTTTGGATAATTTTAGTGATAGGTTATCCATTCAATTTTTCTATATTTTGACAAAATATGTTCAAAGTCGTCTGCTGCAGAATTGTCGTATGAGGGAAAGGGTTAAAGCAGACGGCGTTTTGAAAACATAGTGACAAAAGAAGAAATTGCACAGAACGTGCAATTTCTCCTTTTGTCACAATGTTTTCCACTTTTAGTCACAGGTTATCCATCTGACAAAATACGTTCAAAGTCGTCTGCTGCAGAATTGTCGTATGGGGGAAAGGGTTAAATCCCAATCAATCAACCTATTTCTCGGTGTTTACCAGTATTTTTATTACTTAAAAGTAGACCGTTACTAAGTAGACCGTTACTAAAGTAGACCGTCACTTAAGTAGACCGTTACTAAAGTAGACCGTCACTAAAGTAGACCGTTACTAAAGTAGACCGTCACTAAAGTAGACCGTCACTAACGTAGACCGTTACTAAAGTAGACCGTTACTAAAGTAGACCGTCACTAAAGTAGACCGTCACTAAAGTAGACCGTCACTAAAGTAGACCGTCACTAAAGTAGACCGTCACTAACGTAGACCGTTACTAAAGTAGACCGTTACTAAAGTAGACCGTCACTAAAGTAGACCGTCACTAAAGTAGACCGTCACTAAAGTAGACCGTTACTAAAGTAGACCGTCACTAAAGTAGACCGTCACTAAAGTAGACCGTCACTAAAGTAGACCGTTACTAAAGTAGACCGTTACTAAAGTAGACCGTCACTAAAGTAGAACGTTACTAAAGTAGACCGTTACTAAAGTAGACCGTCACTAAAGTAGACCGTTACTAAAGTAGACCGTCACTAAAGTAGAACGTTACTAAAGTAGACCGTCACTAAAGTAGACCGTTACTAAAGTAGACCGTTACTAAACTAGACCGTTACTTATATCATTCGCGGAATCCTCCCTGGTCGTATGGTTAGCGTCGGGGATTTGAAAACTGGTCGTCCCGTCCCGGGTTCAAGTCGTTGTTTACCCAGGGATCATGAATAAGTGAAGTGTCGCTATTATATAACTTAAATAATGTTGAAAATAGCGTAAGACCCAAATAAAATAAATTATATAATTTGCGGGGAGTTCTTCAGAACAAACGTTATCTTTGACCTTTATTTTTGACCTGATGCTGCAATCGAAAACGAAAGTGGATTCTGTTGACTCAACCGTCTCAGGAAAACCCAATTTGGGATTCCAAATCAACAAATATCGCCTGATTTTCATTTTTCGGAAAATGTCGAATTCGGGAAACCATGAAATAGTTAACAGAGAATGTAAACACATAGCTGTTGTTAGTAAGTTGCCTCAGTGTGCAGCAAACTTTTCAGACTAAAAGATCGAATTAATTTAAAGATTGTCACAGCATTATAAGGTAGGTAATGCATTATTTATTTAAATCTAATTTGACAATTTAAACCGACATTGTGTTCAGTGAACTGCTACGTTAGTTGATGCTTAGTTTAAATATTTGTATTTTCAATATTAAGACGCAAAATCCGAAAATGATTATATAAACACTACAACAAGAGAAAGTTGATGCAACGCATCAATGTCGCCGGAAATCCATACTGCAGTTATGCATAACACTAACATTCTAGTAGTTGAATAAACAGTTATCAACTGAGGGGCATATTGTAACATCAGGGGTGGGGGTCAAGTGAAAATGTTTCATAACTTGCATTGTTTGATCAACGAAGTGAATGATAATTGAAGCCTTTCACTGTTTATGATCAATCTCCATTCCAAAGTAGGTTGACCATACACACAACCAACTAATTATTGATCATAAACAGTAATAGAAATGAGTAATCTTGCCAATCATTAGTCTTAGTATGTATACAGTGCTTTCATTAAGGAATAATTATAAGATTTGTGAATTCCACATACACTTTTCAAGATGTTTGTCAGAATATTTGAATGTTATTTTTTTTCAATAAAAACACTAAACAGACAATTTAGGATGTGCATGCAATAGCACGTCATTTTACCTTTCCTCTATTAAAGTCAACAGAGGACACCTTTGCAGCAATCTACTTTTAAAACAATGAGATAAGGGTTAAATCGCTGAAGACATGAGTTTTCTCTTTTTCTCAAAATGATATTAGCTTGGCATCCTAATGATATCATACTTTAACAAATGTTGAAATGTAGTCCAATATTTATGAGTTAGCCACCTTCGAAATATAATATCAGCTAAACAGTTACATCTCAATGAAATTGTTGTATAATTTAAACTTAATTTCGAACATAAACTGAGCCCTACAACATGTTAATTTATTTTAATTCTTTCCTTCCTTTTTTATAATGAAAATAACAAACTACTCATGTTTTAAAATTATATTATGATGAGCGTCCTTGTGTCGATGATGCATAACAATATGCAGATCGGAAGCAATATGCCTTTAGGGAATTAAATGACACATTTAAAATTGTCAAGGACGAAATAATTTTGTACGAAAGACCGATTCTTTCTTATTCGCAGAGGTGTCGTTATTGAAACTCTCTTTATAGGCAGAGAATGTTCGTTCAAAGTAATTTTTCTATTAAAACCAGTTTTATCTCGATTTGTTCTTTTCTTCATTTGTTTCGAACCAATTAAACATTTTAAATCACCTATGATTTACTATTTGTAAGTGAGTGTAAAGAGCGGCTCTCTGCAAAGGAGATTGATCTACGCAGTTGGTATGTAAACCAAATTAGACTGTGCGACGTAAAGGTTTGTAGTTATCGCCTTTGGTTACATGAAGTATATAGTGTAGAATAAAGTATTTCAGTCTAGCTAATAGGAACTGTTTTGTCTTCGTAAATAAAACAAAAAAACATAAATACGAGTCAAAATAATGAAACTGAAAATACCTAAAACATCGGAATATTTAATTTCATTTTAGATGTGTCATTACTTAGTGTTTTTAAAAAAACACAATTGTAATATGTTCAAGACATCTAAATGTGTTTCTTTCTAATAATAATCCCCCCTCCCATGTCATTTCCGAAAACCTATTAAAAATAGAAGTCGCGGGCTTCTGCCCGGCGACTAATAAACTGGTTAGAGGATTTAGGTTTAATCAAATAATGTTCCTCTGCAAGTTGAAAGTTTGAAAACAATTTAAAAAAGCAGGTTGATGTTTCATTTATTAACTCACATTTAGTGTTTAGTCACATTAATTGTTTGTGGATTTGCTATCGTTAGCTGACGTGAACCTTACTGAACGCACAGTAGTATAATAGTGTAAGTGTCGTCTGCTTTTAAAGTATATGTAGATAATGTGTACCATCTACTCTAGAGCATTGCTAGAGGTTAACCCTTACACACATACAACAATACTGCAGCAGACGACTACTTGAACATATTGGGAAAGGGGCAAAATTATGGAAAATGTCTTTAAATTTAAGTATTATTTATTGAAAACGTTCAATTGTTCTTATACTCACATGTATTCAAAAGTAGCCTACTGCAGATTTATATGTAAGCGGGAACGTGTTAGTAAAGAAAAAATTGCTCCCTATAGGTAATTTGTTACACGCCGTTCAACTTGATTTGTCCGCCTTTACCCATGTTTTGAAAATGTGTCTGCTGTTCATGTACAGTGGCGTCAGATGTCCGTATCAGATTGTTACGTTGAATTATTTTATTATTTAAAAAAAATATATATATATATTTATAGCCGATTTACGAATTGTCCGTATCAGATTGTAACATTGAACTATTTTATTATTTAAAAAAAAAATAAAAAAAAAATAAAATATATATATATATATTTATTTATAGCCGAATTACGATAAAACCAACATTGTAGACTCTGCGTAAAGTATCGATCCTCATCAGCCTAAGCATGCCGAGCAGGCTAACTCGGACAGACACTTTTCGCCTCCTGTGGATTTTCTGTTTCTTGATTCATTACTCTATCCCCATCAGACATAATGTGTCGTCCCGGATCAGCCTGCGCAGGCTGATCTGGTTCATAAAACTGGTTTTCTCTCGAAACGGCTCATTTGTGAGAAATGGGAACACGTTTAACTGGTGCTCTAAAGAGTGTAGTATAGATTCGTATGATAGCACACATCCGTATACAAATTAATCTGGCTCTGCACTGTTTGACAATTAGTCACAGAATTGTTCAAGAAAAACCTAAAAAAGAGAGAGTGAATTTAGATCAGTGACACCATGCCCATGGGTGTGCATCCAGATCTTTATCTTCAAACATACGCTATATGTTTGGATTTCCTGTCTTATTTTATAACACACCCCACCGTCTCGGTGGTGTTAGGGTAGAACGTCCGCATCGGGTGCGGGAGGTCGCGGGTTCGATTCCCGGCCGTATCATACAAAATACTTTAAAATTGGTAATAATGGGCGCCCTCCTTGGCTCTCTGGGTTGTCTGGTTAGCATTACAACTGACTGGTTGGTGTCACGATAAATGGACCAGTAGTACCGCTCAGGGTTGCGTGGTTAACATTACAACTGACTGGCTGGTGTCACGATAAATGGACCAGTAGTACCGCTCAGGGTTGCGTGGTTAACATTACAAATGACTGGTTGGTGTCACGATAAATGGACCAGTAGTACCGCTCAGGGTTGCGTGGTTAACATTACAAATGACTGGTTGGTGTCACGATAAATGGACCAGTAGTACCGCTCAGGGTTGCGTGGTTAGCATTACAAATGACTGGCTGGTGTCACGATAAATGGACCAGTAGTACCGCTCAGGGTTGCGTGGTTAACATTACAAATGACTGGTTGGTGTCACGATAAATGGACCAGTAGTACCGCTCAGGGTTGCGTGGTTAACATTACAACTGACTGGCTGGTGTCACGATAAATGGACCAGTAGTACCGCTCAGGGTTGCGTGGTTAACATTACAAATGACTGGTTGGTGTCACGATAAATGGACCAGTAGTACCGCTCAGGGTTGCGTGGTTAACATTACAAATGACTGGTTGGTGTCACGATAAATGGACCAGTAGTACCGCTCAGGGTTGCGTGGTTAACATTACAAATGACTGGCTGGTGTCACGATAAATGGACCAGTAGTACCGCTCAGGGTTGCGTGGTTAGCATTACAAATGACTGGCTGGTGTCACGATAAATGGACCAGTAGTACCGCTCAGGGTTGCGTGGTTAACATTACAAATGACTGGTTGGTGTCACGATAAATGGACCAGTAGTACCGCTCAGGGTTGCGTGGTTAACATTACAACTGACTGGCTGGTGTCACGATAAATGGACCAGTAGTACCGCTCAGGGTTGCGTGGTTAACATTACAAATGACTGGCTGGTGTCACGATAAATGGACCAGTAGTACCGCTCAGGGTTGCGTGGTTAGCATTACAAATGACTGGCTGGTGTCACGATAAATGGACCAGTAGTACCGCTCAGGGTTGCGTGGTTAACATTACAACTGACTGGCTGGTGTCACGATAAATGGACCAGTAGTACCGCTCAGGGTTGCGTGGTTAACATTACAAATGACTGGCTGGTGTCACGATAAATGGACCAGTAGTACCGCTCAGGGTTGCGTGGTTAGCATTACAAATGACTGGCTGGTGTCACGATAAATGGACCAGTAGTACCGCTCAGGGTTGCGTGGTTAACATTACAACTGACTGGCTGGTGTCACGATAAATGGACCAGTAGTACCGCTCAGGGTTGCGTGGTTAACATTACAAATGACTGGCTGGTGTCACGATAAATGGACCAGTAGTACCGCTCAGGGTTGCGTGGTTAGCATTACAACTGACTGGCTGGTGTCACGATAAATGGACCAGTAGTACCGCTCAGGGTTGCGTGGTTAACATTACAAATGACTGGTTGGTGTCACGATAAATGGACCAGTAGTACCGCTCAGGGTTGCGTGGTTAACATTACAAATGACTGGCTGGTGTCACGATAAATGGACCAGTAGTACCGCTCAGGGTTGCGTGGTTAACATTACAAATGACTGGTTGGTGTCACGATAAATGGACCAGTAGTACCGCTCAGGGTTGCGTGGTTAACATTACAACTGACTGGCTGGTGTCACGATAAATGGACCAGTAGTACCGCTCAGGGTTGCGTGGTTAACATTACAACTGACTGGTTGGTGTCACGATAAATGGACCAGTAGTACCGCTCAGGGTTGCGTGGTTAACATTACAAATGACTGGTTGGTGTCACGATAAATGGACCAGTAGTACCGCTCAGGGTTGCGTGGTTAACATTACAACTGACTGGCTGGTGTCACGATAAATGGACCAGTAGTACTTGTAACTTACCCAGGAAACACCCTGATCTAACTTAAACATTGTTGAAAGCGGCGTAAAACACCAAACAATCAAATCACTCAATGTTACACACCCAAAGAGTGACAACTCGTACGAGTTATTTATAACTTAACTATATAAAGGGGGCATTACACCGTTGAAAGCGGATTTTCTGTTTCCTGAGGATACCCCAATTTTTATTCTCTCAATATTTCTCATAACATTCATTCTGGTATTATAAAAACGAATTTCCTGTATCAAGCAAGGAGTGCCAGAATGATAAGAAAATGACTGGAATTCACACTCTCATTCAATATTATGGAAAGAATTGGCCACAAAAGTGTTCTAAAACAGGGTAAAAAAAAGTAGGACAAAACGAGCAATTTTACCCTTTACTTCAAAAATCACCCAATAAAAACGCAGGGGGTTAGTGTAAAATTGAAGAGCTGCTTAGACTCTCAAAATAATAAGCAATCTGTGGATGCAGGCATAAATACCATGTTTACAGCTCCTTTTCAAGCAATCTCGGACGCGAAAGCTGGTATTCAAATTTACCTCTAAATGCACGCCTAGCTCCGCAACTAGTGTTGTCAAACCAGAAGGAGAAGTGGGTTGAACCGAAAAATTCAAACCCATTCTGACAGCTTACTTTCACATTTTAATTGCCCTTAACAGCGAAAGAGTTTAACGTTTTTTCCAAATCTGACCGAGAATGAATTGAAAGTATTGACCTAAATACAAGATATTTTGGGTTGGATTTAAAGATATTTTTGGAACAATGTTTTCAAATGTTGTCTGCTTCAGTCTTTCTGTCACGGAAAGAATTAGCCTGTTCAAGGAAACAACTCTCTAGAAGAGCCGAATGTCTTTGCCTCCGTCAGCTGTTTCTCTAGAGAGGTTTAACCCTTCCAACATACAGCTATTCTGCAGCAGACGACTTTGGAAACATGTGGAAAAAAATATAGGAATTCCCTATAAATGAGGGTATATTTACTGAAAAAAGTTGAAAACATTGGGGCAAAAGGATACATTGCTCGTTTTGAGCAATTTCTTCTTTTGTCACAATGTTTTTAAAATTATTCTGCTGCAGAGGTGTCAGAAAGCGTCTATATGTGGCAAAGGGTTTAACAACTCTATATATACTTTTCACAAATACCCTATTTCTGAGTTCTTCGATCACGGATCAAATGATGAATCACATCATGTGAATGTGGTTTATTTTACTGCATGTGCGAAAAGTAAACAGTGTATAAGTAGATTCAGCTTAGCCTGTGAATACACACTGTCTCACTAGATCCTTTACTGACCGTTCATATTTGTTCTGACGCCATAGTTGTAACAACATTCTTGGAATTGTCGCCCAAATTGATTTACTCCAAGACATGTGTATACGCATTCTCCTTCGCAGAGCTGTCGTTCCTAACACTCACTTTCATTCTCCTTCGCAGAGTTGTCGTTTCTTACACTTTCATTCTCTTTCACAGAGTTGTCGTTCTTTAAACTGCCTTTCATTCTCCGTCAAAGAGTTGTCGTTCCTTAAACTCACTGTCATTCTCCTTCACATAGTTGTCGTTCCTTACACTTACGTTCATTCTCCTTCACATAGTTGTCGTTCCTTACAATCACTTTCATCCTCCTTCACAGAGTTGTCGTTCCTTAAACTCACTTTCATTCTCCTTCACATAGTTGCTGTTCCTTAAACTCACTTTCCTTCTCCTTCGCAAAGTTGTCGTTCCTTACACTCACTTTCATTCTCCTTCGCAGAGTTGTCGTTCCTTAAACTGACTTTCATCCTAGGCGGGAAATAAAAAATTACAAAATCGTGTTTGACAAACGTGTTATCACCGACGACTATTGCACAACACCATATGGAAATTAAGCTCTAATAAGACAGAAAGATGGATATAATATATTATATACGTATTTTGTCACATAATGTATACTATATATACGTTGATGTAGATGTACTTTGTAGATAAATGTATATAAATATGTATATATGATTGTTAATTTTCTTGTGTAGTTGTAAATAAAGCCGTGAGAATGTTACTTAAACTTTTGTTATCATAAACCGTTTAACTCGCGGTAATTTGGAAATTAAAATGTTCGGATTATTGGGGGGGAAAAAAACGTCGTCTGCTGTCCCGATCCATTAATATGGCGGCGCCCAGTGTAGTCTCGCTAAGATGGCGGTGTATCTTAAAATCGCCGGCTACGCTGACCGCTTCCGACCGGTTCAACCCAGTAAAGGTCACGGCCGAGCAGGTCCAAAAAGCGACTCATTTTCTACTCGATCCAAGATGGCGACTTTATATAGAATATAGAGTGGGGTTACCGAGTGCATTTTTCCTGGATATGCACACCTGACTACTCCCCGCACTGATAGATTGGCGGACACATACGGCAATACCCCCACTATTTCTACGAGCACGCCTATTTTGCGATTTCCTGTGAAAGTTATAGCTTTTATAGCCCTTTATGTCTAATTTTGTATTTGATTTTGCCCATGTCTCATACAAAAAAAACAATGTCATTAGCTTCGAGTTTCTTACGAAAATCACTGTCTGAGAGTGTATCGCTAAGACCATGTACGTTCCAAGATAGTACATTTAGTTCGTCCTCGGCGCACCGCTAAAAAGAATCTGTCTGCACTGGTCTCCCATTTATATACAGCCTATCCTAACTCAACCATGCCGATTTACCCTGCTGCTTTGCGGCTTTTAACTGGGGGATGAGGCTCTTTCTACGTGCCACAATTTCCTTCGGAAACTGCTCGGAAATGTAGTAATTGGTGCTACTTAGATTTGACGATTGTTTACGTACAATTTCTCTGTCTTTGTAATTACAGAACTTGGCAACTATCATACGAGAATATGCAGGTTGATATTGCTTTTGACCCATTCTGTGTACCCTTTCAAACTTAATTTGGTTTACCATATCTTGAGCCATTTTAAGTTTTTCAATCATGAAATCTCGCAAAATCTGTTCTGAATCGACAGGACTCTCTCCTTCAGATTCCGTTATGTTTGAGAATAATAGGTGGTTCCGCATGGATTGTGATTGGACATACAATAGTTGGTCCTTCATGACACCCTTTTCTTTTTGTAGTTGAGACAACTGCTCATTTGCTAATCCAAGTTAAAAATCCATAGAATCAACCCTATCCTGCACCTTTGTCACCTTTTCCTCCGTTATTTTCATATTTTCATATACATGGATTTTCAAAGCTTTAAGCTCTTGTTCAAAACTACTAATCTTTTTATCAAGTGAGTCCAGTTTGTCTAACCTTTTATCGATATAGTCAATTTTTGTTATCATAACGTTTGAGATATTCTATAATAACAATGCCAGGCGATGATGGTTCTTGAGACTCTGGCTTAGTAACACTTTTCTCCATACTTCCGTTATTAGCACTGTCCAAACAAAACACTGACGAGTTCATATCTGACAGAGATTGGTTAAATAATACACTGTTTGCTTGACGAATACTTTCACTAACACTAACACTTTCGGATTCACTCACTGATGCCTCGTCACGTCCATCTTGTCGGCCATTTTGTCCGCCATGTTTGGGAGTTTTTGTTTCAATCGGATCAGTGTCACTACTTTTCTTCCGTTTACCTTTCCTGTTTCGGCCACCCATTTGCTTGGTTGTACGACTATTATGTACCCTAAGGCCTCATATACTTTTACCACAGAAAGTATCCATCTATTGTACTCGTTTATAGTAGAAATCTATTTTTTATCGGAGCCCGGATTTTTCGTTCGTGCGCATATCATCCCGACCTTGACCTATAAAACGAGGCTTTAGCAATTCTAGATTCTAGTTTCATTTTCATGAATTTTTGCTGAAAACAGAAATTTGAAAACCCCTGTAAACTAACCTTACCAGACTGAACGGCTCGGTTATTATCATGCTTTAACCCTTTCCCACATATAGACGCTTTCTGACGCGTCTGCAGCAGACAATATTTGAAAACACTGGCAAAAGGATAAATTGCTCATAATGAGCAATTTCTACATTTGCCAAAATGTTTTCAATTCCCTTTAAAAATTACATTTCCCTTTACAGATATTTGTCTCATTTATGTGAGTATGTTTTCAAAGTCCTCTACTGCAGATTTGCTTAACGGCTTAAGAGTTCCGAGTATGCATGTTCACCATGCATATGACATTGACAACCATTTGGTTCTAACGATACAATTCGTAAACAAACTACAGTATAAACCCATGATCCTTGCTAAAACAATTTTAATTTGGGTTTTACGCCATTTTAAACATTATTTAGATATATCACGGCGACAGTTCACTTATCCATGATCCATGAAATGTGCCTTGCCCAATGACAATCCACCATGACTGGGGATCGAACATGAGACGCCCGTATCCAAACAAGACATAGTGGCGAACAAGTACATTATTTTAAACAGATTTCGAGAAAGCTAAGGCTGGTCTAAATCGTCCTATTTCGCAAAGTGTCGACAGTCGGTTTTGGTGTGATCTTGCCCAAAGTTATTTACTTCTTAGCTTAATCCTTTTCCACATACAACAAATATGCCCTAGACGACTATAAAAACATAGTTACAAAAACCTGGAAAATCTCCATAAGAGATAGCTTAAATGTTAAATAAAGTTGAAAACATTGTGGCTAAAGGAGAAAATGTTTTCAAAAGTCGTCTGCTGCTATTGCGTAAAAATTCGTCTGCAGGTGGGAAAGGGTTAGCTCATTGTTTTCTTGTGTGATATAATCGTCTTTGGAACACCCACAATGTCGATCTTCGGCAACAGTGAACAAGATAACAGAGAATGTACCGACATGAGTATAACTCTTTCAATAATCAGTTCACGAAATCTTAAGGCTAATCTAAATCGTCCAATGTTGCAAAGTCTCGAAGATCTTGGTGTGATCTTGCGCACATTTATTTACTTCTAATCTCAATCTCTTGTTTGATGCGTTCTGTAATTTCAGGCTTAAGGTTGCAAAGAATAATACTTGCAATAATTGGGATTTGAACCGAGTAGATCACAAGGCTATGGTTATACCTCTGGTAAAGCATTCCTTAAGCAAAATTTGTTTTGAGCAATTTCTTCTTTTACCACAATTATTGTTGCACACTGAAAAAAGTCCGCGTGAATAATTTTATATTTTACAAGGAAATTGAGTTTTGAAAATCTAAGTAAAAGAAGTGTAAATAAATCGATTTATTACGTTCTCACAACTTTTACAAAGGCGCATTTTCCCCCTTAAACGGAGAACATTACTTTTGACAACTTTGCAACGTATGACTTTTGAAAGTCTTGTTGACATATGTGACATTGGCTTAAACTAGACGTTTCTCTTTTATCATAATACTTTAATTTAGTGGAAAAGCAGCCAGTTGCTTGGAAAGTATGTTGTGTAGAAAACTGGTGTGAGAAAACCATGAAACACACGAGTAGGTGAACTGGCCGTCGTGATATGAGTGAAAAGTTGTTGAAAACGGCGTTAAACCCAAATCAATCAGTAAACCGTTGCTTAAATAATTTGCTAAGAGTTCTTCAGAACAGATGTTATCCTTGACTTATATAATTTACCTGATGTTGCAATCGAAAATGAAAGTGGATTCTGTTGACTAAACAGAACCAGGAAAATCCAATTTGGGATTCCAAATCACATCGCCCGATTTATTTTTCGGAAAATGTCGAATTTGGGGAAAACCGTGAACTAGATAACAGATAATGTAAAAACATAGTTGTTGGATATAAGTTTCCTTAGTGTGCAGCCAACTCTTCGGACTAAAAGACCGAATTAATTTGAAGATTGTTACAGCATTATAAGGTAGGTAATGCATTATTTATTGTATTCATTTTAAACCTAATTAGACAATTTAAACCAACATTGTGTTCAGTGAACTGCTACGTTAGCTGAGATTAGATGCTTAGTTTGAACATATTTATTTTCAATATTTACATACACAAATAGAAAATGATTATATTAACACTATATATATACAATAAACTGGTTAGCCTCGGAGACTTTATATTTAACGCAATAAGGTTCCTCTGCAAGTTGAAAGTTTGAATCAATAAAAAAAAAGCAGGTTGATGTTTCATTTATCAACTGACAGTTAGTGTTTAGTACCTTTAATTGTTTGTGGATTTGCTATCATTAGCTGACGTGACCTTTACTGAACGCACAGTAGTACTACTAGTGTAAGTGTCGGCTGCTTGTAAAGTATATGTAGATAATATGTATAATCTACTATAGAGCATTGCTATGGGTTAACCCTTTCACACATACAACACAACTGCAGCAGATATTGTTAAAAAAAAGGCAAACATATGGTAAATCTCTATAAATTCAAGTATTATTTGTTATTGAATATGGCTGAACACATTCAATGTCTCTTGTGCTCGCATGTTTTTATTCAATGCCTCTTGTACTCACATGTTTTATTCAGTGTCTCTTGTACTCACATGTTTTATTCAATGTCTCTTGTACTCACATGTTTTATTCAATGTCTCTTGTACTCCCATGTTTTATTCAATGTCTCTTGTACTCATGTGTTTTATTCAATGTCTCTTGTACTTCCATGTTTTATTCAATGTCTCTTGTACTCATGTGTTTTATTCAATGTCTCTTGTACTCCCATGTTTTATTCAATGTCTCTTGTACTCATGTGTTTTATTCAATGTCTCTTGTACTCCCATGTTTTCTTAAATTCTCTTGTACTCATGTGTTTTATTCAATGTCTCTTGTACTCATGTGTTTTATTCAATGTCTCTTGTACTCATGTGTTTTATTCAATGTCTCTTGTACTCCCATGTTTTATTCAATGTCTCTTGTACTCATGTGTTTTATTCAATGTCTCTTGTACTCCCATGTTTTATTCAATGTCTCTTGTACTCGTGTGTTTTATTCAATGTCTCTTGTACTCCCATGTTTTATTCAATGTCTCTTGTACTCACATGTTTTATTCAATGTCTCTTGTGCTCGCATGTTTTATTCAATGCCTCTTGTACTCCCATGTTTTATTCAATGTCTCTTGTACTCGCATGTTTTATTCAATGTCTCTTGTACTTCCATATTTTATTCAATGTCTCTTGTACTCGTATGTTTTATTCAATGTCTCTTGTACTTCCATATTTTATTCAATGTCTCTTGCACTCGCATGTTTTATTCAATGTCTCTTGTACTCGCATGTTTTATTCAATGTCTCTTGTACTTCCATATTGTATTCAATGTCTCTTGTACTCGCATATTTTATTCTATGTCTCTTGTACCTCCATATTTTATTCAATGTCTCTTGTACTCGCATGTTTTATTCAATGTCTCTTGTACTCGCATGTTTTATTCAATGTCTCTTGTACTCGCATGTTTTATTCAATGTCTCTTGTACTTCCATATTTTATTCAATGTCTCTTGTACTCGCATGTTTTATTCAATGTCTCTTGTACTTCCATGTTTTATTCAATGTCTCTTGTACTCGCATGTTTTCACAAGTAGTCTCCTGCAGATGCGTCTGTAAGTGAGAACGGGTTAGTAAAGAAGAAATTGCTCGCATTAGGTATTTGGTTCAACTTGGTTTGTCCGCCTTTACCCATGTTTTGAAAATCTGTCTGCTGTACATATACAGCGGCATCATTATTCGTCCGTAACCGACTGTTATATTGAATCATTTTATTATCTTAAAAAAATAAATATTTATATATATTATATTGAAGGTAAAATGCAATGCTTTCCAATCCATCCCCAAAACTATCTTTTCTTTTGTCCAGATATTCAATTCATTATTTGAGCCGAATTACGAGTGTACCAACAGTGTGGACTCTGCGTAAAGTATCGACCCTGATCAGCCTAAGCATACTGCGCAGGCTAACTCGGAACAACAAACAAAAACACTTTTACTATTGACAAAGTGATAGCTACTGTTGCTGGTTGTACGTGCTTCTGTGCTGCGGAAAGAAATATGACAATATGACATAGGTAATAAATATTTCAATGTCACGAAATGTTATCATACCATTGTACACGGTAGTTTGCACATTTTCGGCGAATACAATATTAATTGAATTATTATATATAATAAATTGTAACACAGAGCCGGACATTTTTTAACTAAAGGCAGCTGTTATCAATAACACTTTTACGATTGACAAGTAATAGCTACTGGTGGTTGCGGTCCGTTCTTCTGTGCTATGGAAATAAATCAATGTTTAAATGTGATGAAATGTTATCATACCTTTATAAACGACATCTTGCACACATAACCCACGTATGGGAACATTCTATATAACTTAAAATGCCATAGAGTTGCTTCTGTCTAATCTCAACGTTGCTTAAGTTTGAAAGTATAGATAATTTGGCAACGTAACGGTATAATAATCACAACTAGAAAACACAAAACTAACACTTAAGGCGAAAATATGCCGAATATAAAAAAAGTGACTAGGGGGTTCTTTGTAAACTGGAAATGAACGACTACCTGAACAATTAACTGCATTATTTTTTACAATATATTGTAACAAAAAGGCCGTACATTGGCTAACGGAAGCAACATTTAACAAGAACACTACGTCACGAAATAGTATCATACCTTTTTAGACGATATTTTGCACGCTTAAGGCGAATATACCATACGGTGTAAATTAAAATGTCAAGGAGAGGCTATTGTATTATATAGTAAACGCTTCCGTATGAAATTATAGATTCTTGATAATCTGAAAATGAACGACTACTGGAACAATGAACTACATATATATGTCACGAAATGTTATCATACCATTGTACACGGTAGTTTGCACATTTAAGGCGAATACAATATTAACTGAATTTTTATATATAATACATTGTAACACAGAAGCCACACATTTTCTTAGTAAAGGCAGTTTTTAATAATAACACTATTGCTATTGACAAATAATACCTACTGTTGGTTGTGATCCGTACTTCTGTGCGATTGAAATAAATCAATATTTAAATGTGATGAAATTTTATCATACCTTTATACACGGCATCTTGCTCACATAACCCACTTATGGGAACATGCTATATAACTTAAAATGTCTTAAAGTTGCTTCTGTCTAATCTAAACATTGCTTCCGTTTGAAAGTATAGATGATTTGGCAAATGCCTGCGCTGAACGTAACGGAATAATAATCCTAACTTGAAACCACAAAACTAACACTTAAGGCGAAAATGTACCGAATATAATAAAAGTGACTAACGGGTACTCTTTATAATCTGGAAATGAATGACTACGCGAATAATTAACTGCATTATTATATACAATACATTGTAAAACAAAGGCCTTACATTGGCTAACGAAGCAAACATTTAACAAGAGCACTACGTCACAAAATAATATCATACTTTTTTAAAAGGGTATTTTGCACACATAAGGCTAATATACTAAACGGTGTGAATTAAAATGTCAAGGAGTGGCTACTGTCTTATCTAGTAAATGCTTCCGTATGAAAGTATAGATTCTTTATAATCAGGAAATGAACGACTACTGGAATAGACTGCATCATTTATTATATATAATATATTGTAACACAAATGCCGTACATTGACTAACCGAAACCAACTTACAAAAACTCTATTACTATTGACAAAGAGACAGCTACTGTTGCTGGCTGTATGTGGTTCTGTGCTGTGGAAAGAAATATGACAATATGACATAGGTAATCAATATTTCAATGTCACGAAACGTTATCATACCATTGTACACGGTAGTTTGCACATTTAAGGCGAATACAATATTAACTGAATTATTAAATATAATACATTGTAACACAGAAGCCGCACATTTTCTTACTAAAGGCAGCTTCTAATAATAACACTATTGCTATTGACAAGTAATAACTACTGTTGGTTGTGGTCCATACTTCTGTGCTATGGAAATAAATCAATTTTTAAATGTGATGAAATGTTATCATACCTTTATACACGGCATCTTGCACACATAACCCATTAATAGGAACGAACCATATAACTTAAAATGTCATAGAGTTGCTTCTGTCTAAGTTAAACATTGCTTCCGTTTAAAAGTATAGATAATTTAGCAAATGCCAGCGCTGAACGTAACGGAATATAAATCATAAACAAAACTAACACTTAAGGCGAAAAGATACCGAATATAATAAAAGTGACTAAGATGTTCTTTATAAGCTCGAAATGAACGACTACCTGAACGATTAGCTACATTATTATATACAATATTTTGTAACACAAAGGCCGTACATTGGCTAATATAAACAAACATTTAACAAGAACACTACGTCACGAAATATTATCATACCTTTTTAGACGGTATTTTGCACACTTAAGGCGAATATACCTTACGGTGTGAATTAAAATGTCAAGGAGTGGCTACTGTCTTATGCTGTAAATGCTTCCGTATGAAAGTATAGATTCTTTATAATCTGGAAAAGAACGACTACTTGAACAATGAACTGCATTATTATGTATAATATATTGTAACACAAATGCCGTACATTGACTAACCGAAACCAACTTTTAACAAAAACACTATTACTATTGACAACGTCATAGCTACTGTTGCTGGTTGTACGTGCTTCTGTGCTGTGGAAAGAAATATGACAATATGACATAGGTAATAAATATTTCAATGTCACGAAATGTTATCATACCATTGTACACGGTAGTTTGCACATTTACGGCGAATACAATATTAACTGAATTATTATATACACTAAATTGTAACACAGAGCCGGACATTTTCGAACTAAAGGCAGCTGTTATCAATAACACTTTTGCTATTGACAAGTAATAGCTACTGTTGGTTGCGGTCCGTACTTCTGTGCTATGGAAATAAATCAATGTTTAAATGTGATCAAATGTTTTCATACCTTTATAAACGGCATCTTGCACACATAACCCACTTATGGGAACATGCTATATAACTTAAAATGCCATAGAGTTGCTTTTGTCTAATCTAAACGTTGCTTCCGTATGAAAGTATAGATAATTTGGCAATGTAACGGTATAATAATCATAACTAGAAAAAACAAAACTAACACTTAAGGCGAAAATATGCGGAATATAAAGAAAGTGACTAGGGGGTTCTTTATAAACTGGAAATGAACGACTACCTGAACAATTAACTGCATTATTTGTTACAATATATTGTAACAAAAACACCGTACATTGGCAAACGGAAGCAATCATTTAACAAGAACACTACGTCACGAAATAGTATCATACCTTTTTAGACGATATTTTGCACGCTTAAGGCGAATATACCATACGGTGTGAATTAAAATGTCAAGGAGAGGCTACTGTATTATGTAGTAAACACTTCCGTATGAAAGTATAGATTCTTTATAATCTGGAAATGAACGACTACTGGAACAATGAACTACATATATATGTCACGAAATGTTATCATACCATTGTACACGGTAGTTTGCACATTTAAGGCGAATACAATATTAACTGAATTATTATATATAATACATTGTAACACAGAAGCCGCACATTTTCTTACTATAGGCAGCTGTTAATAATAACACTATTGCTATTGACAAATAATAACTACTGTTGGTTGTGATCCGTACTTCTGTGCTATTGAAATAAATCAATTTTTAAATGTGATGAAATTTTAATATACCTTTATACACGGCATCTTGCACACATAACCCACTTATGGGAACATGCTATATAACTTAAAATGTCTTAAAGTTGCTTCTGTTTAATCTAAACATTGCTTCCGTTTGAAGGTATAGATAATTTGGCAAATGCCAGCGCTGAACGTAACGGAATAATAATCCTAACTTGAAACCACAAAACAAACACTTAAGGCGAAAATGTACCGAATATAATAACAGTGACTAAGGGGTACTCTTTATAATCTGGAAATGAATGACTACGCGAATAATTAACTGCATTATTATATACAATACATTGTAACACAAATGCCTTACATTGGCTAACGAAGCAAACATTTAACAAGAGCACTACGTCACGAAATAATATCATACTTTTTTAAAGGGTATTTTGCACACATGAGGCGAATATATTAAACGGTGTGAATTAAAATGTCAAGGAGTGGCTACTTCTTATCTAGTAAATTATTCCGTATGAAAGTATACATTCTTTATAATCAGGAAATGAACGACTACTGGAACAATGAACTGCATTATTTATTATATATAATATATTGTAACACAAATGCCGTACATTGACTAACCGAAACCAACTTACAAAAACTCTATTACTATTGACAAAGTGATAGCTACTGTTGCTGGTTGTACGTGCTTCTGTGCTGTGGAAAGAAAAAAAAATAGATACTGTTGGTTGCGGAACGTACTTTTGTGCTATGAAAATAAATCAATGTTTAAATGTGATGAAATGTTATCATACATTTATACACGGCATCTTGCACACATAACACACTAAACAGAACATGCTATAATGTCAATTATTTGAACATGCTGTATACTTTAAAATGTCAAAGAGTGGCTGCTGTCTAACCTAAACATCGCTTGTGTTTGAAAGTATAGATAAGCGCTGAACGCTGTGTATTGAAACCAATAAACTAACACTTAAGGCGAAAATGTACCGAATATAATATAAGTGACTAAGGGGTTATTTATAATCCGGAAATGAAAGATTACCTGTACAATTAATTGCATTATTATATACAATGCATTGTAACATAAAGGCCATACATTGGCTTACGGAAAGAAACTTTTATCAAGAATGCTACGTCAAGAAATATTATCATACCTTTTTAGATGATATTTTGCACACTTAAGGCGAATATACCATACGGTATGCATTAAAATGTCAAGGAATGGCTACTGTCTTATGAAGTAAATGCTTCCGTATGAAAGTCTAACAAAAGGCAGCTTTTAATAACAACACGTTTGCTGTTAACAAGTAATAGCGACTTTTGGTTTCTGTATGTGCGTCTTGGCTGTGATACGAAATATGACAATGTGACATTTTAGATGTATTTTGCACACTTAAGGCGAATATACCATACGGTATGAATTAAAATGTCAAGGAGTGGCTACTGTCTTATGTAGTAAATGCTTCCGTATGTAAGTCTAACAAAAGGCAGCTTTTAATAACAACACAATTGCTGTTAACAAGTATTAACGACTTTTGGTTTCTGTATGTGATTAGAAATAAGACAATGTGACATAGTAATCAATATTTAAAATGTCACGAAATGTTACCATACCATTGTACACGGTAGTTTGCACATTTAAGGCGAATACATTAATAACTGATTTATCATATTTAATACATTGTAACACAGTACATTTTTAAACTAATGGCAGCTTTTAATAATAACACTATTGCTATTGACAAGTAATAGCTACTTTTGGTTGTGGTACGTACTTCTGTGCTGTGGAAATAAATCAATGTTTAAATGTGATGAAATGTTATCATACCTTTATACACGGCATCTTGCACACATAACCCACTTATCGGAACATGCTATATCATTTATAATATCATATAGTTGCTTCTGTCTTATATTAACATTGCTTCCGTTTTGAAGTAGTGATAAGTTGGCAAATGCCAGCGCTGAACGTAACGGAATAATAATCATAACTTGAAACCACAAAACTAACACTTAAGGCGAATATGTACCAAAATATAATAACAGTGACTAAGGGGTTTTCTTTACAATCTTGATATTAACAACTAACTGAACAATTAACTGCATTATTATATACAATACATTGTATCACAAAGGCCGTACATTGCCTTACGGAAACTAACTTTTTACAAGAACACTACGTCACGAAATATGATCATACCTTTTTATACGGAATTGTGCACACTTAAGGCGAATATTCCAAACGGTCAAGGAGTGGCTAATGTCTAATGTAGTAAATGCTTCTGTATCAAAGTATAGAATCTTTATAATCTGGAAATAAACGACTACAGGAACAATGAACTACATTATTATATACAATATGTTGTATAACAAATGCCGTACATTGACTATCCGAAACCAACCTTTAACAAGAACACTATTGCAATTGACAAAGTGATAGCTACTGTTCTTGCTGGTTGTACGTGCTTCTGTGCTGTAGAAAGAAATATGACAATATGACATAGGAAATCAATATTGCAATGTCACGAAATGTTATCATACCATTGTACACGGTAGTTTGCACATTTAAGACGAATACAATATTAAGTGAATTATTATATATCATACATTGTAGCACAGAAGCCGTACATTTTCTAATTAAAGGCAGCTTTTAATAATAGCACTATGGCTATTGACAAGTAATAGCTACTGTTGGTTGCGGAACGTGTTATCATACCTTTATACACGGCATCTCGCACACATAACCCACTCATGGAACATGCTATATAATTTAAAATGTCATAGAGTTGCTTTTGTCTAATCTAAACATTGCTTCCGTTTTAAAGTAATGATAAGTTGGCAAATGCCAACGCTGAACGTAACGGAATGATAATTTCAACTTGAAACCACAAAACTAACACTTAAGGCGAACATGTACTGAATATAATTATAAGTGACTAAGGGGTTCTTTATAATCTTGAAATGAGCGATAACCTGAACAATTAATTGCATTATTATATACAATTTATTGTAACACAAAGGCCATACATTAGCTAACAGAAACAAACCTTTATCAAAAACACTACGTCAAGAAATATTATAATGTGACATAGGTTAGTCACGAAATGTTACCATACCATTGTACAAGGTAGTTTGCACATTTAAGGCGAGTACACTATATACTGAATTATCATATATAATACATTGTAACACAGAAGCCGTACATTTTCTAACTAAAGGCAGCTTGCACACATAACCCACTTATGGGAACACGCTATACAATTTAAAATATCATAGAGTTGCTTTTGTCTAATCTAAACATTGCTTTCGTTTGAAAGTATAGATAATTCGGCAAGAGCCAGCGCTGAACGTAACGGACTAATAATCATAATTTGAAATCATAAAGCTAACACTTAAGGCGAATAAAATATTATCTGAAGTATTATATACAATGCATTGTAACACAGAAGCCGTTCATTTTCTGAAGGCAGCTTTTAATAAACAACACTATTGCTATTGACAAGTAATAGCTCCTGTTGGTTGGTGTACGTACCTCTATGCTATGGAAATAAATCAATGTTTAATTGTGATGAAATGTTATCATACCTTTATACACGATATCTGGTCATCAATAGGGTTTGCAAGTTGGTCTTGATCACATCTGGTCATAAATGACGTCTGCTAGTTGGTCTGGTAATCAATGGCGTCTTCTAGTTGGTTTGGATGACATCTGGTCATCAATTGCAACCTAACGTCCGAGATGAAGTTAAAGAAACCACGAATAAACTGTCACTTTGACAATTGATTATGTCGTTAAAAAGGGCAACACATATTGTACCAGGGAGTCTTTTCTACGTCCCTGATTGTACCAACAAGTTAACTAAACAGTTACCATTACAATGCTGAATTTTAAAGGTGCTGAACACCAGATTATAGATAGTGTAGTCAAAGTTTAAAAACTGTCCAACATTTGTCTTGAAATATTAGGATCATACTTTTGACATTAAATGATAGTTATACTTTTAACTTTCCAGATCAATAAACATCTAAATATTGATCGTTTATGCTTCATTTCTACTGGTAAGACATAACCAGTAAGCCAATGTTGTACATTTTTGTTGACTTGAATTGACTGTTTTTCAACATTTACTGCCAAATAGTTTTGCAGAAGTTTCAACATTTTAAAAAGGTGTTGAAAGCGGCTTAAAACACCATATAAATAAACAAATAGAACGAAAGAAAATGCTGCGTTTACTAGCCACCATTATAGATCCTGGTCAGGTGGCGAGATAACGCAGGCTGTCTTTGCTCTTTACTGATGGCAGAAATTACCACGATTCCAGCAGTCAAACGGTAAAAACAAGTGCAGACGTCAATTACTTATTTCAATAAGTAAAGAATGAAAGCGAATTGAGAATCATTTGAAACTAAGTCTGGAGAAAGATCAAACACGAATTTTCATTTGAGATATTTTTTTGAAACAAATTTAACATGAAATGACTGTTTTACTAACCTCAGATGTTGTTGCTGTCCTACGTATTGTCATCTGAAAACCCCCACATTGAAGCAGCGTTAAATGGGCCTAACAATCGAACAGTGCAGGGTCATATAAAAATAAGAGTGCATTGATTCGAAATGTTTATTTAGATCGACACTTGTCCCAAATTCCGTGAGGCCGTTGTTTGAAGAGCGCGGCTGAAGAAGAAAGAATGTGACTTCTTAAACGCCTCTTGTCTCGAGTGGTTTATCTGCTGCAGACGACTTTTGAAAACATTGTGACAAAAAGAGAATTCATTCATAATGACCATTTTTTGCTTTTGAAACATCTCATATCTATTCTATAAAAACACTTTCATTTATACACGAGTTTTCATATTTTACTTATCTGTAATTCTAAGTCGCTGCTGCAGTTCTGTTGTATATGGTAAATGCGCCAGTATAAATGGCCAACATTGGAAAGGAAAGAGTGTTGTCTTGAAAGTCGCCCATCATTTGTTTTGTTATGCACGACGCAGTCACTGTATATCAGTCGATCAATTTACAGGACCACTGAAATGAATCTATACATTTCTTCGAGGTATTGACCTGTTGAATTGAAAGCTGATGTAAACTAAATGCATTCATGTTATATAATTATATTTAATGTTAACTGCATTCTTCCTCTATACTTAAGTATTCATTCCCAAATTGGCTTAGATCGAAACTTGTTGCAAATTTGATGCGGTCGGCTTTTATAGATCACGTATAAAATTGAAAGCATGTGACTTCTTTGTCGCCTCATAACTCGAGGGGCTATCTATGTATCTGCCTTAAATGTCAAACCCCTAGTGGGGATCTAGACATTTGCGCGTCAAGCTACAATAATTGTAAGAGTTGCGAAAAAGAGATAAAGAAAGCTAATAGAAACAAAAGTTAAAATGAGAAGATGCAGGTTATGTTAAAAGTAAAAGAAATCTGATATTTCCCTATGTTCTATCTGGCAGACTGCCTGATTGAACTGCTCCAAAGTAGGACAGTCAGCAATGTTGGGAGGTAGGTTGTTCCAGCAAAAGACAGTTCTTGGAAAGAAGGAGAATTTGTAGTAATTATGTGGTGGCAGTTATTAATCTGTACGAGGATGGCTTTCTACTTTCCTACTCGCAGACACATTTAGACGCTTATGCAACCGGCAACTTTGGAAAACATTGTGACAAGAGGGGAGGTTATTATAATGAGTCATTTTGTTCCTTTTGCCATACTGTTTCACTCCCTTTGCAATGATATTACTTACATTTATTGAAAGTTTCCATAGTTGTACTGATGTGTTTTAAAGCCATCTACTGCAGATTCGTTGTAAGTGCAAATGCGTCACTATAATTTGACGGTCAATTTAAAGGAAAGCAGACTTCGCTATAACTCGAAGTCGAAAAGAATCGATAAACTACTTCGAAGTATCGACTTATTCGAGTGATCGATGATGATTTATATTAAATTCATAATAAATTTCTACCGAAGTGTTCATTCGTAGATTGGTTTAGATACATGTATACACTTGTCGCAAATTCAGTGAGGCTAGTATGAGCCGTTCCACGAGAGAACCAACAAAGTGGACTCTGCGTAATGTATCGACCCTGATCAGCCTAAGCATGCCGCGCAGGCTAACTCGGACAGACACTTTTCGCCTCATATGGATTTTCTCTTTCAGGAATCATTACTCTATATCTCTATCACCCTGAGACGGAATGAGCGTGTAGGCTGATCTGGGTCGATACATTACGCAGAGTCCATAATGTTGGTTTTCTCGTGGAACGGCTAATATAGTCAAGTGGAAAAACATGTTGTTTCTAAGTGGCCTCTTGTCTGGACCGTCATAAACATTTCTTGTTCGCAGACGCATGTTGACTCATTAGTTTAAAACATTGTAACAAAAAAGAGAAAATACTCTTTATAAGCAATAACCATTTTGCCTCAATATCGTCCGCTATATTAAACTGAATGGTTTAAAAGTCGTCCGCTATATTAAACTGAATGGTTTAAAAGTCGTCCGCTATATATTATTTGTTGTATGTGGGAAATGGTTAAAACCATAGATGTGTAGTATCCAGTAAATGACACTTTTGAAAATATCACCCAGTATTGTTTGATTTATAGGAATGAGCCTAGCCCGGGTAGCTCAGTGTATCTAGGGTTGTGAGTTCGAACCCAAGCTCGGCCAACATTCTTTCCGACGTTTGACAAAAGGCACTGTGACAAGCGTCATTCGTCTTCCACCAATGGGCTTACAGTCTATGTGGACAAGTTGAGGTTGCGACGTTCTCCAGAGTGTGAATGGGGGACATTTGTCCAATTGGCTTTAACAAAACGGAAAACGGACTTTGTTTTCTGTTTCACAAAAATGAAATGAAATGGGCTGCAGCTGACGATTTGTGTTGTGATAAAGGGGCGTTCTCGGTTGATGTTAGTAGTAAATTGAAAAATGGTGATCTTTTAAGCTTTGCGTCTAAGAACTGCAAATCATGTAGATACATTTGGATTGATGGGCGTCGAAAAGATGTGAATTCGCCATGGGAATACAGCTACATGCATACTGGAGGACCCTGTAGCTATAGTAACTGGTATTCTGGTGAACCTGACAACTCTGGCTTGCAATTTTATATTGTTTTACATTTGTCAAATGGAAACTTATATGATACATCTGATAGATCTTTGTCTTTTGTTTGCGAATACATTAAATAGTAAAGACAAGCCATTGTGCACTTAGTTTCTGTTCAAAAATGAATTGCAATTTCTCTTGAAATGTTATATTCGTAAAGAATTTAGAAGAATGGAAGCTAAAGCACTTTGGAATATTTCCATTAACACCGATATGCTATATAAAGTTATTTTTTTCGGAAGACATGAAATGAGCGCGTCCTTGGAAAAATGTACAAGATGTTTTTTTGAAAACAGTGCAGATCGAGATATTTTGACATATTACCTACAAAAGCATGTTATAATGTCAACTTGCATAGATTCTTATTCTGTTCAGGCTGATCTGAACCTACACAGTTTATAAATGCCAATGTGCACCTTCACCACGAACGTACTCAAATGGCATTGGAATTTGGATTATATTTCGCAACTAATTATACTTGTTCTTAACCTCCCGAAAGTGCTCTTCGTTGATTTCCGTATAAGGTCGTTGGTGATCGGTATTGTTCTCGGGCTTGTCTACTGTAAACAAATACCGACCTCGCCGAGTATCAGGGGTGCATGTTTTCAACCTTAATCAATTGATACTAACCCTTTCCAAAATAAGACCAACGTGTATCAGACGTTTTAATGACATAAGACATAATTTCATATCCGTAATCGACCTCAATAATACTTGAGTCTGTCCCTGAGAAAATGTACAATTTTGTTTGTGTGCTCTTTGTAGATCCAGATCATCCTCATCTTCGCAAGCCATGCGTGATTTGTCCATTTCCTTAACATAATACTTATGGAAATGGTAATGCACGAAGCAGCCTTGACCACCGAAGTAAGATCACACCGGACATCTGCTCCGTGTAATCAGTATCTACACGAATTAACCCTTTCCCACAGATAGACGCTTTTAGTCGCCTCTGCAACAGACGACGTTTAGAAACATTGTGGCAAAGATGAATTGCTCATAATGAGTAATCTCACCATTTTCAACAATTTTTTCAACTCTATTTTTAAATAATTAAAGTGTCGTTGATGGAGATCTTTCATATTGTTGATAAGATGTTTTCAAGTCGTCTGCTACAGATTTGTTGTGTGTGGGAAAAGGTTAACAGGAGTTTTTCACAAGCTTAATGTGTATTTTGATCAAAGTATACAGAGTATACAGGGCTGACCTGTAATATGTTGAGTAATATTTGATCAATGTGTATTTTGATCAAAGTATACAGAGTATACAGGGCTGACCTGTAATATGTTGAGTAATATTTTATCAATGTGTATTTTGATCAAAGTATACAGAGTATACAGGGCTGACCTGTAATATGTTGAGTAATATTTGATCAATGTGTATTTTGATCAAAGTATACAGAGTATACAGGGCTGACCTGTAATATGTTGAGTAATATTTTATCAATGTGTATTTTGATCAAAGTATACAGAGTATACAGGGCTGACCTGTAATATGTTGAGTAAAATTTGAGCAATGTGTATTTTAATCAAAGTATACAGAGTATACAGGGCTGACCTGTAATATGTTGAGTAATATTTGAGCAATGTGTATTTTGATCAAAGTATACAGAGTATACAGGGCTGACCTGTAATATGTTGAGTAATATTTGAGCAATGTGTATTTTAATCAAAGTATACAGAGTATACAGGGCTGACCTGTAATGTGTTGAGTAATATTTGAGCAATGTGTATTTTGATCAAAGTATACAGAGTATACAGGGCTGACCTGTAATGTGTTGAGTAATATTTGAGCAATGTGTATTTTGATCAAAGTATACAGAGTATACAGGGCTGACCTGTAATATGTTGAGTAATATTTGAGCAATGTGTATTTTGATCAAAGTATACAGAGTATACAGGGCTGACCTGTAATATGTTGAGTAATATTTGATCGATGTGTATTTTGATCAAAGTATACAGAGTATACAGGGCTGACCTGTAATATGTTGAGTAATATTTGATCTATGTGTATTTTGATCAAAGTATACAGAGTATACAGGGCTGACCTGTAATATGTTGAGTAATATTTGATCGATGTGTATTTTGATCAAAGTATACAGAGTATACAGGGCTGACCTGTAATATGTTGAGTAATATTTGATCAATGTGTATTTTGATCAAAGTATACAGAGTCTACAGGGCTGACCTGTAATATGTTGAGTAATATTTGATCAATGTGTATTTTGATCAAAGTATACAGAGTATACAGGGCTGACCTGTAATATGTTGAGTAATATTTGAGCAATGTGTATTTTAATCAAAGTATACAGAGTATACAGGGCTGACCTGTAATATGTTGAGTAATATTTGAGCAATGTGTATTTTGATCAAAGTATACAGAGTATACAGGGCTGACCTGTAATATGTTGAGTAATATTTAATAAATGTGTATTTTGATCAAAGTATACAGAGTATACAGGGCTGACCTGTAATCTGTTGAGTAATATTTGATCAATGTGTATTTTGATCAAAGTGTACAGAGTATACAGGGCTGACCTGTAATGTGTTGAGTAATATTTGATCAATGTGTATTTTGATCAAAGTATACAGAGTATACAGGGCTGACCTGTAATTTGTTGAGTAATATTTGATCGATGTGTATTTTGATCAAAGTATACAGAGTATACAGGGCTGACCTGTAATATGTTGAGTAATATTTGATCGATGTGTATTTTGATCAAAGTATACAGAGTATACAGGGCTGACCTGTAATATGTTGAGTAATATTTGATCGATGTGTATTTTGATCAAAGTATACAGAGTATACAGGGCTGACCTGTAATATGTTGAGTAATATTTGATCAATGTGTATTTTGATCAAAGTATACAGAGTATACAGGGCTGACCTGTAATATGTTGAATAATATTTGATCGATGTGTATTTTGATCAAAGTATACAGAGTATACAGGGCTGACCTGTAATATGTTGAGTAATATTTGATCAATGTGTATTTTGATCAAAGTATACAGAGTATACAGGGCTGACCTGTAATATGTTGAGTAATATGTGACCAATGTGTATCTTGATCAAAGTATACCGACTATACAGGGCTAACCTGGATCTACACTAGTCACAACGATATACGTGTCCCTTTCGCACGGTGGTGCTCGTTTGTCAAACCATAGGAATCCACCGTGGTCGAGTGATTAGTGTCGGGGGATTTGGAACCGTGCGTCCCGGGTTCGATCCCCATGCAGTCCCGGCGCTAGGTCATGGTGGAGTGCCCTTTGACAAGCCACATTTCCTAGTCTAGTATTGGTTTGTTTACCAAGGGATCATGAATAAGTGAACTGTCGCCGTGATATAACTGAAATAAAGAAGAAAAAACAACAAAACAGACAAACAAACTTTTGTCAAACCAGAACAAATCAAAGTACTGAAAGTACTAAAAGTAGAGTTGTGATCGGTTAAGAGCAGATGCAGAAGTGCATATATAAATATTTATCTAAAACAAAGCCCCACCATGACAGACAAGTAATGATGCATCAGGCCAGAATGAAATATTTCCAGTCAGTGAATACTACAGACACATACCAGTAAGTGAATACAGCCGACAAGCACCAGTCAGTAAATACTGCAGACACATACCAGTAAGTGAATACAGCCGACGAGCACAAGTCAGTAAATACTTCAGACACATACCAGTAAGTGAATACAGCCGACAAGCACCCTTCAGTAAATATTGCTGACAAATACAAGTCAGTGAGTATTGCTGACAAACACCAGTCAGTAAATACTGTAGAAAAACACCAATCAGCGAATACTATACACAAGCACCAGTCAGTAAATACTGCAGACAAATACCAGTCAGTGAATACTGTATTCAAATACCAGTCAGTAAATACCATTCAGTGAATATTGTAAACAAACACCAATCAGCGAATACTATACACAAGCACCAGTCAGTAAATACTGCAGACAAAACACCAGTCAGTACATTCTGCAGACAAAACACCAGTCAGTAAATACTGCAGACACATACCAGTCAGTGAATACTGCTGACAAATACCAGTCAGTAAATACTGCAAACACATACCAGTCAGTGAATACTGCGGACAAATACCAGTCACTAAATACTGCAGACAAATACCAGTCAGTAAATACTGCAGACACATACCAGTCAGTGAATACTGCTGACAAATACCAGTCTGTAAATACTGCAGACAAATACCAGTCAGTGAATACTGCTGACAAATACCAGTCAGTGAATACTGCAGACAAATAACAGTCAGTGAATATTGCTGACAAACACCAGTTAGTAAATACTGCAGACAAATACCAGTCAGTGAATACTGTATTCAAGCACTAGTCAGTAAATACCATTCAGTGAATATTGTAGACAAATACCAATCAGCGAATACTATACACAAGCACCAGTCAGTAAATACTGCAGACACATACCAGTCAGTGAATACTGCTGACAAATACCAGTCAGTGAAAACTGCAGACACATACCAGTCAGTGAATATTGCTGACAAATACCAGTCAGTAAATACTGCTGACTAATACCAGTCAGTAAATACTGCAGACACATACCAGTCAGTGAATACTGCTGACTAATACCAGTCAGTGAATACTGCTGACTAATACCAGTCAGTGAATACTGCTGACTAATACCAGTCAGTGAGTATTGCTGACAAATACCAGTCAGTGAAAACTGCTGACTAATACCAGTCCGTGAAAACTGCAGACAAAACACCAGTCAGGTATTACAGCAGACAAACACGAGTATTTTAATTTAATCTGTTAAGTCAAATTTAGTTAGGTTATGAATGTAAATCATTTATAGATTCTTTCTTATTTACCCTTTCCCACATACAGACGCTTTCTGGCGGCTTTTGAAAACAATATTTAAAATGAAGAAATTGGTAAAAATGAGCAATTTCTTCTTTTGCCACAATATTTTCAATTCTATTGTTGCAACCATTCAGTGAGCGAAGCTTTCATGTGATTGGATTTTTTCAATCACGATCCAATCAGAGTGTCACTTTCATTAGTAAAAATCTAATGAAAACATTTGTGGAAAGGGATGTTTTTAAACTTAAACAAAAAAGGCTTTGAGACGTTTTCAGAGCAGACGATCCTAGCATACCATATCGGGTTACTTCTAAGTACAGCACTTCATATTTGTACCTTGTTTCATTACCGTATAAGGTAATATCCGTCTAACGTGACTAAGTATTAACCCTGTATATATGCTCTATATCACGTGATTGTTGTTTGTAAAGACTGCATAGTCGTTGGGCCCTTCATTACGCGTTTGACTTTAATAGAGTTCTGACGTATTAAACATAGTATATTAGGGGAAAAGAGCGGTGCGCAAAAAGGATAGAAGAGTGTATTGGTGAGAATTCGGTAAGTTATATATCTTTTGATCTTTAGTTTGAACACTATATTGTTTTCCTGGTTTATCCAATGATACCGAACCTAACATACTAACTATACTTTTTTGGGGGAAAATAGCTTTGCAAACTTTGATGTATAGATAGATATGTGATGTGATGTATAGGAAGTAACTGTTAAGGACATGTTATATTTAATATTGCAACCCCACTTTCACGTATATGTAAATATATATAATTTTAACTTAAAAAAGTAATATTGAATATATTTAGTGAGAGAAAATAATTTGATGGTTAAAAGCTTCTTTCGCATAGTAAATATTATGGGATTTTCCTGTTTTCTTTTTTTTCCTGCTTCAGTTTTTTGTGTTGGTTTTTTATCATTATTAATATTGCATTAAATAACTAATAATAATACAGCAAATTTAGTGACATAAGTAAATTTTGTACTTGACTTCTATTAAAAATATATGGAATGCTTCTTCAGCATAGTATAATTCTGTTTTCTCTATTTTTTATATTTCTGTTTTTGTATGTTTTTTGTTGGCGTTTATTGTATATAGTATTGTATATTGTAATCCATGTAAGTTTGAAATGACGTGGAACATTTCTTGTTCAAGTCAAATAATGAATTAATTGAGAAATTATTTTATTTTGAGTTTCATGCAAAATATATGGGCGTATAATAAGACACGATATAATTATGTTGATTGAAATTGGTCTATATCATGTTGTCAACGCATACAATCCAAGAAAAAAATAATTAATCCTGAAAAAAATATAAAAATATTGCAATTGCTTTTTGCCCAGTGTCCTGCTATCAGGGCAAAATTATGTTGCTTATCATTCGTTGCATTTTATCCCGTTACCTGTTGTCCGAATACCATTTCGGAAAGGCTTAGAACGTGCGACTTCTGCAGTTAACTGTTAAAGAGATGCTACAGTTCATATTGCGACTTCACTTTTCACGTACAATTTGAAAGGTAGCTAACTTTTAAGGCTTCACTTTTTACGCATTTGTAAATATACACTATTGGAAAGTTAGCTAACTTTTCACGTATTTGTAAATATATACAATTGAAAAGAGGCTAAATTTTAAGGAAATGTTACATTTAATATTGCGACATCCCTTTTCAGGTACTTGTAACTATATACATTTGGCAGGGCAGCTAACTTTTAAGACTTCACTTTTCATATATTTGTAAAATATATACAATTCGAAATGCAGCAAACTGTTAAGGAAATGTTTCAGTTTATATTGCGACTTCACTTTTCACGTGTTTGTAAAACATCTAAGTCTAAAATACTTTTATTGAAGAGTATTCTATGTAAATGACTTTCACATAATATTTCTTCAACTTGTTTTCACGGGAAAAGGTACACGTTTGCATTTCTGAGCAGTGTTGGTTCGGATCGCCATTACATCTTATCATAAATTTATACAATTTGACAGAAACTTCTATTACCCTTGTGTAAGTAATATTTGAACATAGTAGATATTTAACAGACTGTGCTGATGCACTGGCTGATCTGAATCTACACTCTTCACAAAACCAAACGTGTACCTTATCGCACGGACGGTCACATATATACGCATGTTCAATCGTGAGATATGTTAATCAATTACTTATATGACTCTCTCCGTTTCCAAGAATGTTATTCGTTTGCCAACCCTAAATGAAGTTTATCTATGATGTAACGGATTGCTCACATGAGTATTCATGTTTACAGGACAATACAGTATTCTGATCCATGATATTTATCCCATTCTCACAAACAACAAATCTGCAGCAGACTTATTTATTGGTACATTTGTCTTAGACTAATTTGAAATTAAATCAGTAGATCTAGTTTCAGAGTAACTTGTTTTAAGAGCCTGTTTGCACTATACGCATATAAATTTAACCAAGCTCTACCACAGCGGCAATGCTTTTTGACTGATAAAACTATTTCGAAAAACGTTGTTAGAGGGCCGTGTAAACAGCATTTATATGTATATGAACTTACTTTGAAATAAGCCCCCTAGTTTCAACAGGTTTAAAGGTTGAACGTATGTGCACTAAATGGAAGCAATCCCCATCTCCTAGGGGTCGTGGTTTCTTTTTTAAAAATCAAACTTGCTAGAACAAAGACTTAGGGGGTTTCCACAACCACCCGAAACCTACTTCGAAACCTTATCATTATTTTCACGCGTTTGCCTTATAGGCATATAGTGATAACAGGCCCCATCTCTAAGGATCATGTGTTATAACTAGGGATGGCAACGAATACCAAAATTAGTATTCGAATATTCGATCACAAAGTATTCGAATATTCGAATTTCGAACCATTTGTGCATGCTTCGCCAAAAAAGAGTTTATAAATGCGTTATTTGCTGTAAAGTTATCTTACTGTTGTCTTATTGTGTTCAAGCATTTAGTAAAGTAAGTAAATATATGTCACTTTCAAAAGAAAGATAATTAATAAAATAAAATATAAAAAACATTATACGGAAAACTTGTTGTGTTGGTATCGTTCTATCTCATAACGACAATGTTAGATATGGGTTAGATATAGGCAGTACCATTGGAAAACATTCATTCTAGAAACTTTATATCCAAAGGAAAAAAAGGTAGATATTAAAAATCAATATAAGTACGTACAATTATGAATGAGATCTCGTCAGCAAAAAAATAAAACGTTAACTGAAACATTTTCCCACTGTGTCTAAAGAATAAATGTACAATATGAGTGTTTTTGTTTGACAGCTAGGCCATGCTCTCTTTTTGTTGTTGAAAAAAGCGGAAGTTTTGCTGTCCACCAAATCACATAACAATAAAGATATCGTAATGTTAAGTAATAATATATGACTAAAAGTCCTTTATAGAAACGAAATGTAAGGAACATGTAGTCATACGTATTATCAAAAACAGTTAAAAAGAATGATAAGCAAAGACACTAGCGAATGATTGTGTATGTGAGTGAGTCAGTGCATGTGTGAGTGAATGAATGTATGAAAGGGAGATTGTTGTGTCTATACGGTCCTAATGAGATATACATAAACGTACACATATACATTATAAACATTATAATACATCATCGACAATTTGAGGACTTTTCCAAAGAGAACACTGTTAGAGTTGAACGCATAATGTGAGAATAAGAATTTGCACATCATGAGTAATTGTTACTCCTCATAAAATGCTTTGAAAAGATGCCTACCATAATCGAGTCAAATGTCGCCTGTATGCTAAAAAGAAACAACAATCGTTTCTGCGGATATAATGCTCTCCGTCTTACAACATAAGCTTTAACTATACATTTTGCTAATGTTAGCACATGATTTATCATTAAATAACACAATTTATAATTAAGTGATAATTGCATAAATGTCTCTGTATTAAATATTTCACCGAATAAGTCAGATCTTATTCTTTTATAAAAGTCGTATGAACCCACACACTGTGTATCCGACTCTATTTGTGAGCTATCACAGAATAAACATAAACGATCGTTGATTTGTTCGCCATTGTATCGGCCTGTCATAATTCTTAAAGGCAAACTCCCGCATCTTAGATGAGCTAAAAAAGAGCGCTCGTTTTCACGTATGTTCAGTTTGATGTAATAGTCTGTGGTAACACTATCTTTAAACAGCTTATAAGTTCTCAGCTTTAGTGATTGCTAAGCACTTGTTGACCACTCCGACCCATAGTTCTGTGTAATATTAACTGTTCATGTTAATTACAAGTGTGTTGTTATAATAATCCGTTAAGCCGATTCTACACAAGATGCTTTTCAACTCACTACACCAATTATTTTCACAAACATTGTAATCTAGATTAAAGACAGTTTTGATGAGCCTATTTCGTTCGGTCATGCTAATTCCATTCCAGAATCATACTATAGACAACCATTGTCAATAAACACACGGCAGCCACCCAGTGTCCCCATTGAGTGCGGTCACAGGTGCGAATCTGGATACTCCAAGACAGTATCTCATACTTCTGTTATATATGTTATCTAAACATTTATAAGTTTTAAACCCCCATAAAGATGACCCGTATTCAAGAATCGGAACAACGCAGTTGAAGTTAAGTTTTTCATATGTCTTGAAACCAAAGTATTTCATGTTGTAGAATTTTGAAATAATTCCTCTCAAAGCTCTCCCGGTACCCTTCGATATCGCCTCAAAATTTGTAGTACAGTCCAAGTGTTTATCAAAAATCACCCTTAAAACACTTAACCGTTGCACTAGTGTCAGTAGTGGTGATTTACACAGGAAACACCGTAATGTAACTGAAAGAAGGTTGAAAACAATAAAAACCACTCAATGCAACAGATACTAAGGATGACAAAACAACGTGGAATAAATTCCCTTATTTCTACCGCGATCCTTGCTAATGTAGGCACGTAATAGAAATATATAGCAAATAAATACAATTGAGTGTGGTATAGGGTGGTAGTGAACTGTATTGTTGTTCTTATCATTGTATTAACCTTTTCCTACTTTAGTAGACTCTTCCCCACGCTTCTGCAGCAGACGACATAACATAATTTTCCCGATTGTTATCGAGATATTTTCAATGGCAGATTTTGCCGTATATTCCCAGGGTAAATCATACGAAAGTATGCGGAACTTTTGCTTTAACATATGTATTACCATGCATATATTTGTATCGTATTTTGAAAATACTGAAATGAATTTCAAAGCAAGGAAATACTAGTGGTTTTCAAAATATGTGCTTATATAAATGCCAAAACACTATAACAGTTGCTATACAATTACTTTGATATCATCATGCATTGCCAATTTCCAATGAAATGAAAGAGCTACTGATCCTACTTAACCCGTTGCCACAAACACATGTACAGGCGCTTTCTTTGTAGCATACGGCTTGTGAAAACATTGTGACGAAATGAGAAATTGCTCAAATTGGACAATTTACCTTTTACCACAATGTTTTCAACCTTTTTTACAGTAATTATACCTTCATTTATATAGATTTACCATGTTTTGACTAGATTATTTCAAAGTCGTTTGCTTCAGTTTGGCTGTATGAGGGAAAGGGTTAAGACCCTAGACTAGCAAGCAATAAGGAGCCAGACCAGCTTCATACTAGGTGCAGTATGATCAGGTTCTTCCTTGCTTGCTGAACAAGCATCTCGGAATCTTCTGAAGAACGGCTGTGTCAAGAACTGACCATATAAGTATGCAATGTGATAGTGATTGGCATCAATTTACAAAACATTCCTTAAATCGGGTTAACCCTTTCCCACATACAGCGGCTTTCTAACGCATCTGCAGTAGACGACTTTTAAAAAACATTGTGACCAAAGGACAAATTGCTCACAATATTTTCAACTACTTTCAATAATTCTACTTTTATCTAGACTTTGTATGTATGTGGGAAAGAGTTAAATGTGACTCGTATTATTGCGTGTCTGATGTGTGAATATATAGTTTATGGACAGTTATAGTTGTTGTTAGTCGTCTATTGTCCGTGTACACAACCCTTTCCTCATTGCCGACATCTTGGCACATACTAATTCAAATCAATATATATTATTGCATAAAACAACTAACAGTATGTTTATAGAAAATAAAGAAATTATAAAAAGTACAAACGGAGAAATGGATTTTTCAGAAGAATTTGAAAAATTTAACAATGTAAAAGTTCATGAAAAACTTGATCTATTCTAGAAATATCAAATGTACATTTAGATAAAACTTTGATAGTAGAACGGTTATCAAAGCTAGACCATCACATCATTAGGTGTAATAATCTAGCCTTGCTACTGTTCTCTATGTTTCATTGCAACGAATACGTATTTAGCTAAACTATTTATAATATTTGTAATTTTCAAGACATTCATGCAGTAAATTTAAGTAAACTTGACCAATGACAATAATTATTTTTTAGAATATTTTTGCGTATTTCATAACATTTGGGGCTCACTAATAAGATATATATTCCAATTCAATGAAGCGTTCATGTTGCAATGTGTGCATATTCTCTCTGATCTAGGAATGTTCAAATATCTGCCTGATTCAATTGCTAAATTGTGACATGATAAACGTAACTTTGTTAGATATCATGACCAAAATGTCCGTAATCATACTATTAAATTTTAATCGGAAGTCAATAGTTTGTGCATTTTGGTCTATCCAGAGATTATGTTTTTAACGTTATAGGCTCAATTAAGTTAAAAGTAATTGATATTAATATCTGAATCTAGCTGCGAAATGTTATCGACTTGTTTCATTAAGGAATGATTTGGTTGATTTACTTCATTTTTGAAATTGTTCGTTTAATATGCATTGTGTAGCGACCTAACTTGCCATATAGTTCATCAAGATAAGTAGATTGTTTAACATTCAGAATCTTTTTTAGAAATTTAGTATGTATCAATTCTACAATTTTACTTGGAAAGTATCCCCAAATTTCTGCTCCGTTGGACGGATTCTACTAAACTATCAAAAAGATTACATTTATCGTTGGTATTTAAGTTTAACTGGTTGAATACAATACATAAGTTGTGTAAAGCATAAACAGAATGATGTGCTGTCCGTTTGTGGCTACGTAACCAGCATCCGTTCTTGTATAAATTAATTACTAAATATTTAAAGTAGACCACGATCTCTAATTGAATATTGTTTTAGATAAATTCATGTAAGGTAGGTCCTCCTTTTTCAAATATGGTAATTTTGATGTTTTTAGTATTAACCTAAATACCCCATGAATTGCAATATAGTTCAAGATCGTTTAATAAAGACGGTAGAGCCTCTGGTGAGTGAGTGAATATGACAGTATCATCGGCGAAAAGTAGCATGAAAATCTTGATAGCATTTATCATAAAAAGGCTTAATGTTTATGTTATTATTGAATGTAGAATAAAAATTCAATCGACTGAAGATTTTCATTTTTGAAATCCAATTATTTTTGGATGTTTGGTAGACCATTTTGTGAGGCGGTTTAATAGAACTTAAGAATATATAGTGTTTATAAGTGTTATATACCTCTATAGCTTTGTGCATAATCAACATTGAATACTGGTACGATTATACCATTTCCCCAAGATTGAGGCTATCCCATCCGTTGCGTATCCATTGAGTATGATAGAACGGGACATTTCTAAATTGTTTACATCGTCAACGGTGTAGAACGTCGCAAATTGTTTGCCTATAGCAGTATAAAGATTAATTACAGAATGACGATACTATCAGAGCTAGGTCATCCAAAAGGTCGACCGGTTTAAATATGATTAAAATCAAATTCGAAAAGCTTTCTGATGAAATCGCGCGCCCGTCCCCTGCATTTATACAATCGACAATACTGTTTACCATATGACGTTGAACTTGTCGCACACAAGTTAACAGACTTGCAAGAATGAAACACGTGCGACATTTTAAAAATGCTTTTACTAACAGTGTAGTCAAGATCATTCTGAACAACCTTGCAGTTTAATCTTGGTTTGTATTTGTCGGTACTAATTTCTTTATAGGTTATAAGTACTACACCGTAAATGCGTGAGAACGTTTTCAAAATTGATGGTGGTGGTACTTACCTCCGGAATGCAGTGGGAAAAGGGTTAAATGTCAAGTCCATTGTTACCGTAAGATAGTTACCGTGATTCTAGATCCACAGACAAAGTATAACGATGGGTACTCCAATCAGGCATATAACACACATATTATACATAACCGGGTTAACACACGTGGATGTTTTACACAGAACAAAAGGAGTTGTGTTGACCTATTACTTTTTAGCTCACCTATGCACAAAGTGCAAGGTGAGCTTTTGTGATCGCTCACCGACCGTCGTCCGTCGTCGTCCGCCCGTCCGTTCACATTTTCCTACAAACGACTTCTCCTCCTAAACCAATTAACCAAATTCAAAATAATTTTACAGGAATGTTCCCTGGGTGGATCTCTTTCAAACTTGTTCAAAGAATTCTATTCCGTGCAGAACTTTGGTTGCCACGGCAAAAAAAAAGGAGAAATTAACCAAAACTTAAAAAATCTTCTTGTCTGAAAGTAGAAGGCTTTTGATATTTGGTATGTAGCATCATCTAGTGAACCTCTACCAAGATTGTTCAAATTATAGCCCTGGGGTAAAAAATTAGCCCTCCCCGGGGGTCACTTGTTTTTCATAGACTCATATAGGGAAACAACTTTAAAAATATTCTTGTCTAAGAGTAGAGGGCCCAGGCCTTTGATATTTGGTATGTATCATTATCTAGTGGACCTCTACCAAGATTGTTCAAACTATAGCCCTGGGGTAAAAAATCACCCCTCCTGGAGTCTATTGTTTTTACGTAGATTCATATAGAGAAAAAACTTAAAAAATCTTGTTGTCTAAAAGTAGAGGGCCCAGGTCTTTGATATTATATGTAGTATCATCTAGTGAACCTCTACCAAGATTGTTCAAATTGTAGCCCTTGGGTCAAATTGACCCCTCCCCTGGGGTATATTGTTTTACATACACTCATATAGAGAAAAAACTTAAAACATCTTCTTGTCTAAAGGTAGAGGGCCCAGGCCTTTGATATTTGATATGTAGCATCATCTAGTGGACTTCTACCAAGATTGTTCAAATTATAGCCCTTGGGTCAAAATGACCCCTCCTCTGGGGTATATTGTTTTACAAAGACTCATATAGAGAAAAAACTTAAAACATCTTCTTGTCTAAAAGTAGAGGGCCCAGGCCTTTGATATTTGGTATGCATCATCATCTAGTGGACCTCTACCAAGATTGTTCAAATTATAGCCCTGGGGTCAACAATGACTCCTCCCCCGGCGGTCACTTGTTTCACATAGATAGGGGAAAAACTTTAAAAATCTTCTTGTCTAAAAGTAGAAAGCCCAGGCCTTTGATATTTGGTATGCAGCATCATCTAGTAGACCTAGATTGTTCAAATTATAGCCCTGCGGTCAAAATTGACCCCTTCCTAGGGGTCACTTGTTTTACATAGACTCATATAGGGAAAAATCTTAAAAAGTCTTCTTGTCTAAAAGATATTTGGTATGTAGTATCATCTAGTGGACCTCTACCAAGCTTGTTCAAAGTATAGCCCTGGGGTGAAAAATGACCCCTCTCCGGGGGTCACTTGTTTTACATAGATTCATATAGGGGAACAACTTTAAAAATCTTCTTTCCAGATGTAGAGGGCCCAGGCCTTTAATATTTGGTATGTAGCATCATCTAGTGGACCTACCAAGATTGTTCAATTATAGCCATGGGGTCAAAGATTACCCCTCCCCTGGGGGTCACTTGTTTCACATAGACTCGTATAGGGGAAACAATTTAAAAATCTTCTTGTCTAAAAGTAGAGGGCCAAGGCCTTTGATATTTGGTATGTAGCATCATATTGTGGACTTCTACCAAGATTGTTCAAATTGTAGCCCTGGAGTCTTTGATATTTGGTATGTAGCATCATCTAGTGGACCCCTCCCAAGATTGTTCAAATTATAGCCCTGGGGTCAAAAATGGCCCCACCCGGGTCACTTGTTTTACATATACTCGTATAGGGAAAAACTTTAAAAATCTTGTTTAAAAGTTTAATATTTGAAATCTAACTTCATCTAGTGGACTTCTACCAAGATTGGTCAAATTATTATAGCCCTGGTGCCAAACATGGCTCCACCCTGGGGATCATTTGTTTTACATAGACTTATTAAGGTAAACACTTTAAAAATAGTCTTGTCCATTTGCCATGAATGTTCTTTGGGTGCCCCTCTACTAAGACTTCAAATTATTTTGATGGGATGATGAACATGGCCACCAGGGGGTGTTGCTTGTTTTCCGTATATATGTATAGACAAAGAACAATGAAAACTTTTTAAGTTTGATTAAATCAGGTGCGCGATATAGGACCATCATGGTCCTCTTGTTTTTCATTCCAATTGCATTGTTCTGAATTCGTATGATGTGCGTTGAGAAATGTTTTTAGAAATGGCGACAGGTCGAGCTGCATTTGGTAACTTTTCATGCTGTCGATTTTGCGGTCATTAGATTGAATTGCAGTTTTGTTTTTCAGTCTTTACAACAATTGATAACATACATTGCGATCGACGTCAGGTTTCTTCCCATTAAACTGTAAATGTGTAACTGTTTCCAGTTGTCGTTTATGAATGTTAATGTAAAGGTATGTTGGTCGACACTTTACAATGGTAGGTTAACTGGTTACCGTGCTGTAACTGACGTTCTATGGCAAGTCGTTTTACAATTAGTTCGATTTAGAGATATCTTCCTAAACTAAAAAGATATCTCTGTTAGAAAGAGAGCTCTAACTTTGCTCATATTTGACAAATATCTCGATAAATAAGTTGTATGATACATAAAAACATGTATGCCTTCACTTTGCACTTTCCCATTGCAAAGATGGTTTAGGTACTTTGATTTACTCTGCAATAGGTTAAGTACCAGAAGTGATTTGATCTAAATTGTTGTTGTGATGCTTTTTTGTTGTTGCGTTGTTAGCATGGACCAATCAGTGAACCAGTTTAAGATCACATGATGTTTTAAACCAATCAAATGAACTCTTTCACAAAAACAAAATCAACACCGATATGTAATACGTATATTGTTTATGACAAATATGATGTAAATGGCATTGTTCTTAATATTATGCCTATGTTCAATCAACACAGTCTTGGTCCTTATTTTCGTATTACATACAGAGTTCAGCTGTTTAATATGTTATTTGGTGCAGCGTGAGGAAGCATGACTAAGAGATACACCTCTATGACAGATAGCTATATAACATGCTGAGAAGGATATTTAGATATATATATATATATATATATATATATAGAGAGAGAGAGAGAGAGAGAGAGAGAGAGAGAGAGAGAGAGAGAGAGAGAGAGAGAGAGAGAGAGAGAGAGAGAGAGAGAGAGAGAGAGCTATTAGCGTCACGCGGAAAAATTCCGAGATTTCTTTACGTCACGAAACGAGTGCAAGGGCCGAATGTAGGAGAAAGATGGATAATCAATGGTGGTACATATATACATATTAATGGACTATTAAATTACAAAGAATGACGATATAAGCAGAATTTGGTCATGCAAAAAAGCCAACCGGTGTCAGTGAAACAGTAATCTTGTCATACCAAAACTCTTATGATAATCGTAACTTATGATGCAGATAGTAGCTTATGCTGATGATCGTATGATAGTAAGTTATGCTGATGATGAGAATGATTCCTACCTATGATGATGGTCGTAAATTATGATGATAATCATAACAAATGATGATAATCATAACAAATGATGATGATCGTAACACATGATGATGCTCGTTACTTATGATAATAACCGTAAATTATGATGCAGATAGTAGCTTATGCTGATGATCGTATGAAAGTAACTCATGCTGATGAATGTATGAGAGTTACCTGTGATGATTGTCGTAAGTTATAATGATAATCGTAAAGTGTGATGATGATCGTTACTTATGATGATAATCGTAACTTGTGATGGTGACTGTAACGTATAATGATGATCGTTACTAATGATGGTGATCCTAACGTATGGTGCTAATCGAAACTTATGGTGATAGTCGTAACTTATGCAGATGACTGTAACGTATAATGATGATCGTTACTTATGATGGTGATCGTAACTTATGGTGATAATCGTTACTTATGATGATGACTGTAACGCATAATGATGATCGATAATTTTGGTGATAATCGTAACTTATGGTGATAATCGTTACTTAGAATGATGACTGTAACGTATAATGATGGTGATCGTAACGTATAATGATAATCGTAACTTATGGTGCTAAGCGTAACGTATAATGATAATCGTAACTTATGGTGCTAATCGTAACGTATAATGATAATCGTAACGTATAATGATGATCGTTACTTTTGGTGTTAATCGTAACTTATGGTGCTAATCGTAACTTATGGTGATAATCGTAACTTATGATGACGACTGTAACGTATTATGATGATCGTTACTAATGATGGTGATTGTAACTTATGGTGCTAATCGTAACTTATGGTGCTAATCGTAACTTATAATGATAATTGTAACTTATGGTGCTAATCGTAACGTATAATAATTATCGTAACTTATGGTGCTAATCGTAACGTATAATGATAATCGTAACGTATAATGATAATCGTAACTTATGGTGCTAATCGTAACGTATTATGATAATCGTAACTTATGGTGCTAATCGTAACTTATGGTGCTAATCGTAACTTATGGTGCTAATCGTAACGTATAATGATAATCGTAACTTATGGTGCTAAGCGTAACGTATAATGATAATCGTAACTTATGGTGCTAATCGTAACGTATAATGATAATCGTAACGTATAATGATGATCGTTACTTTTGGTGCTAATCGTAATTTATGGTGCTAATCGTAACTTATGGTGCTGATCGTAACTTATGGTGCTAATCATAACGTATGATGACGACTGTAACGTATAATGATAATCGTTACTTATGATGCTAATCGTAACTTATAATGGTGATCGTAACTTATGGTGATAATCGTAACTTATGGTGCTAATCGTAACTTATAATGATAATTGTAACTTATAGTGCTAATCGTAACGTATACATATAATCGTAACTTATGTTGCTAATCGTAACGTATAATGATAATCGTAACTTATGGTGATAATCGTAACTTATGGTGCTAATCGTAACGTATAATGATAATCGTAATTTATGGTGCTAATATTAACGTATGGTGCTAATTGTAACTTATAATGGTGATCGTACCTTATGGTGATAATCGTAACTTATGGTGCTAATCGTAACTTATGGTGCTAATCGTAACGTATAATGATAATCGTAACTTATGGTGCTAAGCGTAACGTATAATGATAATCGTAACTTATGGTGCTAATCGTAACGTATAATGATAATCGTAACGTATAATGATGATAGTTACTTTTGGTGCTAATCGTAACTTATGGTGCTAATCGTAACTTATGGTGCTAATCGTAACGTATGATGACGACTGTAATGTATTATGATGATCGTTACTAATGATGGTGATTGTAACTTATGATGGTGATCGTAACTTATAGTGATAATCGTAGCTTATGGTGGTGATCGTAACTTATAGTGATAATCATAACTAATGATGATGACTGTAACGTATAATGATTGCGATCGTAACTTATGGTGATGATCGTAACTTATGATGGTGATCGTAATTTATGGTGATAATCGTTACTTATGGTGATAGTCGTAACTTATGGTGATAATCGTAACTTATGGTGATAGTCGTAACTTATGGTGATAATCGTAAATTATGGTGATAGTCGTAACTTATGGTGATAATCGTATGATGACGACTGTAACGTATAAGGATGATCGTTACTAATGATGGTGATTGTAACTTATGGTGCTAATCGTAACTTATAGTGATTATCGTAACTTATGATGATGTTCGTTTATTATGATGATGATTGTAACGTATGATGATGCACGTTACTTATATTGATGCTCGTATGATGATTAACGTAACGTATGATGATGCTCGTAACTTATAATGATTAACTTATGGTGCTAATCGTAACTTATGGTATTGATTGAAACGTATGGTGATGATCGTTACTTATGATGATAATAATAACGTATGATGATCCTTACTTATGATGGTGATCGTAACTTATGGTGGTGATCGTAACTTATGGTGATAATCGTAACTTATGATGGTGATCGTAACTTATAGTGATAATCGTAGCTTATGGTGGTGATCGTAACTTATAGTGATAATCGTTATTTATGGTGGTGATCGTAACTTATATTGATAATCATAACTAATGATGATGACTGTAACGTATAATGATTGCGATCGTAACTTATGGTGATGATCGAAACTTATGATGGTGATCGTAATTTATGGTGATAATCGTAACTTATGATGGTGATCGTTACTTATGGTGATAATCGTAACTTATGATGGTGATCGTAACTTATAGTGATAATCGTAACGTATGGTTATAACTGTAACGTATACTGATGATCGTCACTTATGATGGTGAACGTAACTTATGGTGATAATCGTAACTTTTTATGCTGACGGTAATGATCGTTACTAATTATGGTGATCGTAACTTATGATGATGATTGAAGCGTATGATGATGTTCGTTTATTATGATGATGATAATAATAACGTATGATGATCCTTACTTATGATGGTGATCGTAACTTATGGTGGTGATGGTAACTTATAGTGATAATCGTAGCTTTTGGTGGTGATCGTAACTTATAGTGATAATCGTTATTTAAGGTGGTGATCGTAACTTATATTGATAATCATAACTTATGATGATGACTCTAACGTATAATGATTGTGATCGTAACTTATGGTGATGATCGTAACTTATGATGGTGATCGTAATTTATGGTGATAATCGTAACTTATGATGGTGATCGTAACTTATGGTGATAATCGTAACGTATGGTTATAACTGTAACGTATAATGATGATAGTCACTTATGATGGTGATCGTAACTGATGGTGATAATCGTAACTTTTTATGATGACGGTAATGATCGTTACTAATTATGGTGATCGTAACACATGATGATGATTGAAACGCATGATGATGATAGTTACTTATGATAATAATCGTAAAATATGATGATTAACCTAGCTTATGATGGTGATAATCGTATGATGATGACTGTAACGTATAATGATGATCGTTACTAATGATGGTGATCCTAACGTATGGTGCTAATCGAAACTTATGGTGATAATCGTAACTTATGCTGATGACTGTAACGTATAATGATGATCGTTACTTATGATGGTGATCGTAACTTATGGTGATAATCGTTACTTATGATGATGACTGTAACGCATAATGATGATCGTTACTTTTGGTGATAATCGTTACTTAGAATGATGACTGTAACGTATAATGATGGTGATCGTAACTTATGATGATAATCGTAACTTATGATTATAATCATAACTTATAATGATGATCGTTACTTATGATGGAGATCGTAACTTATGGTGATAATCGTAACTTATGGTGATAATTGTAACTTATAATGATGATCGTTACTTATGATGGTGATCGTAACTTATGTTGGTAATCGTAACTTATTGGGATAATTGTAACTTATGGTGATGACTGTAACGTATAATGATGATCGTTACTAATGATGGTGATCCTAACGTATGGTGCTAATCGAAACTTATGATGATAATCGTAACTTGTGATGGTGACTGTAACGTATAATGATGATCGTTACTAATGATGGTGATCGTAACTTATGATGATTAAGCATTGACAGGGAGCCGTGCCTCGACCGTCATAAAGCTTTATTTAGTTGCAGACCACACTCTCGTAGGCAGTATTTTGTAAGAAACAATACTACACTACGACCTTCCGTGACCAGTTGTTAATAAATTCAGTATCATATGAGACCTTTCTTCGACCAGCATTCCTAGCTAAAAAAGTCTGACCCGACCTGGGCTCGAACTCGGGACCTCTCGTCCCGGAAGCAAACACAACATTTGCGTAATGCGACTTGTCGTATGACTACATTTTCGTCTGACACAAATGCAGTCGTGTCTAGTCATTACTCGTCGCTTACTGGTACGAACGTCTACCCTACTGAATATCTGATGATATCGTCTGTGATCAGTCTTAACAGTGTGAATACATATGTGTAATACACAACGACCACAATGTCCTATACGACTTGTCGCGGTCTTAAACAATCTTAGCTTACACATGAGTTTAATTAATCGACCTCTATTTAAGGTTTTTGCCATATTATTATTATTATTATAAAGACCATACTTTACTTTTAAATTATATTTGTATGCCATCTTAGCTTCATCTTAAGTGATACTAGTAAGTGTATTATTTACAAAGTAAGGTGTCTCTTTCATATTTGCTTGAATAAAACGTAACGGTAAATTGTTTAATGATGATTTTATGATGAGCTACCACCGTACCTTTGTTTAACACATATTGAAGTGAATATGACAGGAGGCAAAGGTTCTCCTAACTTAACGTGTATGATAGATAATTCCCCCAAAACACTTTCTAACAAGCATACGGATATAATTAACATAGAACAAGTGTGGTGTTGGGATACCTGTTTTCTTTTTACTAGTTTTTGTCTCGTTGCGACGAAGTAGCGAAATCGTGACTAAAGTGTTACTTTTCTGGCGACGGCGGCGTCAAACATTTGCGTTTAGCTCAACGTTAAAGTTTCGTTTTTTAATTGTTCTCAATAAGTACTGGCTTTCTTATTTGGAATATAGTTACATTTCTTATTTGGAATATAGTTACATTTCTTATTTGGAATATAGTTACATTTCTTATTTGGAATATAGTTACATCTAATACCCTTTTTAACATTGTAGCTGAATATGCTGAGTGTGACCTTCTTTTTGGGGTAAAAAACATGACTTTGGTGGTTTTGGGTGGTTTTTGGAGGATTTTGAGATTTGGACATAGCTTCTCCATTTTTTGTTAGATTGATTTCAAATTGTGCACACACATTTCATAAACAAAGTATTTCAACATATCAAACGGGTTTTTGGGACAGACATTTTGATTTTTTTTTAATTTCTTGTATTTTTGTACTTGTGTTTAGCTCAAAGTTAAAGTGGTTTTTTTAAATTACAAGTGGTAGGGTTTTCAAACTTCAGTCATAGTTATATCTTATACTCTTCATGAAATTGTATGTTGTAGCTAATGAGTGTTACCTATTTTTGTGTTAATTAACATGAATTTTGGGAAATTTTGAGAATCAAACATAACTTCTTCATTTTTTGTTAGATTGACTACACATTTTCCGAACACATTTAATGAATACTGTTTTCAAAATATCAAATTGTTTTTGGGTCATATAAAAAGAGAGAAAAAAAAATTGTGTGTACTTTTTGACTTTTTGTCATTTGTCATTTTTACAATTGTGTTTAACTCAACGTTAAAGTTTTGTTATTTTATTGTTTGTCTTTTACACTTGCATTGATAGTCAAAGCGGTGGACAGAGAGTCATTTAATTACGCGTAATTTTTGTCTTAATTCTAAATGCATTGTTCTGTATTCAGTCAAATACCTGTATTTATTGTATAAACACATTTGTCAATTATGTTGTTCTTCAAATGTTGAAGAGCCGACTAGAGATATTGAACTCGGTACTTTACTAGTTATCGATTCTGGGGTCAGGTGTTCGATTTCCGGTACGATTCCCCTTTTTTGTCGATATTGAGATTAACGTCGGCCTTCTGCCTCTGATAGGCTAAATAAGCAATGTGTGAATGTGGTCATGCCTTTAACCCTTTCCTACCTGCAGACGCGTTTTGACGCAACAGCAGCAGATGACATTTTCAACCATTTACAGTCGAATTAAACAACATGGAGGCCGGTAAAGAGAAAAATAAAATTAGTGACACTTACATTTTTTATGGCAAAAATACGTTACCAGTCATTTAATACCTGATATATTATCTCATACCGATTAATTTATGTCACTCTAGTGAATGGGACAGGTATTAAAAGACAGCAAAAATGGGGATTTATTTATTTATTTTTTATTGAAAACCATGAAAAACATGAAACGTTTTTTTTTTTTTTCATTTGTCTTAAAAATGTACCTTTACGTTAAAAATCAGCGTTAGAACGTCATGCAAAATATAAGTTTTTTTGCATTATACAATTGAGTTAAAACTGTCATTTGGTGGACTTCTCTGAATTACAAAATTGAAAAGATTTGTTTCAACATCATTTCAGGCTCATCAAATAGGAAGTAAAAAGTAGCGTAACCTCTCATTTTAAAAAAACCTTTGAAAACTGCGGCAGACGAAGGGAGACATTTCTTTTAATATTTTAACAAAGCGAAATGCAAAATAATTTATTCCCAGAAACCCTGAGTCACCATGAAACGAAAACAAAGACACAAGCAAAAAGACTTGGCTGAAAAAGAATTGCAAAAACAGCAAAATCATAGGGAAAGTCAAAATCACTCATGTTCCTGTATGATTTCAATTTTGTAGCTTACACTTGTTTGTCACTGCTTTCGTGTATTGCATATATACGGAATATAACGTTGCGGGAGCGATAAAAGGGTCCGTATTGCACTACAAGTAGCGTGGAAAAATCGATATCTTACGAGACCGAAGGTCGAGTAAGATATGGATTTTCCCACGCTACGAGTCGTGCAATACGAACACATGTATCGCTCCCGCAACGTAATATTCCTTTTATTATATACCTACGATCTATGCAGATCGAAAAAGCTAACAAATATACAGATTCAATATTGTTTTTATTGGGGAAACAATTTTGTAATCTTGAAATGAAAAGATGAATGGCGGATGAATATTTACTACAATATTTAGGCCACGCCCTAGAAAGTATGCTAATACGTAGGTCCCACCCAAAAACATTATCAAATTAAATTTCCATTGTGTTGTGGGAGATAATAACAACATAATCTTTATTTGCGGGATTTAATACATTTGACGCTACGTTTTCGATACATACAATAGAAACAATTTTCCTAAATAGTACTGGTTGTCTGCATATTTTACTACGTAGCGCAGATTAAAAACAGGAACCTCGCTTAAAGTAGTCCGCGCACTGTCTGACGTCACAATCTTGTATTTACACCCCACATGTAGATACGGAATTTTAATCCGTCTTGGTGTAATTGCGCATGTCAATCTGCATGTATTTCCACCGGAAAATGTACAGGCATATAATAAATATATATATGAAATGAACATTTATCTGTTATCTAAAGCTTAAATCGAAACTTATGACAAAATTGTTTATATTTCAATTCGGATATAACTGCGACTTTAAACAAGTAATTACTACGTTTACGTTATCTTTACTTGATTCTCAATTCTAACACTATTGACAATTTCTCTTCTATACACAAAGAAGGATTTGAGCGTGATCTAAATGCAGTATATCACTTTAAATTTCCGGAACTATTTTTGGCTGATGAAATTCCCTCCCGAGTATTTTTCATACAACGTTTCTCAGAGCGCATGCGTTACTACGTTGAGCTTGACATTTATGAATGAAGTCACGAACTTTTGTTGTAAATGCCGTTTGGAAATTTGAATTGCAACGGTGACATAACTGTTTTAAATGACGTCATTCACGTGCTTTACCAACATTTTTGACGCGGTCGAAAACATTGTGTTAGAATGAATTGCCAATGATGAGTTTAAGAACAATTGAAAAAGGTATAATAAAAATAAAATGTTCATAGACAGTTAATACAACTGATTTCAAAATGTTTTGTTAGTTGAAAAGATCGAATATTTCCAAAACAAATACAATGGGGAGTAAAGATAGAATAGCCTACACGTGATTTTATCAAGGAAAACAACGTCAAGTCAAAACCTAGTTCCCCCTTAATTTGTATCCCTTTAAGTTATAAACAAGTGCTAGAATTGAAATATATCTCATTTTGAGTGATATACCGGCTCTTATATTACGATATGTCGTTCATGTGTGTATAAATTAATCACTCAGGCCATTCGGCCTTCGTGATTAATAACTACACACCTGAACTCCCAATCGTGATATACGAGCCGGTATATCACTCAAAATGAGATCTATTTCCTAAATGAACGTAAAGTTCACGTCATTTCAAATAAGCGTTATTACACTTTTTAGCCTCACCTTTTGACGTTACGTCTTATTAGATATATGCTATATCGATATATATATACATGTATTTTGTTCTAATTCCTTCTTTCAATGATCCAACAAGATTTAGTGTATGCTTTAGACTTAACAAATTGTCTCTGAGATTGTTTTAAACTATTGACAGATACGCATTTTCGTGCATTCTTTTTTCTTTCCATTTTTAGCTCGACTATTCGAAGAATATGAGAGCTTTACTACTCGCCCCGGCGTCGGCGTCGGCGTCCGGTTAAAGTTTTAGGGAAAGATGGCATTTTCATTCATAATTATTTGTGCTAGGGCTTTCATATTTGGAATATAGTTACATCTTAAGCTTTTCTTCACAATGAATGCTGAAGATGCTGAGTTTGACCTTCTTTTTAGGGTAAAAAACATGATTTTGGGTGGTTAAAGTTTTAGGGCAAGTTGGAATTTTATTTTAATTTTTAATTTTTCTCAATAAGTACTTATGCTAGGGCTTTCATATTTGGAATATAATTACATATAATACCTTTCTTCACATTGAATGCTGAAGATGCTGAGTTTGACCTTCATTTTGGGGTAAAAACCATGATTTTGGGTGGTTAAAGTTTTAGGGCAAGTTGGAATTTTATTTTAATTTTTAAATTTTCTCAATAATCACCATGCGAAATAAACCATGGCCAACTGTTGTTGACCAAGGTTGAACCATGGTTGACCATTGTTCCACAACAATGGTTGACCATAGTTTAACGTTTGTATAAATTGGCACCAAAGTCAACCATGGTTGACCATGGTTCATAACAAGCATAGTTGACCATGGTTCATAGCAGCCATGTATGACTATGGTTCATAACAACCATGTTTGACCATGGTTGGCAGTGGTCTCAAAAGGCAATGGTCAACCGTCGTTAAACAGGGTTATTCATGGTCAACAATGGTTCACAACAAGCATGGTTCATAACAATCATGCTTGACCATGGTTCATAACAACCATGGTTGGCAATGGTCAACCATCGTTAAATAGGGTTATTAATGGTCAACAATGGTTCACAACAAGCATGGTTGACCATGGTTCATAACAACCATGTTTGACCATGGTTGGCAGTGGTCTCAATAGGCAACCAGGTCAACCATCGTTAAACAGGGTTATTCATGGTCAACAATGGTTCACAAAAGCCATGGTGGACAATGGTTAGCAGTGGTTTCAAGAGGCAATTGTTAACCATCGTTAAACGATGGCCCTGATAGGCGAGCTATATTGTCCTCCGACAATTCTTGTTTCTCGATGTAATATATGTGTTTAGAATCTGTGTCTCTCTGAAATTAATTGTGACACAAACAATATTCGTATTCTGCTGGATTTATGTACATGTTCATCTCTCTATCCGATTTCAATTCAAAATGTTTTTACGTTGTACTGGTGTAATACAAATGCTGTATGCATAACATTTATCTGCATCTGCGAAACGTAAATTGAAAAATAATATATGTGTATATAACCAACCAAAATGTTATGAATATCTAGTCAAAAAATAATACATGAATATGAAATAAATCTGTTTGAATCGGTCGAAATTGCGGATTCAACGCAATGCGTTTTGTGTCAGTAGTTATTCAACTAATAGATGTATGACTGAGCTGAGATTTTCGAAAACCAACCAAAGTGCTGTACGAGTAGTTAAGAAACAGATCAGTCTGCACATGTTTGCAATTTAATATGCATTTATGTGTTTAGGTAACACAAACCTTCATACTACCTCTGACTAACAGTAAACACCGAGATCATATTGGATAGATGTGCAAGACAATCTACACTCGTCCAGAAATAATCTTGACAGTATCTAGAGCACAGCTCAATTATATCACGTACATTACAGACCGAATACAGTTTTACAGTGGTGTACTATAGCTCGTTATGGTTTACCAAATTTGTAAGGGAGATGAAACTCAAATGAAATCTGAAACATGTCCCCTTTGCAGGAGACGGACTTGCACATGTATATGCTTGTTTTATTCTGCATGTTCTACATATAACTGCATTTAAAACAAGAGACATTTAATACCATGTAACTGTTTTATTTTTGAAAGGCATACACAATACGGTTACTGTTCATGTACAGTGTATAAAGGGAAATTGATTGATTGGGGTTTAACGCCATTTTTAACAATTTCTCAGTTATATCACGACGGCCAGTTGACCTACTCATGCATGTCCTGGTTTTCTCACACCAGTACTCCACACAACAATCTTCCCAAGCAACTGGCTGCTTTTCCACATAGACTTAGCCCATTGGTGGAAGACGAATGACGCATGTCGCATTGACTTTTGTCAATCGTCGGAAAGAAAATTGGCCGAGCCGGGATTCGAACTCACAACGCCTGGATTGACAGCCCGCGTCGCTACCGACTGAGCCACCGGGGCTCGGCTATAAAGGGAAAACACACAGCACTTTAACACATTTTCAGTTTCGTTGTTCAATTCTATGACCAAATAGAAAAAAAAAACATATTTGGAAAATTTACCCATTGTAGGTCTAGATCAATCAGTGTATCTTACTCTGATCTTGATTCTGAGAATTCGTGTATTCTCCTCTTCTTTAAAATATATAAAACATGAACATTGCCAAATTACAGATCACGGTTTCATTTGTTCAAAAATGACCTTTCATTAGGAATATTCAGAAGTATTTTATTTATGTAAAATTCGCATATATCTATTTACAATGGACGTACAATTGTAAGGTTGAATGACTGTAAAGAGCGGTCTTCACTCACACCTACACAAATAGAAATAGCATGTTTTGTTTTTCGCTCATCTTTGAGGCAAAGTCAGCGTCATGTGAAGGTCATTTGATACATATAAAAGTTTGTCTACGGATAATGAATTAGAATAGCTCATTATTAGTACCTTTTGGTAGTGACATATCGCAAGAAGGTCGATAATACAAAAAGGACATCATGCAAATTCAGTGGCTATCTTGTTTTTACAATTAAATAATTAATATCTTAATGGTGATGCTAAGATGACTTTCAAAGTCCATAACTTCTAGAACCACAATGATTTTTAGATAGTTTTAAAACCCCATCGTAGTTTGATGAAAGAATCTCAACCAATTGCTAGGTTTAGGCTGCGTGATGTGGTTATTGTTGAATACTTGTATTTGCAACTGTATTTCTGTTAACACGGTGCAAATTTGCAAAACAAATTGTTTCTAGATGTTTTCCTTATAGGCATCTCACTGCGTTGATGGATGGTTTATTTTTTCAATATAAAACCGCTGTAGTTTAAATACGCTAGCCAGAATGATTTGTACACTCGCTTGAAGAAATGTTCATTCCAAGGATTTAAAAGTAAAGACAAATGAAGACTGAGATTGTACGCTTTTCTGCTATCAGACGTTCAACAAAACATTTAAATGTCTTAAAGATTAAATAACACATGCTTAGATACATGTGAAATGACATTGATAATAAAAACATCATAATAAATTGATAATAGAAAAATAAAAATAAAACGTGTCAGCGAAATATAATCACATGGAGAAATTGTCCAAATTTTCACATTTTGTAGCAAATTAAACTTTGAAGTCACATTTGGCCCATTACAAAACATACATATTCTGAGAGCTTAACATTTCAACAAAAGTTAGAAATACATTGAACAAATGGAAATTCTTTGTATTTCGATTAATGACTAGTTTTAAAGACACAGGTATTGTGAATTCTGACTTTTATTAAATTTGTTCCAACAATTAATAGACTGAAATTATTCATAAGGATAACATTTTATAAAAACGTGTATTCACAAAGTCTCACCAGGATGAAATGTCACTGTATGCAGAAGTATACTCTGATGGGACTGTGGGAATGAGTCTTTGGTGTACGCAGATGAATATTCTGGTGAGACTGTGGGAATGAGTCTTCCCTGTACACAGATGAATACACATGTCAGACTGTGGGAATGAGTCTTCGCTGTACGCAGATGAATATTCTGATGGGACTGTGGGAATGAGTCTTTGGTGTACGCAGATGAATATTCTGGTGAGACTGTGGGAATGAGTCTTTCGTGTACGCAGATGAATATTCTGATGGGACTGTGGGAATGAGTCTTTGGTGTACGCAGATGAATATTCTGATGGGACTGTGGGAATGAGTCTTCGCTGTACGCAGATGAATATTCTGGTGAGACTGGGAATGAGTCTTCACTGTACACAGATGAATACACTTGTCAGACTGTGGGAATGAGTCTTCACTGTATGCAGATGAATATTCTGATGGGACTGTGGGAATGAGTCTTCGGTGTACGCAGATGAATATTCTTATCAGACTGTGTGCATGAGTCTTCACTGTACACAGATGTATATTCTTGTCAGACTGTGTGCATGAGTCTTCACTGTACACAGATGTATATTCTTGTCAGACTGTGTGCATGAGTCTTCACTGTACACAGATGTATATTCTTGTCAGACTGTGTGCATGAGTCTTCACTGTACACAGATGTATATTCTTGTCAGACTGTGTGCACGAGTCTTCACTGTACTCAGATGTATATTCTTGTCAGACTGTGTGCATGAGTCTTCACTGTACGCAGACGAATACTCTGATGGGACTGTGGAATTGACTCTTCACTGTATGCAGATGTATACTCTGATGGGACTGTTGGAATGAGTCTTCACTGTACGCAGACGAATACTCTGATGGGACTGTGGAAAATGTCTTCACTGTATGCAGATGTATACTCTGATGGGACTGTGGAAAATGTCTTCACTGTACGCAGATGAATACACTTGTCAAACTGTGGGAATGAGTCTTCACTGTACGGAGATGAATATTCTGGTGAGACTGTGGGAATGAGTCTTCACTGTACACAGATGAATACACTTGTCAGACTGTGGGAATGAGTCTTCACTGTACACAGATGAATACACTTGTCAGATTGTGGGAATGAGTCTTTACTGTACACAGATAAATACAGTTGTCAGATTGTGGGAATAAGTCTTCACTGTACACAGATGAATACACTTGTCAATTGTGGGAATGAGTCTTTACTGTACACAGATGAATACACTTGTCAGACTGTGGGAATGAGTCTTCACTGTACACAGATGAATACACTTGTCAGATTGTGGGAATGAGTCTTTACTGTACGCAGATGAATACTCTGGTCAGACTGTGGGAATGACTCTTCACTGTACGAAGATGGGACTGTTGGTATGAGTTGCCACTGTACGCAGATGGGACTGTGCGTATGAGTCCTCACTGTACGCATGTGGGACTGTTGGTATGAGTTGTCACTGTACGCAGATGGGACTGTTGGTATGAGTTGTCACTGTACGCAGATGGGACTGTGCGTATGAGTCCTCACTGTACGCAGATGGGACTGTTGGTATGAGTTGTCACTGTACGCAAATGGGACTGTGCGTATGAGTTGTCACTGTACGCAGATGGGACTGTTGGTATGAGTTGTCACTGTACGCAGATGGGACTGTTGGTATGAGTCCACACTGTACGCAGATGGGACTGTGCGTATGAGTCCTCACTGTACGCAGATGGGACTGTTGGTATGAGTTGTCACTGTACGCAGATGGGACTGTTGGTATGAGTTCTCACTGTACGCAGATGGGACTGTGCGTATGAGTCCTCACTGTACGCAGATTGGACTGTTGGTATGAGTTATCACTGTACGCAGATGGGACTGTTGGTATGAGTACTCACTGTACGCAGATGGGACTGTTGGTATGAGCTGTCACTGTACGCAAATGGGACTGTGCGTATGAGTTGTCACTGTACGCAGATGGGACTGTGCATATGAGTTGTCACTGTACGCAGATGGGACAGTGCGTATGAGTTGTCACTGTACGCAGATGGGACTGTTGGTATGAGTTGTCACTGTACGCAGTTGGGACTGTTGGAATGAATTGTCACTGTACGCAGATGGGACTGTGCGTATGAGTCCTCACTGTACGCAGATGGGACTGTGCGTATGAGTCCTCACTGTACGCAGATTGGAATGTTGGTATGAGTTGTCACTGTACGCAGATGGGACTGTTGGTTGAGTTGTCACTGTACGCAGATGGGACTGTTGGTATGAGTTGTCAATGTACCCAGATGGGACTGTGCGTATAAGTTGTCACTGTACGCAGATGGGACTGTTGGTATGAGTTGTCACTGTACGCAGATGGGACTGTGCGTATGAGTCCTCACTGTACGCAGATGGGACTGTTGGTATGAGTTGTCACTGTACGCAGATGGGACTGTTGGTATGAGTTCTCACTGTACACAGATGGGACTGTGCGTATGAGTCCTCACTGTACGCAGATTGGACTGCTGGTATGAGTTGTCACTGTACGCAGATGGGACTGTTGGTATGAGTCCTCACTGTACGCAGATGGGATTGTTGGTATGAGTTGTCACTGTACGCAGATGGGACTGTGCGTATGAGTTGTCACTGTACGCAGATAGGACTGTGCGTATGAGTTGTCACTGTACGCAGATGGGACTGTTGGTATGAGTTGTCACTGTACGCAGTTGGGACTGTTGGAATGAATTGTCACTGTACGCAGATGGGACTGTGCGTATGATTCCTCACTGTACGCAGATAGGACTGTGCGTATGAGTCCTCACTGTACGCAGATTGGAATGTTGGTATGAGTTGTCACTGTACGCAGATGGGACTGTTGGTTGAGTTGTCACTGTACGCAGATGGGACTGTTGGTATGAGTTGTCAATGTACCCAGATGGGACTGTGCGTATAAGTTGTCACTGTACGCAGATGGGACTGTGCGTATGATTTGTCACTGTACGCAGATGGGACTGTTGGAATGAGTTGTCACTGTACGCAGATGGGACTGTTGGTATGAGTCCTCACTGTACGCAGATGGGACTGTGCGTATGAGTCCTCACTGTACGCAGATGGGACTGTGCGTATGAGTCCTCACTGTACGCAGATGGGACTGTTGGTATGAATTGTCACTGTACGCAAATGGGACTGTTGGTATGAGTTGTCACTGTATTCAGATGGGACTGTTGGTATGAGTTGTCACTGTACGCAGAGGGGACTGTATGTATGAGTCCTCACTGTACGCAGATGGGACTGTTGGTATGAGTTGTCACTGTACGCAGATGGGAATGTTGGTATGAGTCCTCACTGTACGCAGATGGGACTGTTGGTATAAGTTGTCACTGTACGCAGATGGGACTGTTGGTATGAGTTGTCACTGTACGCAGATGGGACTGTTGGTATGAGTCCTCATTGTACACAGATGGGACTGTGCGTATGAGTTGTCACTGTACGCATATGGGACTGTTGGTATGAGTTGTCACTGTACGCAGATGGGACTGTGCGTATAAGTTGTCACTGTACGCAGATGGGACTGTTGGTTGAGTTGTCACTGTACGCAGATGGGACTGTTGGTATGAGTTGTCAATGTACCCAGATGGGACTGTGCGTATAAGTTGTCACTGTACGCAGATGGGACTGTTGGTATGAGTTGTCACTGTACGCAGATGGGACTGTTGGTATGAGTTGTCACTGTACGCAGATGGGACTGTGCGTATGAGTTGTCGCTGTACGCAGATGGGACTGTTGGTATGAGTCTTCACTGTACGCAGATGTGACTGTTGGTATGAGTTGTCACTGTACGCAGATAGGACTGTGCGTATGAGTCCTCACTGTTTCGCAGATGGGACTGTTGGTATGAGTTGTCACTGTACGCAGATGGCATTGTTGGTATGAGTCGTCACTGTACGCAGATGGGACTGTTGGTATGAGTCTTCACTGTACGCAGATGGGACTGTGCGTATGAGTCTTCACTGTACGCATATGCATACTCTGGTGAGACAGTTGGAGTGAGTTGTCACTGTACGCATATGTATACTCTGGTGAGACAGTTGGAGTGAGTTGTCGCTGTACGTCGATGTATACTCTGGTGATATTGTGAGAATGAGTCTTCACTGTAAACAGATGAGATGTATACCTGGTGGTATTGTGGGCATGTGTCTTCACTGTACGCAGATGAGATGTATACTCTGGTGATACTATGGGCATGTGTCTTCACTGTACGCAGATGTATACTCTGGTGGGACTGTGGGAATGAGTTGTCACTCTGTATGCAGATGAATACTCTGGTGATATTGTGGGAATGAAATTTCATTGCTCATAGATGAATAATCTGATGAGATTGTAGGTACAAGTCTTCACTGTACGCAGATGTATACTCTGGTGAGACTGTTGGTATACGAGTCTACGTGGCACGCAGATGTATACTCTGGTGAGGCTGTGGGTTTACGAGTCTACCTGGCACGCAGACGTATACTCTGGTGAGACTGTGGGTATACGAGTCTACGTGGCATGCAGATGTATACTCTGGTGAGTGCAGACGTATACTCTGGTGAGGCTGTGGGTTTACGAGTCTACGTGGCACGCAGATGTATACTCTGGTAAGTGCAGATGTATACTCTGGTTAGACTGTGGGTTTACGAGTCTACGTGGCATGCAGATGTATACTCTGGTGAGACTGTGGGTATACGAGTCTACGTGGCACGCAGATGTATACTCTGGTAAGTGCAGATGTATACTCTGGTGAGACTGTGGGTATACGAGTCTACGTGGCACGCAGATGTATACTCTGGTGAGACTGTGGGTATAAGAGTCTACGTGGCACGCATATGTGTACTCTGGTGAGACTGTGGGTTTACGAGTCTACGTGGCACGCAGATGTATACTCTTGTGAGACTGTGGGTATACGAGTCTACGTGGCACGCAGATGTATACTCTGGTGAGACTGTGGGTTTACGAGTCTACGTGGCACGCAGATGTATACTCTGGTGAGTGCAGATGTATACTCTGGTGAGACTGTGGGTATACGAGTCTACGTGGCACGCAGATGTATACTCTGGTGAGTGCAGATGTATACTCTGGTGAGACTGTGGGTATACGAGTCTACGTGGCACGCAGATGTATACTCTGGTGAGTGCAGATGTATACTCTGGTGAGACTGTGGGTATACGAGTCTACGTGGCACGCAGATGTATACTCTGGTGAGACTGTGGGTATACGAGTCTACGTGGCACGCAGATGTGTACTCTGGTGAGACTGTGGGTATACGAGTCTACGTGGCACGCAGATGTATACTCTGGTGAGACTGTGGGTATAAGAGTCTACGTGGCACGCATATGTGTACTCTGGTGAGACTGTGGGTTTACGAGTCTACGTGGCACGCAGATGTATACTCTTGTGAGACTGTGGGTATACGAGTCTACGTGGCACGCAGATGTATACTCTGGTGAGACTGTGGGTTTACGAGTCTACGTGGCACGCAGATGTATACTCTGGTGAGTGCAGATGTATACTCTGGTGAGACTGTGGGTATACGAGTCTACGTGGCACGCAGATGTATACTCTGGTGAGTGCAGATGTATACTCTGGTGAGACTGTGGGTATACGAGTCTACGTGGCACGCAGATGTATACTCTGGTGAGTGCAGATGTATACTCTGGTGAGACTGTGGGTATACGAGTCTACGTGGCACGCAGATGTATACTCTGGTGAGACTGTGGGTATACGAGTCTACGTGGCACGCAGATGTGTACTCTGGTGAGACTGTGGGTATACGAGTCTACGTGGCACGCAGATGTATACTCTGGTGAGACTGTGGGTATAAGAGTCTACGTGGCACGCATATGTGTACTCTGGTGAGACTGTGGGTTTACGAGTCTACGTGGCACGCAGATGTATACTCTTGTGAGACTGTGGGTATACGAGTCTACGTGGCACGCAGATGTATACTCTGGTGAGACTGTGGGTTTACGAGTCTACGTGGCACGCAGATGTATACTCTGGTGAGTGCAGATGTATACTCTGGTGAGACTGTGGGTATACGAGTCTACGTGGCACGCAGATGTATACTCTGGTGAGTGCAGATGTATACTCTGGTGAGACTGTGGGTATACGAGTCTACGTGGCACGCAGATGTATACTCTGGTGAGACTGTGGGTATACGAGTCTACGTGGCACGCAGATGTGTACTCTGGTGAGACTGTGGGTATACGAGTCTACGTGGCACGCAGATGTATACTCTGGTGAGACTGTGGGTATAAGAGTCTACGTGTACTCTGGTGAGACTGTGGGTTTACGAGTCTACGTGGCACGCAGATGTATACTCTTGTGAGACTGTGGGTATACGAGTCTACGTGGCACGCAGATGTATACTCTGGTGAGACTGTGGGTTTACGAGTCTACGTGGCACGCAGATGTATACTCTGGTGAGACTGTGGGTATACGAGTCTACGTGGCACGCAGATGTATACTCTGGTGAGTGCAGATGTATACTCTGGTGAGACTGTGGGTATACGAGTCTACGTGGCACGCAGATGTATACTCTGGTGAGACTGTGGGTATACGAGTCAACGTGGCACGCAGATGTGTACTCTGGTGAGACTGTGGGTATACGAGTCTACGTGGCACGCAGATGTATACTCTGGTGAGACTGTGGGTATAAGAGTCTACGTGGCACGCATATGTGTACTCTGGTGAGACTGTGGGTTTACGAGTCTACGTGGCACGCAGATGTATACTCTGGGGGAGATTTTTGGAATGAGTTGTCACTGTACGTAGATTTATTAAGAATTTAAGACACTCAATCGCTACACGCGGACAATATAACATCAGCGACTAAGGCCAATTAACTCCAATTTACCTCTTACCTGTCTGAAAAAGAAATGCTTAGAGCTTAGATATATGGTGTGTAGCACTGTCTTGTGGTCTTCCACCATGATTATTAAAATAATGCCCACTGGTTAAAAATTGGCCCCGCTTCTGGGTTCACCTGTTTTACATGCAATATATAGGGGAACACGTGTTCAAGCAGTGTCAGCTGACATAACACTACCATAAAGGGAAGGTTAATTGTCACTATATTCTTATAGTGGAATGTTTTAAAATCTTCTTGAACAAAATGGACTCCTTGGCGAAGCGTAAAAGTAGCCAACTGTGCACCCCCAGTAGGAGGTCAGCGTCTCCAAATAAAAGCTAAAAACTAACTAGTGTGGTTTTGACTTGAGTAGAATGCAAGGATATAATATTCAGTAGCCATCATCTTCATTTTTGTCGTTTTAGCTCACCTCTATTTCTTGATTCCGGTCCTAATTTTTCTATCTGTGTTGCAATGACGTAAAACCCAACTCAATAATTCTCTAACAAAATGATAGGTAGGCCTATAAATATTCCAGGTGAGCGATCCAGGGCCAACGTTGTTCATTTGTTTAATCTATTCAATCGAGATGATGTTATTTAAGGGAATTTACAATAGATCGTTAGCAGAGGTTTGAATATAATGTGAAGACGAAGTTTACACACTACACATATGTAGACATAGGCTACTCTGACTATAATATAGATCGAACTGTTATTGAGCCTCGCTATCTGTACAAGAAACTCACAATGAGCCGCACTTATATGCAATCTGATCAAAGTCTTCAACATTTCTTATGAATAATTAGCCTCATAATGTTTAAGAGGATCAATATATGAGCCGTCCCACGAGAAAACCATCATTGTGGACTGTGCGTAAAGTATCGACCCGGATCAGTCTAAGCATGTCGCCCAGGCTAATCTGGGCAGACACGTTTCGCCTCCTGTGAATTTTCTACTTCAGGAGTCATTACTCTATACCTCTTTCCCCTGAGACGGAATGTGTCGGCCTGGATTAGCCTGCGTGGACTGCGCATGCTGATCTGGTCGATACATTACGCAGAGGCCATAATGTTCGTTTTCTCCGGGAACGGCTAGTAAAGTACAAACTTGCTCATGATATGAATCGTCATTACTGATGTCATTAGAAAAATGACGTCATTTTGAAACCCGACCGTAGCGTTCTTTTAGAATACATGAAGACGAGCATCTAGACGTGTGGACTGCAGATTCATTGTTTTGAAATAATCACGTTTATCTACTTGGTTTCTTTAGTTGATAAGGTATTGTGTTTTAGTGCATGTTAATATTTTGATTTCATTCTTAAGTGTATTCATTCAATTTTAGCAACCTTTCAGGAAAACCAAATATTGGATTTATTATTATGTGTATACCCTGATCACCCTGCGCATCCAAGGAGTTTGATCTGGTTTTCACTGATCCCTTATAAGTCAGAGAGACGATCAGGATTGAAGATTGAAGCCTCCGTTAGACAGTGAATGGTTTAATCAGATACTCACAGATAGTATGGCTATCCAAATGGATCTTTGGTTATTGCTTGTTAAAACAGGTTAAGATGACCATGCAGTATATTGTCCTAAAGCACGACTCAGATAGTATGGCTATCCAAATGGATCTTTGGTAATTGCTTGTTAAAACAGGTTAAGATGACCATGCAGTATATTGTCCTAAAGCACGGCTCACTTAAAATATATTATTTATTTATATTTATATTCATTCGTTTAGTCTTTCATTGTTGTCATTTAGTAAATTATTCACTCGGTCATTTATTTTATTTCAGAAAGTCTGCAAATAAACCAGTGATCTGTGTTTGGTGTTTGGGCAATTGTGTCTTAAGGAAAGAATCGAGGGTAAGTCAATTATAGTGCATTCGCCTTTTCTTCTTATTTTGCAATCTTTCTATTAAATAATTTTAAAACATTAAAAGCTATAGATTATAGATTATAAGATATTGGTAATTGTATAAGATACTTACCACGAGATCAAACACATCAGAGATCTAAGTGTGAATGTTCTTCACAAAATATAGCTTTAAGCAACAATATCTGTATAGGGACCGTGCCCTAGACAAGTAACTCGTTTGCCTTTGCGAATAGTGTTGATCCAGATTACTATGTGTATCCACACAGTCTTATCAAGCTATAACTAGTTCACACACTACTTACCCAAGTTTGTTAGGAGATTCAGCCAACTTGAGTTGTTTCAGATAAGACTTAATAAAGGGACTGACTCGGACTGGGTGATCTGAACCTAAAATCAGAAATGTCAATATAGACGGTAGGTCAGACACTTAAAGTCCTTTAGTGTTTAACTGTTGCCTGATGATTTCATAACCCATTCAGAATACATATAAATATAAAGTGTTCACTGTCTTACCAGCCCTGTTACTTTGACAGTTCACTTATACACTATTTTAAGGTGTCTGGATCTATATACAGTAAAACATAGTAAACCCTGAACAAACATCTCCTGATGAATTCATTATTCTTAGTTTGTCTGTGAAACAATGAGTAAATCAGGATATAAGTGATATATTTCTCAATTAAGTACTGAAAAGCATGTGATTTAACTTTAATTGTCTTTTATTACTATGTTTTCAGCCAGTCAGTAAATCTACATTGTGGTGGTCTTCGAGTTTGGTTATTTATTGTGTATTGATAACAGACCAAAAAGTGGTAAGATTTGTTATTATAATTTGTGAATATGTTAACAGTAGACTGAAGAAATAGGATCCTTGATCATAGCCAACCAAAAGGATATTTGTCTTCACTGTAGACCCAGCTCAAACTACTCTTTCATGTTATCTGATCTGGTTCTGCACACTAATTGCAACTTACTAAAGGAAACATCCATCTTCTAATGAACAGTTTGAATATATATCAGATATGATATTTGCTCAGGGAAAACCATACAGTCGGTGTACACCCAAATAAAACTGCATTTTCGCTTAATCAGTTCTTGATCTACACTGGTTGAAAAGTCCAAGAAAAGTCTAACAAGAAGTGTGAATATGGATCAGATAGGGGTTTTACTGTCAGATCTTTTTCCACACTTGTCATAAATACCGAAGGGTTCATTCCTTTCATCATGGCATATACTATCATCATCGACATTAATAAGTTAAATTCCGTTTACTTTCATTCAGTTACTTCAGTATACTCTTACTATAATTTTTACACTTATCTGTTATCTAAAAGTAATTATTAAGGGTTAACATCATGAACTCATTGAATTAAAATTTCAAATAAAACTATTAGACTAGTTAAGACCATGCAAGTTCATGAAATAAGATATACTGGTAACTCATTTTTTCCCCCAGAAATATTATGTTACGTTTTCTTTATAAATGGTCAATTAATTACGTGCACTTTCTTTTACAGAAAAATGGCACAGGCTCCCACCGATATGGCTGAAACAAACAGGTCCGGTCAAGTTAAAGTCGATGAAATAAGAGAGGAGACATTACAAACTGTAAAACCACTTAAACCAGTGTGGAATAAACATACCTGCGACATTTGCTTTTTATTACGTTTAAGTAAAATCTCCGCTTTATTTTTGTGTTATATATGTCAACAGTATGTGTGTGGTAGATGTAATGAGAGGCACGATAAATCCCATCGTATGATAGAAATAGAGAGTAAGGGGGGTGAGAGAGATGAACAGATCGAGAGATATCTGGACGAACTGAAGAGTGAGAGAAAGATTGAGAGAAAGGTAATGTTTGATAGAGAGGAAGTTTCCGTGGTCGATAGAGTTAATGTTAAACATGAATTGGATAAAAGTGAGGATTATTGGATATCTGGATTATGTGGACTGGATCACACAAGGTGGGTTGTTTCTGATAATTATAATGATTGTATTAAAGTATTCAGTATTGGTTCGCACATATTACAACGCTATTTACGGTTTGGGTCTGAACCTTGGGGTGTAACAGAAATAAAGGATAAACGAGAACCCACTGAGCAGATCGTAATGGCCGCCAGTGTGTCGTCCGATGTTAAACCGTTCAACCGCTTACGTGCTGCAATTAAAACTCTTTTTTCTGTAAAACGAGAACCCACTAAGCAGGGCATAATTTCCACTACTGATATTTCCGTACCCAACCCATCAAAGCCCAATAAACAATGTATGCTAGCTGTTACGTTGCCAGGGGAACGTAGAATATTGTTTATTAATTTAACACAAAATCCTGCCGTAATCACTAAATCTATAAAAACGGAGAAACACTGTTATTCTATAGACTTTAGTGGAGATCAGATTGTTTACCTCTGTAAGGATAAGTTCCTTAGTCATAGTCCTGGTCCCTGGTTTATATGCGTGATGTCCACAGACGGAGTCACGATAAAAACCATAAACACTCATTTACACACTGTTTGGTCTGAGCTCGCTGTTTGTCCTGGAAGGTTCTATTTAACTGACTGGGGTAACAACACAGTACTTTGTATGAACGATGAGGGAAAAGTAGTCTATCACAAAACAATAGAATGGTCATCGCCAGGCGGGATCAGTGTAGACCCAGACAACAATAATATTTATATTAGTGCCTGGGGTCAACACAAAGTTTACCGACTCGATTCTCGTTTAGAGAGTTTCGAGTCTCTCGTAGATTTAAAGTCGGTAAAGTTGGGGGGGCCCTTCGCTATTTGTGTATACAGAGATAGACTATATGTCAGTCATTACGGGTCTACTGATGGCCACTTGGTAACTGTAATCAGAGTTTTATAATATCCCATCCTTGGTTAATATATACACTGTAACATAGTAACACCTATATAACATGAACGTGATCAATGAATGTTCTTTTGTTGCCATGGTTACCTAGTCACGAGATTACCTTCTCCCGTTAATATGCATTGCTTTGTTTACATTATTTAGTCCGCCGTGTTTGGTACACTCAGTTTTAAAATACAAATCTTATCAATATTGGTTTTTGGTTTCCATCATTTATTTTTTTAAATTAGTTAATTTATATATTATAATATTATATATTGTATTAATTCAGGACTTGATCTATATTAGTTTCATTTATGATGACCCACATATTTAACACTTTTGATAAAACTTATCTATCAGTGTTTTACCGGCAACTGTTTCCATGCGTCATTCAGATCATTTATTTTTCTATTGCTTTAATGTTTAAACTGTTTTACTGTTCTTATTAGCAAGCCTACCTTGTGTAATTCAGTCATTATAATCCGCTTAAAACTTTTTTATATTTGATAATTTTTGATAATTTAATTCGTGTTTTACACTTAAATGAGAGAGAGAGATCGCGCACATACAGAGACACAGGGGGGAGGGGGTGCAAATAGACACACATGCATGTACACACACATAGATGGAAACAGACAGTCAGAGAGAGAGAGAGAGAGAGAGAGATACAGAGAAAGAGGGAGAAATATATTTGCATCTGTGATTTACTTTTTTCCTTATTTTATATCATTGTATTGCACATGTTTTTAAAGACCAATGCAATTATTAAATGTTTTATATTATTTTAAAGTTTTGACTTTGTGTTTTTGTTTGTTTAAACATGGATTAAGTATAAGTATCGTGTCAGGCGAAACCAGATCTCCAACTTTGAGTATCACATGAAGATGTATTGAAGAGTCTGGCGTAAATCATAGGACAGTTTGAAAACATTGTTCGAAAAGTAGCCCAACTTATCACTGTCATTATCACTATTATTGAGTTATTGTTATTAAAATATCTTCGTCCTTTTGAAAACATTGATAAACATAAGATAAATCGACTGATGTCGATGATATTACGGCGACAGTCCAGTAATTCGTTACTGCTTGTACAAGTCAAAGACAATGTGTCTGCAGTTAACCAAAATCGCTGGGCAGGAATCGAACACAGAGCCCTGATCTTCAATCCCACATACAATTATTGAACGCTGATCCAGGAAAACAAACCTAGGCGTTATGTGACACTTATGCACGAAGGGGTCATCTAGACGAAATTCTGTCAAAAAGGAAACTGTAATTTTCGGAAGTTTCTAGAAAGCTTCTAGGATTTATTAGCAAATACCCAAATGTTCCTGAGCGTCTCTCAATCAATTTGCAGTAGATGACTTTGGAAACATCTTGAGAACATGTGGAAGATCTTTAGAAGTGAACGTATAAAATTGAATCACAAAATTCAAAACATTGTGGCAAATCGAGACAAAACTCAATCATTGTGACCAGTGTTTCCCCCTTTGTCACAGCGTTTTCACAAGTCGTCGATTATCAAATGGAATGGGTTAATGCTCCATAAGTAGCGACCGCGTTTGTATATTTGGACACAGACGAAGGCATCCTTGAGAATAACACAACTTGTATCAGCAAGCTATTTTAGATCACCTGTGAGCTATTGTGATCACATTTTGTCCGGCGTCCGTCGTGCGTCGTCAGCAATTACCTTATTAACACTCTACAGGCTACATTTTGCATCTGATCTTCATGAAAGTTTATCAGAACATTCATCATCATCAAATCTTGGACAAGTTCCTAAAAAAGCATATACATGTAATTACGAAAAGTAAAATCTGTGTTGGACTGAAAAGGGGATTCAGTAGAGGTGCCCCACTACACACCTCAAGATGTATACCCCTACCCGCGCACACCCCAAACAGAACATGTGATTGTCGGGGAGGATATCCCTCCCAGATATCGCCATTCCCCCGACACGCAATGCCCGCGTATACGGGGACATAACATCGATATGCTGCAGGCCATACTCCACTGACTCAGATTTGGAGCAATTGGTCCGACACAGATTTTACTTCATATAACAGGAGGCGGACCCGAGCCCAGCTACCACCGCCTCCGTGATTGTTAAACAGTTTGATGAATAGATAATTGTTCATCAATGTGCTATCCGAAAATGGACCTCCGAACAGCGGAGATGTTGTCGAGAATCCTTGCACACAATGCTGTCTGCTACAAAAGCAGAGCTCTCTCTCTCTATGTATAAAAAGTTGTTGAATTGATTCAAATAAAATTAATGTATGGTCAAAGGGAGAACACTCTGTAAATTTGTTGTTGAGTATTAGATTTTCACACCATGTGTTTGTTGATGTTTTAAAATAGTGGATTTGAAAAATGTAAATAAATGGATTTAAAATTACATCAGGAATAAAATAACCATAGATGTAGGTAATTAAATATACTTTGACCCCTTACAATGTATTGATTGCAGGTGTCTTGCTAGTGTAAGACTGTAGATTGTGATTTTAAAGATTGTTTACAGACGCGGGGAATATAACAACGGTAAAAATAGACAGAAACAATGTTGGATAGCTCGATTGGGGTATACTGGAATAGAGCTTTCAATCACAGAATGAATGCCACCAAAATAATTTGTAATCTTCGATATAATAAGGATTAATCATTATGACCAAAGATAGTATTGTAGTAAATAACACTAAGAGGGAATAGTTCGTATGACGTCATCACTTTGGAATGTGATTTTCCCACGCTTAAAAATGTAAACAATAGTGGTTTTAAACGTTATGGAGACATTTCCACCGAGACAAGTCTGTTGTTCGAACTAAACTTGTCCGAGTGGACCCATCACAACGACCAATTAAAGAGTGCAATATATAGTTATATTCAAATTATTTGTTTTAAGATTAAACACCCACTTTCGTATTATGGTCAAAGGGAAGTAAATCAGATCGGAATGGTCTCCCATTGGACAATACTGATTTTGTTGAACGTGTTTATAATAAAGTTGAATACACTCCGACTGATTTGTAAACAAAACATTGTGGCCAACATTGTTTGCTTTTAGCTTTATTGACAGCTTAGGAGCCATTTTCATAGCGATATAAGAGTGACCTTTGATTTGACGTCATGGCTAAACAAAAAAAGGTTGGATAGCATTGTGAGTTTGTTGCTTTTTGGTAGTTTTGATAATGAACTTTGATTGAATTTAGGTGTAACCGGGTTGAATTATTTATGTATTAGGTTATTAAAGGATTAGGTTTGCCTGACAATTTCAATCTTATACAAAGAATCATTGCATTTTCTATATATTTCAAGAACAAAATTTGGTACTCACAAATCAGTTTTAAATCAACTATAGTCTAACTTTTATCCTTGAGTTTTATACAAGTCCAATGACACTCTCATCATAATGTGTCCACGGTCACTCTTATAATACATAAGTCCACTGTCACAGGAATTCACTGAGTCCAATTGTTACTGCACAATCCAACGTCGACCGAACATTACATCTATGTCTCTTAGATCCGTCCACTTCTTCGCTCTTTGGCCTAAATATCTCTCTACCTTCACGGCTAGAATCTATCTCTTCCTTCACAGCCTGAATATATCTCTCCCTTCACGGAAAAAGAATGTCCTCATTCAGTTATCCTGTCTTCGTTCATCAGTTATCCTTCCCTATATAATTATTACTATATATTCCATCAGCTTATTGGGCGCCATTTATGTAGCATAGAGGTCTGTCCCATAGAGGTCTGTCCCATAGATTGACAATAATTCTGTAGCTATGTGTTTGTATAAGGGGATACTTATACTGCCTTAATTGCTATAGAGCTAGCTTTTATAGCGACATACATAGTAGAGTGTTCGCCTACGGGACAAGAGGTCCCAAATTCCAGGGTCGGATTCTTTCGGCCGGGTTACATTGGCGCCCAATATAAATTACACGCAGTGATGTGAGATAGAGTAGTAGGTGTAGAAAATTAAATGATTCGAGGACGAATATTCATATGGACTGGAGGAGGAGTATGTAGTATAGTGGTCTGTCCCATAGAGGTCTGTCCTATAGAGGTCTGTCCAATAGAGGTCTGTCCCATAGAGGTCTGTCCAATAGAGGTCTGTCCTATAGATAGACAATAACTCTGTAGCTATGTGTTTGTATAAGGGGATAATTATACTGCCTTGTTATAGAGCTAGCTTTTATAGCGACACAGTAGAGTGTTCGCCTATGGGAAAAGAGGTCCCAAGTTCGAGCCCTGTTCGGGTCGGACTCTTTCAGCCGGGTTACATAGGTTTCTGGGTTAGTTCTTCTGTTGGGAAAGAGCCATAGCCCAAATTGCTACAATGGTGGCATATGGAAATTGTATGAATCCAGTTTCGGTATTAAGTGTCCTTGTTCGTTACTTGCATATTGCAGACCAAACTTTCACTTTCAGGCAAGCTCATTTAACCTGTCAGCAATAAAATGCTGGGAAAAAATGACAAAAACCAACCCCCAGAAAGCTCCCAGAGGCTCAGATTAAGTAAGTAGGGGTTCAATCAATGTTATTGGTGTTGTTGTTCTCTGTCAGGCTGGGGTAGAATACTATAATGAGTACCTGGGACTCTGTGGATGTCGCCCAAGCCACATATTCAGCAACAGTTTTTTGCCATGTACTTAACCTTTCTCTCAAATTCCTCTTAATGAGCAAGATTTCCTTGCTCGGATAGTTTTATTTTTTACTAAAGCCTGGGTTTTTGTCTAGTTTGAACATCGCCTTGATCAGACCTGATGGAAACACATACAAATGAACCGATAAACAACTTCAGTCAATCATGTACGGAATTTCAGATGAATATATGGGATTGAAGTTGTCTCCCATTAGACAATAATGATTTTGTTGGAAGTTGAAAGTGTTGTTTATTAAATTGAATAACCTGTGACTGATTTATAATAAAAAATAGTGTTTGCTTTTAGCTATGTTGACACATTAAGAGCCATTTTCAGAACATGCTGTATATTTGAAATTGAAAGTAAAATTCAGTGCGGGATAAGTGTCACCGTTGATTTGACCTTCTAGCTCTGTCAAAAAACGGTGAACTTGTGAGTTTGTTTTACGTTTTTGGTAGTTCTAAGAATGAACTTTAGTTGGATACAGGTATATGTGTTATTTCATTTGCTAGTAACGAACCATAACCCATAATGCTATAATGGTCGCCTATGGAAAATGATTTACTTCCCTTTGACCTAAAGCAGACGAAGTTTGAAGACATTCCTCATCAAACCTTTATTAAATGGAATATCCATACAAGTTTTGGCTAAAGCTGGAGAATACCATAGAAAAACACTCTAGGACCCCGGGGGAGGGTCAGAATGCCTGGAGTGGATAGGTTACACGGACAGGGATGGTTATCCTGTCAAGAGTTACTTGGCCTGATGGCAGCTGTACACAGACTCTTGTTCAGCGGTTGATCTTGATGATTAGACATAGGTCTGAGCTGGTAGAGGTTGACACACATGGAAGTTAAATGGATGTCAGTCACCTCTGTCACAATAAGAGATGCATAAAAGAAGGTCATCTTACCGTTGAACCCAATTATGTTAACACTGGGCGTCGTCAGTGTGTGGCCAGAGGGTCCTGCCTTGGGCACGAGCCTGTATGCATCTTCTGATGTAGGTACACTTCTGCGCCTCAACTTCATTTGTTTCCGAGCATATCCATCATGGTCAGTGTTGGCCCTGAATTGTATAATGTGTGGCAGATTTTGGGTCTTAGTCCGTGTTTTTAGCTCACCTATGCACGAAGTGCAAGGTGAGCTTTTGTGATCACTGAATGTCCAGCGTCCGTTGTCGTCGTCGTCTGTCCGTCCGTCTGTTAACAATTTCCTACAAATGACTTTTTCTATTAAACCAATGGACAGATTTCAAAATAACTTCACAGGAATGGTCCTTAGGTGGTCCCCTTTCAAAGTTGTTCAAAGAGTTTAATTCCAAGTAGAACTTTGACTGTTGCGGCATCAGAAAAGGGGAAAATTGCCAAATCTTAAAAAATCTTCTTGTCCAAATGTGCTGGCCCGATTTGAAAATTATTTTGCACAAATGTTCCTTAGGGCACCTTCTACCAAGATTGTTCAACTATTTCCGATCCGTTTAAAATCATGGCCGCAAGGGGGCGGGGCTTGTTTTCCTTATATGTGCATTGTTAAAACTTTAAAAAATCTTCTTGTTCAAAAGTACTGGCCAGATTTCAAAATAATTTCACAGAAATGGTCCTTAGGTGGTCCCCTTTCAAAGTTGTTCAAAGAATTTCATTCCAAGTAGAACTTTGGTTGCTGCGGCATCAGAAAAGGGGAAAATTGCCAAATCTAAAAAAATCTTCTTGTTCATAAGTGTTAATTGGCCCGATTTAAAAATTATTTTGCACAAATGATCCTTGTGCATTGTTAAAACTTTAAAAATCTTCTTGTCCAAAAGTACTGGCCAGATTTCAAAATAACTTCACAGAAATGGTCCTAAGGTGGTCCCCTTTCAATGTTGTTCAAAGAATTTAATTCCAAGTAGAACTTTGGTTGCTGCGGCATTAGAAAAGGGGAAAATTGCCAAATCTTAAAAACACTTATTGTCCAAAAGTGCTATTTAAAAATTATATTGCCCAAAATTTATGTTCCTAAGGGCACCCTCTATGAAGATTGTTTAATTATTTCCGATCCGTTGAAAAACATGGCTGCAACGGGGCAGTTTGATTAAATCAGGTGAGCGATATAGGACCATCATGGTCCTCTTGTTTGTATATTTGCCATCAGTTGATTTTTCACATAATTTTTCCGCTCACGATGCTTTTCGTACAGTTTGAATAGCCGCTGTCTTCGTAGCTTACACTTCAATTTGAATTCAATGGACTTTTCGCGTGTTTTTATCTCTTCAGAGTAAGTTTGGCGTGACTCTAGCTGACAGTCAGCACGACTTCCTGAAGGAATTGCACATCCGGCAGCAGAACAAAGTTTGCGCAACGAATTTTCGGGTCCATTATTTACAGAGTGTAGGCCACTGTGTGCACGTGACTGGAAGTTCCTCGAAAACGTATTGTCTTTTGGTAAGCAACGTTTAATGGCTCTATTTGTCCCCTCGACTTTCTGTGTGTTAGTATTCAGCCTGGTTTCCCGGCTGTAGCTTTTCCAGGCACTCATTACAGAAAATACAAAAATACACGGAAAGTACAGGGAAACCATGGAATAACCATGGAAAAAAACAAGGGATTTAATATTAAAATGCGGAAACGCTAGAATAGGTCCGAATATTCCGGGGTCCATGGAACCATTCCAGGGTGTTCACAGAACCATTCCGAGTGGTCCATGGAATTTCCGGGTTTTCTACTTAAATGTACTGGAGTTTCCATGGAAAGTGTCAGATTATCCCAAAGTATCCCTGGAAAGTTGTCCGAATACTCAGGGGATTTTCCGTGGATTTTCGTTAGAGTCCCTGGAAAAGCTACAGCCGGGCAGTTGGACCTTTTCATCTCCAAGGCGATATTCAATCATCTCCATTAAGATTTTCGCATTCTCCTCCTTCTTCAAGTCTATTTTGAATGTGCTGGATAGAAAAATACTGTTGAAAAGCCAGTTATTGTTCCTTGCCCTTTGCACACTGCTGAATTGATCCTGCACAGACTGTGATTCCCTGCAAAGCATTGCTTTATAGTGGACATCATGACGCGCATGTCATCTAGGATATGTTTCGATTTCTTCTTGATGATATAATGAAGTTCAGCCTGTCAGCGTTTGTTCATGTCTAATGCGAACCTGTTTTGTGTGTACTGCCGTTATGCTTTGGTTTTCCCTGGCATGATAAGATAACAGTGTAGGAAAAGGTATATACCTATGAGACATTGCTGTTAACATCTGGAACAGATTTATGCCAACACTGACTTTGGAATGTATGATACATGTAAAATAATGTGAAAAAAATGAAATTTTAAAGCAAATGAGGGCTATGTCATTAAATGTTAATTAACATCAGCACATTTAAGTTTTCAATGACTACTAGAGCATTTGACATGTTAAAAACACCCAATCAGACTGAAAACTAACAAAATCAAAGGACTGAAAGTACTACTGGAAGGTGATTTAAAAGTGATGTCAGCCAGGTGCAGATGTGATGATGAATTGTATGCAAGGTATGAACAGATCTCTTTGCATAAAAGCATAATTAAGTATTATAGTGTGCCTGCCCTCAATTCAAATCAATTCTCACATTACAAGCACATTAAAAAAGTGTTATAAAATTTAAATAATATGAAATCTAACGATGATCTGATCTTTATAGATATAATTATACCCCCAAAAAACAAAGTTTTGGGGGGGTATATAGGAGTCACTGTGTCGGTCGGTCGGTCGGTCGGTCGGTCGGTCGGTCGGAAGCCATATTTTGTCCGGACCATATCTTAACAATGCAACATAGGATTTGAACGAAACTTCATAGGATGATACAACACATTGAGAGGAAGTGCGGTGTACAGGAACCATAACTCTATTTTATCTAAATACAGTGTTATTGCCCTTTGTTACTTTTTCTTGTCCGGAGAATTACTTAATAACTAACAGATGGAATCTAATAAAACTGCATACAATGGTAGAGCATAATCAGAGGAAGTGCAGTGTCCAAGAACCATAACTCTAATTTACATAATTACAGAGTTATTGCCCTTTGTTACTTTTTCTTATTCGTAGAGTCTTGTCCGGAGCATAACTTTAAAACAAATTGTTGGAATTTAATAAAACTTCATAGGATGATACAACACATTGAGAGAAAGTGCAGTGTACAGGAACCATAACTCTATTTAATCTAAATACAGAGTTATTGCCCTTTGTTACTTTTTCTTGTCCGGAGAATAACTTAATAACTAACAGATGGAATCTAATAAAACTGCATACAATGGTAGAGCATAATGAGAGGAAGTGCAGTGTACAAGAACCATAACTCTAATTTACATAATTACAGAGTTATTGCCTTTTGTTACTTTTTCTTATTCGTAGAGTCTTGTCCAGAGCATAACTTTAAAACAAATTGTTGGAATTTAATAAAACTTCATAGGATGATACAACACATTGAGAGGAAGTGCGGTGTATTTTGTTGGTCGGTCGGAAGCCATATTTTGAGTCAAGGTGCAGTTTTGGGGGTATTTATCATCTTCAGTGATAGTTCTAGTTTTATTTTTGATGTGTATAACGCGTAAAGTGTGGATTCAAACACTTTCAAATATTAGACAATTTAAGACAATTAGATATTCGGATAAAATCTCAGCGATTTTTTTACCTAAATTGTGAATGGGTCCGGTACCATGGAAATTGTGAAAAATAGTGTTGTTGTTTCCATAAAATTGTGAATTTAAATATTACAGCTATGTAACTTAATAATAAGCAGTTGTCTGTTTTAAGGCTTGCATTTAGTTGTTAAGACAATTGTGTAGCAATCTGATTAGTCTTGATCATTGAATCGTCAGTTTGAGTAGCAGGGGATACGGTTTGAGATTCAGATGTAGGCGATACGGACCCTAATTCTAGAGGGGGTTAAAAAATAGTTAAAACTGTTTCCACGCTTGGCCCTGGTGAAGGTTCTGTACGCTGCTCAGTATCATGACTAGTGTCCAATTTTGCCTTACCAAATACAAAATCGAACGTTTTATAGCCTTTTTCAGGCGCTGATGGTAGTTTTTTCTGATAATATTTATTATTTCAGGACATTGTCAAATCGTTTTTATCATAATCATCTAGACGCTTTAGTTATAAATGCATGCGTCTTCAATAAGTAATTTTGTTCTCATTTATCCGCCGGCGCGGTTAACATCATAGACAGCTATTGCAACGATTAAATAAATCATATTTAACATTAAATTGAGTCTTAAAAATATGCAGCCTATCATTTAAATATATGAAAATCCAATTGACATCAGCGAAAAATTTCGTCGGACGCCATGTTTTTTTTAAAAACACGTGGTTAATTCGACAAGACGAAATGGGTAAAAAATAAATAACGAAATATCACCCAACTCCCAATACTTATTGTAGGAATAAGAAATAAAATTATTTCGTTAAATATTTGTTTCGAATAAATAATTGCGACACCTGAATGGATATATGGCACTGAGAAATGTTGCGATTTGTTTTAAAATGTAAACAACAGCGACGGGCCGAGAATGTTTTTGTTTTGTCAGAAAAGCAAGTTACAAAATTAAAATTAGGCTAGACGGCCAGAATTGTGAATGGGTCTGTCGAACCCTTTTGGCCAGGATTGTGAATGGGTCCGTTGGATCCTTTTGGAAAATTGTGAAGAGCCGTTTGCAATTGTGAATGGGTCCGTTAAACGGTACCAGCTAAAGAAGTAAATTGTTTTAAAATGTAAACAACAGCGACGGGCCGAGAATGTTTTTGTTTTGTCAGAAAAGCAAGTTACAAAATTAAAATTAGGCTAGACGGCCAGAATTGTGAATGGGTCTGTCGAACTCTTTTGGCCAGGATTGTGAATGGGTCCGTTCCCCTACGAATGGGAGTGTTTGCGGAATATATTCCAAACCTTTGCAAATTGTTTGTGAAAATGTTTGCAGAATATATTCTACAAATATTTGCAGAATATATTCTGCAGACGGGTAGATTTGGAACGATCTGTGCAAACAGTCTGCAAACAGATTGCAAAGGGTACATGAAGCATTCAAAAAACCATTTGCAGAATGTTTGCAGCCAATTCAACAGCAAAATCTGCAAATAGGTTACAAATACTATGCAACTAGATTACAAATACTATGCAACTAGATTGCAAATACTTTGCAACTAGATTACAAATACTATGCAACTAGATTGCAAATACTATGCAACTAGATTGCAAATACTTTGCAACTAGATTGCAAATACTATGCAACTAGATTGCAACAGTCTGCAAATAGATTGCAAACCATCTGCAAATAGATTGCAAACAGTCTGCAAATAGATTACATTCTAAAAACTTGGGAATTAAGGTATATATAAATCCAGATATATGTTTACCATTTTAAGCTTTATTTTAATTAAACATCATTTAAAATATAAATAAAATATGAAATAAATAACCTCTATATTTTATATGATTTAACCCTTTCCCTCATACAACAATTCTGCAGCAGACAACTTTGAACATATGTTGTCAAAAAATAGAAGTTCTCTATAATTGAATGGATAACCTATAAAAGTGAGTAACGTTTTGTGAAATTTCTTCTTTTGTCACTAGGCATGATCTGCTCCAAATAAATCAATAACACACAGCATAAGATCATTAGAAAAAATTCCTCTGTCATCTTTCAAATTTGACCTTATGGCATCATCATTCAATGCTTCAATGTTTGAAATTATAACACCATCATCTTTCATCTTTATGTCATTCTTGATACATTCTTTTGGGATTGAACATCTTTACAGGATGGACAGCGGTGATTCAGGGATGATCAATTGTCTTGTGTTGGCTGGATACCATTATAAACCATTCATCATGTTATAAGTCTGAAATATGTACATGATTCATAAAATTATGAAAATAAATGAAAAAGTAAATCTGCTGCAGATGTTGCAATAAGTTATTAAGTTTGAAGAAAGATCCTCTTTTTCCACAATGTCTTAAAAATCGGTTGCAAATGTGTCTACGGGTGGGTAAGGTTATAATTTTATATCATGTCAAATGATTAAAAAATCTCTAATATAAGAGAAAATATAATTATTGAATAAGTTTTGAAAAAAGCCTCCTTTTCCACAATGTTTTCAAAGAATCAGTTCTATGGTAGATATCTTTGCATGTGGGAAAGGGTTCATCTTATTAATTAATACAATGTCAAATCATTGAAAATACACATAATATTTATAATGTGTCACGTCCATCACGAAAATGTATGATGAAAACAACATTGCTACATTTGCCGTATCCGAAAATGTGACTGTCCGAAATCAATTCCTGTTGGCAATTTCAAAATAAAAAATTTGGCTTCGTTTTAAATAATAACTAGCATCTAAATAAGTGTGCAATGCAATGACAAGAGTATATGTGTTTCATTTCTAAAACTGTTTAGAAACTCGCACGTAAGCGAATATTTTCGCCAATGTTATTGTTTTCTTATAATGAAAATTTACGTAATCGTGACCCTTTGTTTAGGGTTTAACGGATTTAAGTATAATGGCTGAATAACAAATATTAACGGGTTTATTTCATAAAATCATATTAATTATCTGATTATTCATCAAAATATTAATCAAGACTGTGTGTCAGCGCTGATTTCGGGGTTTGTAGTGTATTTTCTCCAGCGATTTAATATTGACAAAATGGCGTCGTATATTGACCTCCGAGTCATGCTCGAAAAGCGTGACCTTTGAACTTTAAATTTGCATGCTATCGTTGTTTGTGGACGGATTTTGTTTATTCTTACATCAAATTAAAGTTATTGATTTGAAGTTTTCAAATGTATTGAATCGTAAAATAAATACTTACCAGATGCGGAACACCATGCTCTTAACTTTCCGTGCCGATATTTTCATAAATAATCGCGACTGGAAAATGATTGAAAAATCAACAGGAAGTTATATATTTGACCTGATTGGATCATGTGATATCATTGGGGTCCAGACGTTTCGTAGCCTCTCCGTTTCGTAACCGAAAAAAAATGGCCGTTTAGTAACCGAACCGTTTCGTACCCGGAAAATGTTTGGCTGTTTCGTAACTGATACTGTTTTGTACCCGAAAACAAATTGGCTGTTTCGTACCCGACAAGAAATTGGCTGTTTCGTACCCGAAAAATAAATCGGCCGTTTGGTAACCGAACCGTTTCGTACCCGAAAACAAATTGGCTGTTTCGTACCCGAAAATAAATAGGTTGTTTCGTACCCGAAAATATATCGGCTGTTTCGTAACCGAAAAAGAATCGGCTGTTTCGTACCCGAAAAAGTATTGGGAACAAATTGGCTGTTTCGTACCCAAAATAAATTGGTTGTTTCGTACCCGAAAATATATCGGCTGTTTCGTACCGAAGTACTTTTATTTTTTATTTATTTTAGAACGAAAAAAATATCATGTGACAAATATGAAATGAGATACCATTTTAGATGTATTTTCACTGTGTTTATCGATTAAATAAGACATGATAAGCAGTTTCTTACATTAGTATACAGAAAACATTCTACAACAACATGGGTAATCTTATATATTGAAATGATGCAACTTGCCATATGGTAACACATAATATGTTAAACGACGCTACTTCATCTCATTAATATGCAAATCAATCATGTGATCGCATTTATTTTTAAACTGACCCACATGTTGAAATGCGACTCTACAGGAGGATCGAAAAATACCTGTAAATCAAACTTCGAACTACGATTGTCAATTTATTCCTGAAAAGATTGTTATGATTCATGCATCAATAAAACCAGAATTCAATTTTCTTTATAAATTATATTTAGGGCCTAAACACTTCAGGGACAATCCCTTTCCCTCATATAGACGCTTTCTGACGCCTCTGCAGCAGATAGCTTTTTGAAAACATAGTGACAAAGAAGAAAGTGCAATTTCTCCTTTTGCCACAATGTTTACCACTTTTTGTCAAAGGTTATCCATTCAATTATGGAGATTTTCTATGTTTTGACAAAATGCGTTTGAAGTCGTCTGCTACAGAATGTATGTTTTAGCCAAACATATCTTTGGCTTTTGCATTTTCAACTGAAAACATCATGTTTATGTAAAATTATACTGAATTTATATACACACTTTTATATAAGCTGCACACATGTTTTGGTTATATATAGTGGTTAAATCAGTCAATAATTTATAAAACTATTGTAATAATTTCATTTGAAGTCCAACAACTTTGTTTTTGGAAAATATCATTCAGGGGATAAGTTAGTGTTTGCAAACTACTTGCACTGTTTGAAATTCTAAGTTACCCTTTGCATACCCTTTGCAAGAATATTTACAGACAAAGTTAGTATTTGCAATGTATTTGCAAGAATATTAATAGACTAAGTTAGTACTTGCAAAGTATTTGCAGCTAAACTTCAGTTATATAATTAATAAGTTACTATTTGCATACTATTTGCCATATATATAAACAGACAGAGTTGGTATTTGCACAGTATTTGCAGCTACTTTAGTTATCTAAGTTAACGTTTGCAATGCCTTTGCCAGATATATTGATATTTGCAAAGTATTTGCAGCTACTTTCCGCAAAGCATTTGCAAATAGAGTGCAAATAGTAGTTTGAAAGGAATATATTCTGCACATATTCTGCAAATATTTTGCAAAGGGTTTGATCTGTATGGGTTGGACCCTTTTGGAAAATTGTGAAGAGCCGTTTGCAATTGTGAATGGGTCCGTTAAACGGTACCAGCTAAAGAAGGAAAAAAATCGCTGAATCTGATTTAATGTTAAAAAAGAGCAAATGCATATATATATTAAAACCAAAGGCTTCTTTTGCCACAATATTTTTTTTTTCAAGAGCTACAATATATAAAGAGGCAACGTGTTAAGGTGTTTTAGAAGTATGCATGAGTTCGATTTTACCATACCAATTCAGGAAAAGAGATTTTCACATCTTTCTCTCTTCCCCCGGTAGATCAGTTGGTAGCGACGCGGGCTGTCAATCCCAGCGGCTGTGAGTTCGAATCCAAGCTCGGCCAACATTTTTCCGTCGTTTGACAAAAGTCAATGTGACACGCGTTATTCATCTTTCACCAATAGGCTAACAGTATATGTGGAAAAGCAGCCAGTTGCTTGGAAAGAATGTTGGGTGGATTCTTTGTGTGATAAATCCAGTTGACCCATGAATATGTGAATTGGCCGCCGTGATATGACTGAACAATTGTTGAACACGTCGTTAAAGCCCAATCAATCAATCCTTTTTAGCTCACCTGAGCTTTGAGTTATTCTGATCGCCTTTTGTCAAGTGTGCGTCGTGCGTCAACTTCTTCTCCTCAGTAACCAGTGGGTCAATTGGGATGAAACTTCACAGAAAGCATCCTCTCAATAACCTCACCAGATTTCCTTCAAATTTTTGGGATCCATGCAGAATTCTGGTTTCCATGGCAACGAAATGAAAAAAACTTCAAAATTCTTCTTCTCCCAAACTGGTCGGCAGATTTTCAAATAATTTTGTAGAAATGTTCCTTGTATGACCCTCTATCAGATTCCTTCAAGCCATGTTGATTGGTCGAAAAACATGGCCGCCAAGGGGGGGCGGGGTTATTTTGCCTTATATGGCTATAGGGAAAACTTAAAAAATCTTCTCCTCCGAAAGTATCAGGCCGATTTTCAAATAATTTTGTAGAAATGTTCCTTGGATGACCCTCTATCAGATTCCTAAAAGCCAAGTTGATTGGTCGAAAAACATGGCCGCCAGATGGGTGGGGCTATTTTGCCTTATATGGCTATATAGTGAAAACTTAAAAAATCTTCTCCTCCGAAAGTGTCGGGCCTATTTTCAAATAATTTTGTAGAAATGTTCCTTAGATGACCCTCTATGAGATTCCTTCAAGCCATGTTGATTCGTCAAAAAACATGGCCGCAAGGGGGGCGGGGCTATTTTGCCTTATATGGCTATAGTGAAAACTTAAAAAATCTTCTCCTCCGAAAGTGTTGGGCTGATTTTCAAATAATTTTGTAGAAATGCTCCTTGGATGACCCTCTATCAGATTCCTTAAAGCCATTTTGATTGGTTGAAAAACATGGCCGCCAGGGGGGGCGGGGCTATTTTGCCTTATATGGCTATAGTGAAAGCTTAAAACATCTTCTCCTCCGAAAGTATTAGGCCGATTTTAAAATAATTTTGTAGAAATGTTCCTTGGATGACCCTCTATCAGATTCCTACAAGCCAAGTGGATTGGTCTAAAAACATGGCCGCCAGATAGGTGGGTCTATTTTGCCTTATATGGCTATAGTGAAAACTTAAAAAATCTTCTTCTCCGAAAGTGTCAGGCTAATTTTCAAATAATTTTGTAGAAATGTTCCTTAAGTGACCCACTTTCAGATTCCTTCAAGCCATGTTGATTAGTAAAAAAACATGGCCGCCAGTGGGAAGAGCTATTTTGCATTATATGGCTATAGTGAAAACTTAAAAAATCTTCTCCTCCAAAAGTGTCAGGCCGATTTTCAAATAGTTTTGTAGAAATGTTTCTATGGTGACCCTCTATCAGATTCATTTAAGCCAAGTTGATTAGTCTGAAACTATGGCTGTCAGGGGATGGGGCTTATATAGCTAAAGTGAAAAAAAAAAATCAGGTGAGCGATTCCAGGGCCATCATGGCCCTCTTGTTTATGCCATCTATTCCAAAAATTAATGACACCACTGGTGAAAACTTAAAAAATCTTCTCCTCCGAAAGTGTCAGGCCGATTTTCAAATAATTTTGTAGAAATGTTCCTTGGATGACCCTCTATCGGATTCCTTAAAGCCATGTTGATTGGTCAAAAAACCTGACCTCCAGGGGGCGGTGCTATTTTGCCTTATATGGCTACTATAGTGAAAACTTAAAACATCTTCTTCTCCCAAACTGGTTGGCAGATTTCAAATAATTTTGTAGAAATGCTCCTTGGTGATCCTCTATCAGATTCCTTCAAGCCATGTTGATTGGTCGAAAACATGGCTGCCAGGGGTGGGGGGGGGGGGGGGGGGGGAGGGGGGGCTATTTTGCCTTATATCATAATATGGCTATAGTGAAAAAATCTTCTCCTGAAAGTGTCATGCCGATTTTCAAATAATTTTGTAGAAATGTTCCTTGGATGACCCTCTATCAGATTCCTTCAAGCCATGTTGATTGGTCAAAAAAATGGCTGCCAGGGGGGGGGCGGGGCTATTTTGCCTTAAAATCTCTCCTCTGAAAGTGTAATGCCGATTTTCAAATAATTTTGTAGAAATGTTCCTTGGATGACAGAGATCAGATTCCTTCAGGCCATGTTGATTGGTCAAAAAAATGGCTGCCAGTGGGGGCGGGGCTATTTTGCCTTATATGGCCATAGTGAAAACTTAAAAAATCTTCTTCTCCAAAAGTGTCAGGCCGATTTTCAAATAAATTTGTAGAAATGACCCACTTTCAGATTCCTTCAAGACATGTTGATTAGTCGAAAAACATGGCCGCCAGTGGGCAGGGCTATTTTGCATTATATGGCTATAATAATTTTGTAGAAATGTTCCATAAATGACCCACTTTCAGATTCCTTCAAGCTAAGACTTGAAGTTGATTGGTCGGAAACTATGGCTGCAAGGGGGCGGGGTTTATATAGCTAAAGTTTAAAAAAAAATTAGGTGAGATATCCAGGGCCATGATGGCCCTCTTGTTATATAATCATTCTGTAATTTACCCTTTACAAAGCCCCCTAATCCCCTAATACATATTAAGTCGAGTAGGGCGTTCGGGGAACACACCATTCGTGCATTACCAGATAACTAACACTTCTCCCTAGCACACAACTATTGACAACATAATGACAAAACATGAGAAATTTTTCCCAGGTCTCCAAATGTTGCTGCAAGTAGTAAATGCATTAAACTACTTTCAAGGAAAATATGTATTTAACAAATTATGAGGTAAATATTAGAAACCTGCAGCAGACGATTTTGAAAACATCTGAGAGGGAATTTTTCCTTTTCCCACAACGTTTCAATTAGTAAATATATATATACATATATAGGAATCCGCTGTGGTCGAGTGGTTAGCGTCGGGGATTTCGAAACCGGGTGTCCCAGGTTCGATCCCCGGTGGTGACACTGCGGTCATGGTGGAGTGCCCTTGGGCAAGGCACATTTTCTAGCCTAGTACTGGTACTGGTTTGTTTACCCAGGGATCATGAATGAGTGAACTGTCGCCGTGATATAACTGAAATAATGTTGAAAGCGGCGTAAAACCCCAATAAAATAAATAAATAAATATATACATATATAATATATACAGAGCTCCAGATAATATTTTGGCAAGAGGAGTAATTACTTATGAAAATTTTGTTTGATGAGTAACGCCTAAAGTACCATGAGTATTTTATTAAAGAATTAACTGTTTGTGACAAATGTAACATGTAAAACAACAGTTCAGTTACTGATACATTGTATAGAATGCTGGTTATTCTTACATTGTCAATATATTGTCAAGTTCTGTTCAGTAAATATATACAATTTGACATAGCTTAGTCAACACATTTTGTTTTTGTTTTCTTGACTCTTGGTTTATTGTCCAACATTAATCGCCTCTTTCTTTTCGATTTTGCCAACCATTGTTTGGCACACTTAACACTCCAGTCAGAGGCAAACTCTTCAAGCCATCATTAAAAAATTGTTTGTTTGCCCTTTACCGACTCTAGATTTTAGAGGTGGGTCGGTAGGTCGGAAAAATATTTTATTTTTTGGGATGGGAGGATTAATAAACTAATATGAATGTTGAATGACATATAAATTGTAAAAGCTGCCCTGTTTCAGTGACTGACCTAAATCGGTTACCTTGTTGTTTTGCATAATATTATGCCCTTCAATTTGAAGAGTTCTATGGTATCAATGTTTTTTGTGGTCTCAAGTGTAAACATATAAATACAGAAAAGATTTTTTGGATAGGTCACAGCCTTTTTAGCTCACCTATGCATGAAGTGCAAGGTGAGCTTTTGTGATCACTGAATGTCCGGCGTCCGTCGTCGTCTGTCCGTCCGTCTGTTAACAATTTCCTACAAATGACTTCTTCTACTAAACCAATGGACAGATTTCAAAATAACTTCACAGGAATGGTCCTTAGGTGGTCCCCTTTCAAAGTTGTTCAAAGAATTTAATTCCAAGTAAAACTTTGGCTGTTGCGGCATCAGAAAAGGGGAAAATTGCCAAATCTTAAAAAATCTTCTTGTCCAAATGTGCTGGCCCGATTTGAAAATTATTTTGCACAAATGTTCCTTAGGGCACCCTCTACAAAGATTGTTCAAATATTTCCGATCCGTTGAAAAACATGGCCGCAAGGGGGCGGGGCTTGTTTTCCTTATATGTGCATTGTTAAAACTTTAAAAAATCTTCTTGTTCAAAAGTACTGGCCAGATTTCAAAATAATTTCACAGAAATGGTCCTTAGGTGGTCCCCTTTCAAAGTTGTTCAAAGAATTTCATTCCAAGTAGAACTTTGGTTGCTGCAGCATCAGAAAAGGGGAAAATTGCCAAATCTTAAAAAATCTTCTTGTTCATAAGTGTTGGCCCGATTTAAAAATTATTTTGCACAAATGTTCCTTGGGGCACCCCCTACCAAGCTTGCTCAAATATTTCCGATCCGTTGAAAAACATGGCCGCAAGGGGTTTGGGGCTTGTTTTCCTTATATGTGCATTGTTAAAATTTAAAAATCTTCTTGTCCAAAAGTACTGGCCAGATTTCAAAATAACTTCACAGAAATGGTCCTAAGGTGGTCCCCTTTCAATGTTGTTCAAAGAATTTAATTCCAAGTAGAACTTTAGTTGCTGCGGCATTAGAAAAGGGAAAATTGCCAAATCTTAAAAAAACTTCTTGTCCAAAAGTGCTGGCCTGATTTAAAAATTATTTTGCACAAAATTTATGTTCCTAAGGGCACATTATTTCCGATCCGTTGAAAAACATGGCCGCAACGTGGCGGGGCTTGTTTTCCTTATATGTACATTGCTAAAACTTTAAAAATCTTCTTGTTCTGCATAGATTCATAGAGAATTTTTTTTAAAAATCTTCTTGTCTAAAAGAAGAGGGCCCAACCTTTGATATTTGGTATGTAGCATCATCTAGTGGACCTCTACCAAGATTGTTCAAATTATAGCCATGGGGTCTAAAATGACCCCATCCCGGGGGTTCCCTGTTTTACATAAACTTAGGGGATTTTTTTTTAAAAATCTTCTTGTCTAAAAGTAGAGGGCCCAGGCCTTTGATATTGGGTATGTAGCATCATCTAGTGGACCTCTACCAAGATTGTTCAAATTATAGCCCTCGGCTCAAAATGACCCCTCCCCTGGGGTCTATTGTTTTACATAGACTCATATAGAGACAAAACTTTAAAAATCTTCTTGTCTAAAAGATATTTGGTATGTAGCATCATCTAGTGGACCTCTACCAAGATTGTTTAAATTATAGCCCTGGTGTCAAAAAGGACCCCTCCCCGGGGTTTTTCATAGACTCATATAGGGGATAGAACACTGAAAACTTTTTAAGTTTGATTAAATCAGGTGAGCGATATAGGACCATCATGGTCCTCTTGTTTATCATATAGAGGGTGTGCTTTAAGTGCAAAAGTATCTCTGTAGTGAATACAACTTGGGAAACCCAAAATGTACAAGTGACCATTCCAGTCAATCGTATTTGTGATATATGTAAATCAAAACTAATTTTAGACTTAGGAAAGCCAAAATGTATGCGGTAAACGTCATCAATATTGGGGCCGTTGAATAGGCATGCACACAAGACATGTATCGATTGTAAACTTCCGCTAATATTGCAAAACTGAGTATACTCCCAGCCACTGGATAAATCTCAAAATTAACTGCAATTACTGCGATTTGTCAAAGAAATAACCCTGTAAAAGATTGACAATTAGAAATGCGTATTATTCTGCCCCAAAATTTCACTGGCAAAAATATGCTGGTGCCTGAAATCTCACCTCGCAATTCGCGAGTATGCTTAAATTCGAACCCTGTAAAAATGTATCGCATGGTGCATATATGAGAAATTCTTTCCTGTGTAATAGATTTCCAAATAAGGAGATGTTTACTACAGCTTCAAGAAAGCGCGCGTAAAAAAAATCACGTGATCTGTATGTATGCCTGTGAAAATATTCGTCAAGTAGAAAGCGACTCCAGTGGATGAAGCTCCCCTTTTAACTGTCTCGCGAGTTTACAAATTAGCAAAGCAACCAATACACACTGATCACATGGTCAACATACACAGCATTTGAGTGAGTTATTTATAGAAAAGTCTATTTTGAAATTACAATGACAAAGATCGATTTGGTTTCCGATTTACGTAATAAGCTATGTAGAAAACGGGAACAATTACTTTTAGTTTTAAAAATTGACTAGATTTTTCCGAGAAACTTTGAAAGTATTATTGATTTGTGATTTTAAAAAGAAGATACGCATGATATCGTGAACGGATGAGTATTAATTGCAAAATGTATGCGTATTTGTAACTCATGGAATTTGGAACACATATGCGTATTTGGTCATTTTCCATTTGTAATTTACGCAGATACGCACGTTATCTGGAGCTCTGTATATATAAATTATGTAAATACCTATAAATGAATATACTAGAGGAAATGTAAGGAATATAACTGAAAGTCGTAATTAGGGATAGATTAGCACAATTTTTGGGAATTAAACTACTCATTGTACCTAATTTCTCTTTATCCAACAATGTTTTATGAAATTTGCAGCAGCTTTAAAAACATTTCGGATCCATTACTGAAAGTATTAATTCAGGATAGCTATTGATTTGAAATAAAATATAACTAATGGTGTGTTGGTGTTATTACCGTTGATTTCGTTCCTTTATTATCATTTTATAATTTATAATAAAGTTAAAACATAACTTGGAAATTACCCTTTCGATTTGTCCCCACTTTTAGCCAACTTTTCCCCCACTGAAATATTACTGGCAATAACCGCAACTTAAATTAACCCATCCCCCATATCTAACAAGTCTGCAGCGGATGAGTTTGAAAACATATGGACAAAATTATGGAAAATCGTTTATCAAATAGTTTGTTTATAAATACAAAAAAGTATATGTCCGACATTGTCAAATTGCGTACAGGCAGTGGTACGAAACCGACATTGTCGAATTGCGTAAAGGCAGTGGTACGAAACATCAGAAACGTAGATTATCTACCTTCCTGTAACATCCCTCATCATATAATTATAAAACAAAGTATGAAAGTAATTCAATAACTTCATTATAGATCTAAACAACGATGCTGTTTACATGTTGAATTATATAACTTTTGCTTTCTCTACGTCAATTTGTTCTATTTTATTAATTTGACGACACGGTCTGTCCTCGATTTGACCTAGTTCGAGTATATATCTCTGATCCGTTCACAAAAGCGTGGCACGTAGGAATATACATAATAATGTTACTGCAGAAGTATTTGTATTTCTTAAAATAAGATTCATTTCAAAAGACGCAAATACATTTTCAGTTTGAAAATAAAGTGTACAAACTATATTCTTCATTCAACTGATTGTACATGAAAAGACTATATTAGGTAGATTTTACTTGGAATTCATCGCACTATATTGATTAGCGTATGTATATAAAAGTTCCTGTAGAATTAAATGTTATAGGGCATATTCCATTTGGGTCAGCAAGCAATCACATAGGAAGGAGATTATTACATAATAATCACCTTCCAAAAACCATTCAAGGTTGGATTGATAAGTCCCTTTTTAAGAATTAAAAAATTTTTGGTCAAAGGAGGCCATCCTATTATAAGTGTACAGAAAAGCACAGTGCACAGAGGGTAAAGGGAAATTGCTACTTTTCCATAAAGGTTTTACCAAATTGATTGAAATGCTGTTTGTAAGTCCGCAATAGACGGCCATATATATTAAAATGTAAAAATTATGCCATTTATCGAAAAACAGAATTTGATTTAAAGCAGGGCTTAGTTTTCAGTACTTTTTCCCCCTTTTCGCTTATTTTCATCTCTTGTACTCCTTGTATACCTGTAGACGAAATTCCTAATCAAACCTTTATTAAATGGAATATCCATACAAGTTTTGACTTAAGCTGGAGAATGCCATAGAAAAACACTCTAGGACCCCGAGGGGATGTTCAGAATGCCTGGAGTGGATGAGTTACACAGACAGGGATGGTTATTCTGTCAACAGGGTTACTTGGCATGATGGCAGATGTACACAGACCCTTGTTCAGCGGTTGATCTTGATGATTAGACATAGGTCTGAGCTGGTAGAGGTTGACACACATGGAAATTGTATGGATGTCAGTCACCTCTGTCACAATAAGAGATGCAAAAAAGAAGGTCATCTTACCGTTGAACCCCATTATGTTAACACTGGGCATCGTCAGTGTGTGGCCAGAGGGTCCTGCCTTTTGCACGAGCCAGCATGCATCTTCTGATGTAGGTACACTTCTTCTGCGCCTCAACTTCATTTGTTTCTGAGCATATCCAACATGGTCAGTGTTGGCCCCGAATTGTATAATGTGTGGCACATTTGGATGTTGGTCCGTGTTATTTGTATATGCGCCGTCAGTTGATTTTTCACATAATTTTCTGCTCACGATGCTTTAAATACAGTTTGAAAAGCCGCTGTCTTCGTAGCTTACGCTTCAATTTGAATTCAATGAACTTTTCGCGTGGTTTTTAGCTCGACTTTTGAAAAAAACGAGAGCTATTGTCATGATCCTGGCGTCGTCCGCGGCGTGGTCGTCCAGTTAAGGTTTTTTATTCAGCTCAGCTTCTTTTTATGCCCACGGAATCACCGATTCGGTGGGCACCTAGTTTTTGGCCTGTCTGTCTGTCTCTTTGTCTGTCTGTCGAAAAAAACTTTAACCACTTCTTTTGAACCATAACTGGTACGGCTACCATATTTCACATGTGTATTCCTTGTGACATGACCTTTCTGTCAGTACCAACATTTTTGACCTTGCTACCTTGACCTTTGACCTAGATGTTGTCTCTTTGTCTGTCTGTCGAAAAAAACTTTAACCTTGACCACGTCTTTTGAACCATAACAGGTACGGCTACCATATTTCACATGTGTATTCCTTGTGACATGACCTTTCTGTCAGTACCAACATTTTTGACCTTGTGACCTTGACCTTTGACCTAGATGTTGCCATTCGGGGGCATCAGTGTTTTACAAACACATCTTGTTTTTTTTCTGTTTTCTCCCTATCAGTTAAGCGTCTGTGCCGTACGCGGTGCTCTTGTTTCTCTTCAGAGTAAGTTTGGAGAGACTCTAGCTGAAGGTCAGCACTACTTCCTGAAGGAATTGCACATCCGGCAGCAGAACAAAGTTTGTGCAAGGAATTTCCTTGTCCATTACTGACAGAGTGTAGGGCACTGTGTGCACGTAACTGGAAGTTCCTGGAAAACATCTTGTCTTTGGGTAAGGAACGTTTAATGGCTCTATTTGTCCCCTCGACTTTCTGTGTGTTATTATTTAGCCTGGTTAGTTGGACCGTTTCATCTCCAAGGTGATATTCAATCATCTCCATTAAGATTTTCTCGTTCTCCTCCTTCTTTTTGTCTATTTTGAAAGTGCTGGATAGAAAAGCCAGTTATTATTCGTTTCCCCTATGCACACTGCTGAATTGATCCTGCACAGACTGTGATTCCCTGCAAAGCATTGCTTTATAGTGGACATCATGACGCGCGTGTAATCTAGAATATTTTTCGATTTCTTCCTGATGATATAATGAAGTTCAGCCTGACTTTGGAATGTATGATACATGTAAAATAATGTGAAAAAGAAGGAAATTTTAAAGCATATGTGGGCTATGTCATTAAATGTTAATTAACATCACCGCATTTAAGTTTTCAACAGACTACTAGAGCATTTGACATGTTAAAAACACCCAAACAGACTGAAAACTAACAAAAAACCCATTTGAGGTTGGATTTATAAGTCCCTTTTTAAGAATTAAAAAATTCTATTTTTGGTCAAGGGTGGACATCCTATTATAAATGTACAGAATAGCACAGTGCATAGAGGGTAAAGGGAAATTACTACTTTTCCATAACCGTTCATTGAAATTTTGTTTGTAAGTCCGCAATAGACGGCCATATATACTAAAATGTAAAAATTATGCCGTTTATTGAAAAACAGAATTTGATTTAGGTCAATGTTACAATACACCAAAAAAAATCCTTCTTTGTTTCCATGTAAATAGACCAGTTTCAGTCCTCGATTGTCACACTTTCTTAGCGTTTCTCATGTAGGACAGACACCATATACCATTGAAAAGAGTTACCTCCTAGCTTTAAAACAATCCTAAGCAAATGTGGGGTCATGCACTATGCAAGAAAGAACTCACCAGGCGAAAATGGTAACCGTCATTTTGGACGAAATCGGGGCCCGGACAAAACCGGTGTTTAGCATTCTCTACTTTCAATTTCAAACAAGGTCAAAATACTAAAAGTGATCAAATCAATCATTTCCAGTGCATCCTATACATATTCACAATGCATTTAAACTCAATGTCATATATTCAATACATTCTGGTGATGATATACACTCATTTATACGCAAACAAAGGTTTTTTTAGGGACTATAGTACTGTAGATCAGCAAGTCAGAGGATGTACTTAGCGTAATTTGACCTAAAAGGGAAGTAATTCGGATTGGCTTGCTGGGCAGACAATTTTGTCCAGGGAATTTCAGATGAATATATGGGATTGAAGTTGTCTCCCATTGGACAATAATGATTTTGTTGGAAGTTGAAAGTGTTGTTTATTAAGTTGAATAACATGTGACTGATTTATAATAAAAATAGTGCTTGCTTTTAGCTATGTTGACACATTAAGAGCCATTTTCAGAACATGCTGTATTTTCTGAAATTTAAAGTAAAATTGAGTGCGGGATAAGGGTCACCTTTGATTTGACGTCCTAGCTCTGTCAACCTTATGGCATGTTTTTCATTTAATTGTTTAAGTGTAAATGTCTCACAAACTTTTCTTGAAATATAACGAGCAATTTTTATGCTCCCCAAACTAGAATATATAGTTGTCGCTTTGTCTTTCCTTCACACTTTGTCCATCACACTTTATTATTATGAAACTTGAAATATACATATATATAAATAAGAGAGAGTGCATAAATTATCTCCCTTGTTAAGACTTTATATTTCCATGTCAGGACCATAACTCGAACAAATAAATATATTTTGATGAAACTTGAAATGTATACAGATATTAAAGAAAGGAAGTGCATAACACATGAACCATCCGTCCGTCACACTTTGTCCGTCACACTTTATTTGCATTGAGCTTAAATCTAAAAGTACTGAATATATTTCAATGAAACTTGAAATATACATACATATCAATAAGAGAGAGTGCATAAATATACTTATAGTGAATAATTTTCAAGTTATCTTCCTTCTTTATATAGACTTCATATTTAAATTTCAGGACCATAACTCCAAAAGTACGAAAGATATTTCGATGAAACTTGAAATGTAGATAGATATTAAAGAGAGGAAGTGCATTACACAAGAACTATAACTCTATAATAAATGATAAAAATTAACTCCCTTGTTTTTAGCTCACCTATGCACGAAGTGCAAGGTGAGCTATTGTGATCACATTTTGTCCGGCGTCCGTCCGTCGTGCGTGGTTAACATTTGAGCTTGTTAACACTCTACGGGCTACATTTTGCATCCAATCTTCATGAAAGTTTATCAGAACGTTCATCTCCATAAAATCTCGGACAAGTTCGAAACTTGGCCATATGAGGTCAAAAACTATGTCACTAGGTCGAATTGAAGGGAAATCTTGTTAACACTCTGGAAGCCACATTTTCATCTTAAGCATGTTGAAACTTTATCAGAATGTTTGTCTTGATGATATGTAGGTCAAGTTCGAACATGAATCACGTCGGATCAAAAAGTAGGTCACTAGGTCAAATTGAAGGAAATTCTTGTTAACACCCCAGAGGCCGCAATTTTTGCTTTAGCAGTTTGAAATTTGTCATAACGTATGTCTTAAAGATATCTAGGTCAAGTTTAAATATGGGTCATATTGGATCAGAAACTAGGGCACTAGGCCAAATTGAGGGAAAATCTTGTTAACTCTGTAGAAGCCGTATGTTTTGCTTCAGCGGCTTGAAATTTGGTCAGAATGTTGAGCTAGGTCAAGTTCAAATATGGGTTATGCCGGGTTAAAAACTAGGTCACTAGGTCAAATTGAAGGAAAATCTTGTTAACACTTTGGATGCCGCATTTTTTGCTTCAGCAGTTTGAAATTTGTCATAACGTATGTCTTAAAGATATCTAGGTCAAGTTTAAATATGGGTCATATTGGATCAGAAACTAGGGCACTAGGCCAAATTGAGGGAAAATCTTGTTAACTCTGTAGAAGCCGTATGTTTTGCTTCAGTGGCTTGAAATTTGGTCAGAATGTTGAGCTGAATGATATCTAGGCCAAGTTCGAATATGGGTTATGCCGGGTCTAAAACTAGGTCACTAGGTCAAATTGAAGGGTAATCTTGTTAACACTCTGGATACGGCATTTTTAGCTCACCTATGCACGAAGTGCAAGGTGAGCTATTGTGATCACATTTTGTCCGGCGTCCGTCCGTCGTGCGTCGCCCGTCGTCCTTCGTCAACATTTGAGCTTGTTAACACTCTACGGGCTACATTTTGCATCCAATCTTCATGAAAGTTTATCAGAACGTTCATCTCCATAAAATCTTGGACAAGTTCGAAACTGGGCGATATGAGGTCAAAAACTAGGTCACTGGGTCGAATTGAAGGAAAATCTTGTTAACACTCTGGAGGCCACTTTTTCAACTTGAGCATATTGAAACTTTATCAGAATGTTTTTCTTGATGATATGTAGGTCAAGTTCGAACATGGGTCACGTTGGGTCAAAAAGTAGGTCACTAGGTCAAATTGAAGGAAAATCTTGTTAACACTCCAGAGGCCGCAATTTTTGCTTCAGCAGTTTGAAATTTTGTCAAAATGTTTGTCTTAAAAATATCTAGGTCAAGTTTGAATATGGGTTATGCCGGGTCAAAAACTAGGTCACTAGGTCAAATTGAAAGAAAATCTTGTTAACACTTTTTATGCCGCATTTTTTGCTGCAGCAGCTTGAAATTTGGTCAGAATGTTTGTCTTAAATATATCTAGGTCAAGTTCAAATATGGGTCATATTGGGTCAGAAAATAGGTCATCAGGCCAAATTGAGGGAAAATCTTGTTAACTCTGTAGAAGCCGCATGTTTTGCTTCAGCGGCTCGAAATTTGTTCAGAATATTGAGCTGAATGATATCTAGGCCAAGTTCGAATATGGGTCATGTCGGGTCAAAAACTAGGTCACTAGCTCAAATTGAAAGAAAATCTTTTTTACACTTTGGATGCCGCATTTTTTGCTTCAGCAGCTTGAAATTTTGTCAGAATGTTTGTCTTAAAGATATCTGGTTCAAGTTCAAATATGGGTCATATTGGATCAGAAACTAGGGCACTAAGCCAAATTGAGGGAAAATCTTGTTAACTCTGTAAAAGCTGCATTTTTTGCTTCAGCAATTTGAAATTTGGTCAGAATGTTTGTATAAATGATATCTAGGCCAAGTTTGGATATGGGTCATGCCGGGTAAAAAACTAGGTCACTAGACCAAATTGAAGGGTAATCATGTTAACACTCTGGATACTGCATTTTTAATTTCAGCATGATAAAACTTTATCAGAATGTTTTTCTTGATGATATGTAGGCCAAGTTTGAATATGGGTCATGCTGGATCAAAAACTAGGTCACTAGATCAAATTGAAGGAAAATCTTGTGAACACTTTGGATGCCGCATTGTTTGCTTCAGCAGCTTGAAATTTGGTCAGAATGTTTGTCTGAATTATATCTAGGTCAAGTTCAAATATGGGTCATATTGGATCAGAAACTAGGTCAATAAAGGAAAATATTGTTCAAACTCCGGAGGCTGCATTTTTACTTTGAGCAAGTTGAAACTTAGTCAGAATGTTGTCTTGATGATATCTAGTCCATGTTGGAATATGGGTCATATCAGGTAAAAAATATAGATCACTAGGCCAAATGAAGGAAAGTATTGTTAACACTGTGGAGGTTGCATTCAGAATAATTGTCTTGATGTGTTTTGCATTGCAGTACATTGTATAATTAAGGTGAGCGATCCAGGGCCATCATGGCCCTCTTGTTAATTTCAGCATGATGACACTTTATCAGAATGTTTTTCTTGATGATATGTAGGCCAAGTTCGTATATGGGTCATGCTGGGTCAAAAACCAGGTCACTAGATCAAATTGAAGGAAAATCTTGTGAACATATTATATGGATGCCACATTTTTTGAAATTTGGTCAGAATGTTTGTCTGAATTATATCTAGGTCAAGTTCGAATATGGGTCATATTGGATCAGAAACTAGGTCAATAAAGGAAAATATTGTCCGAAATTTCACTTTGAGCAAGTTGAAACTTTGTCAGAATGTTGTCTTGATTATATCTAGTCCATGTTGGAATATGGGTCATATCAGGTAAAAAAATATAGATCACTAGGCCAAATGAAGGAAAATATTGTTAACACTGTGGAGGTTGTGGAGGTTGCATTCAGAATAATTGTCTTGATGTGTTTTGCATTGCAGTACATTGTATAATTAGGGTGAGCGATCCAGGGCCATCATGGCCCTCTTGTTATTATTTTCTTTTAATGAAGTCTGTATTAAGTGATCGTACGGTACTATCAGACAATGCCTATTATCACTTGACAAAGCCCTTATGGGCAGCATCATTCGGTTCCACTGATTCCTTGTTTTTAACTGCTGTGGAGGATAAAAAGGGGCTTTCGGACATCCGCGATAAATCTGGATCCACGGATGGGTTTATTTTGATCAAAATCTGCACCATTCAAATCCCCTGTATCATTTCAATGACTGCGAATGATTAGGTTCCCCGACACGCAATAGAAATGCACTAAATTCACACAAATTGCGCCTATCCAAATACCCCCTTTCTTGTGTCGTTTCAGAAAAATCAACCAGAATTCAGTGTTTTAGCCCAAATTTTGTTAAGAAAAAGAGTTTTGTCCCCATATTTCTGTGTTTCAAATGCTTTAATTTATCCTAGAGACTTCCTAACTATCAAATGAGTCATTGATGTAACAGAAGCCACCCCTGCTTTCATAGTTATAGCACTCTTATATTTTCACATTCAAGTAATTTTTACTCTGCACCCTTTAATTTCTTAGGCATAGAATAGACAACATAAAGGTGTTCAGTACTGTATATCTGGGCTATAAAAATGTTATATAGTACCATGAAACAGTTCAACTTCTTTCTGAATCAAAATCATTCCAAAACAGCATTTTAAGTGAGAAATATCATCTAAATATTGATTTTTCAAGCAAAAAAAGGAGCTCATGTCTTTAAAAAGTAATTAAAATTAGACAGATTTAATTTTTATATAAAATTAGACAGATTTAATTTTTATATATAAAATTTACATATTGACTTGTTGGATGAACTCATTGAAAGTGAAAAACATCATAAAATACTTTTCAGTATGATAAAACAAGACCTAATTAAATGCTGAAAACATTCAATCATTACCCGTAATACCTGAGGAAGCTGTTTAATAAGTCAGCAAACAACACTGTACTGGGCAAAGGGTTATTGCTGTATTTTGCTAACCGTTGAACGAAATCAACCGAAATTTTTGAAATCTTATCCAGGTTATTCATTTGTATACTAAAATGGTTTTGTTATGCGGTAAATCGAAAAAACCTTTCTCTTTATGTCAAAGGGAAGTAAATCAGATTGACTTGTCGGGCAGACAATTTTGTCCAGGGGGGATTTCAGATGAATTCATACCAAAGTGGTCTCCCGTTGGACAATAATGATTTTGTTGAAAGTTGAAAGTGTTTAAAATAAAGTTGAATACCCTCTGACTGATTTGTAAACAAAACATTGTTTGCTTTTAGCTTTATTGACAGCTTGGGAGTCATTTTTAGAACAACATGTATTTTCCAAAATTGAAAATAAAATTCACTACGATATAAGGGTGACCTTTGATTTGACGTCATAGCTAAAAAAAAAAGAAGGTTGGATAGCATGTGGGTTAGTTGTGCTTTTTTGGTAGTTTTGATAATGAACTTTGATTGAATATAGTTTTCTGGGTTAGTTCTACTGTTGGAAAAGAGCCATAGCCCAAAACGCTTCAATGGTCGCCTATGGAAAATGAATTGCTTCCATCTGACCTAAAATTGGATAAAACTGCTGTTTAATGTAGAACATTTTGAATATGGTCTATATTGGAGAAGACATCCATCCGCATGCATACCCCGACCACACGCCGGATCTGAAGGATGTTGATAAGTCAAGATCGGTGAAGAGAAGACCCGACACCATGAACCTTCACGACCCGGGATATGATCTGAGTTGGGACTTTTTATATTGTCCCCTCCAGTCATGTCTCAATTTGTGTTTGTTTAAAATCTTCAATTGTCAACGTTGGAATTATATAGGAAGAATTCAATCCATGATCTAGCAAATGCGGATTATATTTTATCTGTCATCTGACAGTCTAGCAGGTAAGTCCCTAGAGTGAGAAAGGTGGATGTTTGGAGCGCCCTAGATGGGCTAAATTGTTTAGGTTCAAGGCAACTCATATCCGTTTTAGTGCTCCAGAGAGCTTATATCTTGCCTCACTGTGCCCGCGACAGTGTATCAAGAAATGTAGTGTTGTGAACATCACACTTTGTGCAGACCGAGGAGCCGCCCAAAATGTGTTATCCTATGCTACCTGTCAAGAGATTGAATTTTAGCCTCAGTCTCGTCACGCACCTGTCCACCTTTTTCGAGGTGTGGTAGGCCTGTGGCGGACTGACACTTATCCCACTTGCTTTGATTGGCCCCATTCACATTTTCCTGAAAAACGCAGGGTATTGTGACAAGAATGACACATAAAATACTTATAAAATGTACCAGGTGGCCAGACGGTAGTATGGACGGAGTATTAGGTAATAGCACCCTGTATGTATAGATGGTCAGTTGACTTATTATTTAAGCATACGGGCAGACTATTTACCAAACAGCAGGAACATTGTGAATTTTTGGATATTTTTCATAGTAATTCATTAATTAGTTTGGGATAATCACAGGGAATCAAAGTTATTTATTGATCTTGGTAGCCTATAACAAGTTGAAGGGAGAACATCATTCTACCCACCTTTGACAACCGTATTCCTGCATATTTTCGTGTCATATAATTAATACATCGGACCGTTTTGATATCCTTTTAAAGCGAGTATTAATTCGGTGTATATATCAACCCGAGGTACGCACCTTAATAAGTTTTTATTATAAAACATAAAAGCAAATGAAAACCAACCTAGATGTTATCTTTTGAATTTACCTAATGTTGATTGACTAAGAATCGCAAGCCTGTAATTCTTATTATAAGCATTCTATACTAATGAGCGGGAGACCCGGATTCCTCCCAATTATATCAAATACTCAAAATACGAATCTACGACCAATATGGCATGACGTTTTACTATTTATTCGTATGAGAGATATGTGCCTCACTTTGAGAGATATCCCTATAACTAGAGAGATATCTATATAACATATATATATATATAAGTGTGTGTATAAAAACATCTCAAAACGTTAGACAGGTTAAGTAAACACATCCATTATTCAAATGAGGAAATGGGATTGAAATCGTAAATTAATTGAAAGGCATATGCATGTTGATTTCGTGAACATTCCGTTCTTGCAGTTTGTATTGGTCAAGGAAATGTATCAATTTATGCTATGATTCATGTTTCAACAAATGGTAAAAACATTCCAAAGTTTTCACTCAGGAAAATTCTTAATCCATTGTGCTATCTCACCGTTGAATGCATGCGTAATCATACAACGATACATGAAACAAATCGTCAACATACTTACAACTTTCCCACTTATAGAGATGTTTTGACCCCTCAGCAGCAGACGACTCAAAATAGTGTTGCGAAATTAGAAATTGTACATAATAATGAGCAATTTCTTCATGTATCACAATGAATTCGACTCTATAAACTAATTATTCCTTTATGTACCACAATGACTTCAACTCTATAAACTATATATACTTTCATATATCACAATGACTTCTACTCTATAAACTAATTATACTTTCATGTATCACAATGATTTCGACTCTATAAACTAATTATACTTTCATATATCACAATGATTTCGACTCTATAAACTAATTATACTTTCATGTATCACAATGATTTCATGTATCACAATGACTTCAACTCTAAACTAATTATACTTTCATGTATCACAATGATTTTGACTCTATAAACTAATTATACTTTCATATATATCACAATGACTTCTACTCTATAAACTATTTATACTTTGATATATCACAATGACTTCTACTCCATAAACTAATTATACTTTCATGTATCACAATGATTTCGACTCTATAAACTATTTATTCCTTTATGTACCACAATGTCTTCTACTCTATAAACTAATTATACTTTCATGTATCACAATGATTTCGACTCTATAAACTAATTATACTTTCATGTATCACAATGATTTCGACTCTATAAACTAATTACACTTTCATATATCACAATGATTTCGACTCTATAAACTAATTATACTTTCATGTATCACAATGACTTCAACTCTAAACTAATTATACTTTCATGTATCACAATGATTTCGACTCTATAAACTATTTATACTTTCATGTATCACAATGACTTCGACTCTATAAACTATTCATACTTTCATGTATCACAATGATTTCGACTCTATAAACTAATTATACTTTCATGTATCACAATGATTTCGACTCTATAAACTATTTATACTTTCATGTATCACAATGATTTCGACTCTATAAACTATTCATACTTTCATGTATCACAATGATTTCGACTCTATAAACTAATTATACTTTCATGTATCACAATGATTTCGACTCTATAAACTAATTATACTTCATGTATCACAATGATTTCGACTCTATAAACTAATTATACTTTCATGTATCACAATGATTTCGACTCTATAAACTAATTATACTTTCATTTATCACAATGATTTCGACTCTATAAACTAATTATACTTTCATGTATCACAATGATTTTGACTCTATAAACTAATTATACTTCATGTATCACAATGATTTCGACTCTATAAACTAATTATACTTTCATGTATCACAATGATTTCGACTCTATAAACTAATTATACTTTCATGTATCACAATGATTTCGACTCTATAAACTAATTATACTTCATGTATCACAATGATTTCGACTCTATAAACTATTTATACTTTCATGTATCACAATGATTTCGACTCTATAAACTAATTATACTTTCATGTATCACAATGATTTCGACTTTATAAACTAATTATACTTTCATGTATCACAATGACTTCATGTATCACAATGACTTCAACTCGAAACTAATTATACTTTCATGTATCACAATGATTTTGACTCTATAAACTAATTATACTTTCATGTAACACAATGATTTCGACTCTATAAACTAATTATACTTTCATGTATCACAATGATTTCGACTTTATAAACTAATTATACTTTCATGTATCACAATGACTTCATGTATCACAATGACTTCATCTCTAAACTAATTATACTTTCATGTATCACAATGATTTTGACTCTATAAACTAATTATACTTTCATGTATCACAATGATTTTGACTCTATAAACTAATTATACTTTCATGTAACACAATGATTTTGACTCTATAAACTAATTATACTTTCATGTAACACAATGATTTTGACTCTATAAACTAATTATACTTCATGTATCACAATGATTTCGACTCTATAAACTATTCATACTTTCATGTATCACAATGATTTCGACTCTATAAACTAATTATACTTTCATGTATCACAATGATTTCGACTCTATAAACTATTCATACTTTCATGTATCACAATGATTTCGACTCTATAAACTAATTATACTTTCATGTCTCACACTGATTTCGACTCTATAAACTAATTATTCCTTTATGTACCACAATGTCTTCTAGTCTATAAACTAATTGTACTTTCATGTATCACAATGACTTCTACTCTATAAACTAATTATACTTTCATGTATCACAATGATTTCGACTCTATAAACTAATTATACTTTCATGTATCACAATGACTTCGACGCTATAAACTAATTATACTTTCATGTATCACAATGACTTCGACGCTATAAACTAATTATACTTTCATGTATCACAATGATTTCTTCTCTATAAACTAATTATACTTTTATGTAACACAATGACTTCATGTATCACAATGATTTTGACTCTATAAACTATTCATACTTTCATGTATCACAATGATTTAGACTCTATAAACTAATTATACTTTTATGTAACACAATGACTTCATGTATCACAATGACTTCTACTCTATAAACTATCTATACTTTCATGTATCACAATGATTTTGACTCTATAAACTAATTATACTTTCATATATCACAATGACGTCTACTCTATAAACTATTTATACTTTGATATATCACAATGACTTCTACTCCATAAACTAATTATACTTTCATGTATCACAATGATTTCGACTCTATAAACTATTTATTCCTTTATGTACCACAATGTCTTCTACTCTATAAACTAATTATACTTTCATGTATCACAATGATTTTGACTCCATAAACTAATTATACTTTCATGTATCACAATGATTTCGACTCTATAAACTAATTACACTTTCATATATCACAATGATTTCGACTCTATAAACTAATTATACTTTCATGTATCACAATGACTTCAACTCTAAACTAATTATACTTTCATGTATCACAATGATTTCGACTCTATAAACTATTCATACTTTCATGTATCACAATGATTTCGACTCTATAAACTAATTATACTTTCATGTATCACAATGATTTCGACTCTATAAACTAATTATACTTCATGTATCACAATGATTTCGACTCTATAAACTAATTATACTTTCATGTATCACAATGATTTCGACTCTATAAACTATTTATACTTTCATGTATCACAATGATTTCGACTCTATAAACTAATTATACTTTCATGTATCACAATGATTTCGACTTTATAAACTAATTATACTTTCATGTATCACAATGACTTCATGTATCACAATGACTTCAACTCTAAACTAATTATACTTTCATGTATCACAATGATTTTGACTCTATAAACTAATTATACTTTCATGTAACACAATGATTTTGACTCTATAAACTATTCATACTTTCATTTATCACAATGATTTCGACTCTTTAAACTAATTATACTTTCATGTATCACAATGATTTCGACTCTATAAACTATTCATACTTTCATGTATCACAATGATTTCGACTCTATAAACTAATTATACTTTCATTGTCTCACACTGATTTCGACTCTATAAACTTATTATTCCTTTATGTACCACAATGTCTTCTACTCTATAAACTAATTGTACTTTCATGTATCACAATGACTTCTACTCTATAAACTAATTATACTTTCATGTATCACAATGATTTCGACTCTATAAACTAATTATACTTTCATGTATCACAATGACTTCGACGCTATAAACTAATTATACTTTCATGTATCACAATGATTTCTTCTCTATAAACTAATTATACTTTTATGTAACACAATGACTTCATGTATCACAATGATTTTGACTCTATAAACTATTCATACTTTCATGTATCACAATGATTTAGACTCTATAAACTAATTATACTTTTATGTAACACAATGACTTCATGTATCACAATGACTTCTACTCTATAAACTATTTATACTTTCATGTATCACAATGATTTCGAATCTATAAACTATTCATACTTTCATGTAACACAATGATTTTGACTCTATAAACTAATTATACTTTCATGTAACACAATGATTTCGGCTCTATAAACTATTCATACTTTCATGTATCACAATGACTTCGACTCTAAACTAATTATACTTTCATGTATCACAATGATTTTGACTATAAACTATTCATACTTTCATGTATCACAATGATTTTGACACTATAAACTAATTATACTTCCATTTAACACAATGATTCCGACTCTATCAACTATTCATACTTTCATGTATCACTATGATTTTGACTCTATCAACTAATTATTCCTTTATGTACCACAATGTCTTCTACTCTATAAACTATTCATACTTTCATGTATCACAATGATTTCGACTTTAAACTAATTATACTTTCATGTATCACAATGATTTTGACTCTATAAACTAATTATACTTCCATGTAACCCAATGATTTTGACTCTATAAGCTAATTATTCTTTCATGTATCACAATGATTCCGACTCTAAAAACTATTTATACTTTCGTGTATCACTATGATTTTGACTCTATCAACTAATTATTCCTTTATGTACCACAATGTCTTCTACTCTATAAACTATTCATACTTTCATGTATCACAATGATTTCGACTTTAAACTAATTATACTTTCATGTATCACAATGATTTTGACTCTATAAACTAATTATACTTCCATGAAACCCAATGATTTTGACTCTATAAGCTAATTATTCTTTCATGTATCACAATGATTTTGACTCTATAAACCAATTATCCTTTCATGTATCACAATATCTTCGACTCTATAAACGAATTATACTTTAATTTATCACTATGATTTCGACTCTATAAACTAATTATACTTTCATGTATCACAATGACATCTACTCTATAAACTAATTATACTTTCATATATCACAATGACTTCTACTCTATAAACTAATTATACTTTCATATATCACAATGACTTCTACTCTATAAACTAATTATACTTTGATATATCACAATGACTTCTACTCTATAAACTATTTATACTTTCATGTATCACAATGACTTCTACTCTATAAACTAATTATACTTTCATATATCACAATGACTTCTACTCTATAAACTAATTATACCTTCATATATCACAATGACTTCTACTCTATAAACTATTTATACTTTCATGTATAACAATGACTTCTACTCTATAAACTAATTATACTTTCATATATCACAATGACTTCTACTCTATAAACTAATTATACTTTGATATATCACAATGACTTCTACTATATAAACTAATTATACTTTGATATATCACAATGACTTCTACTCCATAAACTATTTATACTAGAAAGGCGACACCTTAAGGGTTTCGCGGGATAGAATGAGTGGAGAGGAGCAGAATAGCATCCGAACTACCAACCGACCACACACAATGCTGAATATATTATTTCGATTCTAACATGATCCAAAACGTAACAATTGATGAAACTAGTATTTTGCAACACCAAAATTATCTCCGTAAGTCTAAAAGATAAATAGAACATTATTATCGGGATTTGGCGCCAAAGTTTAGTTTAAACTTATTTATTTTACATCGATTGCGAAACAAGCTTTAAGCTTAAATTAATCACACTCGATGTCTGCTTCCTGGAGACTTAACCAGTACTCGTGCCGTTTTGTGTGGAAAAATCTCAAAAGGACCCGCTCATCACGGGACTCGAACCAGGGACCTTTGATACGAGAGGCCGACGCTCTACCTTTGCACCACTGTAACGTTATGACGTCAACCGCTGACGTGACGTCACTTTCCTAGTCACGCCCACAGATTTTTTTAAAATCAAGAACCCCTATTGAAAGCTTTCTCCAAGAATCCAAACTGAATGTATGAGAAATCTAAAAACACCGTTGTTTGCACCGGATCTCGGACAAGTTTCAGTATGAATTTCAGGTCTCTAGCTGATTCCGTTTTTTGCTAGTGCGAGATCTACAGAAATATGTAGTCAAAATGTCGATTTTTCGGGTTTTAACCTTAAAAATCTCTGAAACTAGATTTTTCCCAGATATAACGAACACGCCCAGACCTAGATCGCATTGAGTTCTATAAGTGTGGCTAATTTCAGCAAAATCGTTCTCACCGATTTCTTTGTCCCCAGATCGCTGAATTTTACAACACATTGTGTCCCAATAGCCGTATAGACATTTGTTCCATAGAACAGAATAGAATAATTCTGTTCCACTACACTCATTCTATACTTTCATGTATCACAATGTCTTCTACTCTATAAACTAATTATACTAGAAAGGCGACACCTTAAGGGTTTCGCGGGATAGAATGAGTGGAGAGGAGCAGAATTGCATCCGAACTACCAACCGACCACACACAATGCTGAATATATTATTTCGATTCTAACATGATCCAAAACGTAACAATTGATGAAACTAGTATTTTGCAACACCAAAATTATCTCCGTAAGTCTAAAAGATAAATAGAACATTACTAGATAGGCGACACCTTAAGGGTTTCGCGGGATAGAATGAGTGAAGAGGAGCAGAATTATACCGAACTACCAACTGGCCACACGCAATTCTAAATATATATGTTATGAATATGTAATTTCAATTCTTACATGATTCAAAACGTAACAATTGATGACACTCAAGGTTTTTTGGCAATACCAAAATTATTTCCGCAAGTCTAAAAGATAAACACACCATACTATTGGTTTTGGCGCCAAAGCGATAACGTTATGACGTCATACCGCTGAAGTGCTGAACGTGACGTCACTTTCCAAGTATTTGGTCACGTGAAAATATTTGATTTAAGAGCCCCTATTAAAAGCATTCTCCAACTATCAAAACTAAATGTATAAGAAATTTAAAAACACCGTTGTTTGCACTGGATCTTTGACAAGTTTCAGTTTAAATTTCAGGTCTCTAGCTGATTCCGTTTTTTGCTGGTACGAGATCTACAGAAATATGTAGTCAAAATGTCGATTTTTCGGGTTTTAACCTTAAAAATATCTAAAACTAGATTTTTCCCAGATATAACGAAACCGCCTAGACCTAGATCACATTGTGGTCTATCAGTGTGGCTAATTTCAGCAAAATCGTTCTCACCGATTTCTTTGTCCTCAAATCGCTGAATTTTACAACACATTGTGTCCCAATAGCCGTATAGACATTTGTTCCGTAGAACAGAATAGAATAATTCTGTTCCACTACACTCATTCTATATTATCGGGATTTGGCGCCAAAGTTTAGTTTAAACTTATTTATTTTACATCGATTGCGAAACAAGCTTTAAGCTTAAATTAATCACACTCGATGTCTGCTTCCTGGAGACTTAACCAGTACTCGTGCCGTTTTGTGTTGAAAAATCTCAAAAAGACCCGCTCATCACGGGACTCGAACCAGGGACCTTTGATACGAGAGGCCGACGCTCTACCTCTGCACCACTGTAACGTTATGACGTCATACCGCTGACGTGACGTCACTTTCCTAGTCACGCCCACAGATTTTTTTAAAATCAAGAACCCCTATTGAAAGCTTTCTCCAAGAATCCAAACTGAATGTATGAGAAATCTAAAAACACCGTTGTTTGCACCGGATCTCGGACAAGTTTCAGTATGAATTTCAGGTCTCTAGCTGATTCCGTTTTTTGCTAGTGCGAGATCTACAGAAATATGTAGTCAAAATGTCGATTTTTCGGGTTTTAACCTTAAAAATCTCGGAAACTAGATTTTTCCGAGATATAACGAACACGCCCAGACCTAGATCGTATTGAGTTCTATAAGTGTGGCTAATTTCAGCGAAATCGTTCTCACCGATTTCTTTGTCCCCAGATCGCTGAATTTTACAACACATTGTGTCCCAATAGCCGTATAGACATTTGTTCCATAGAACAGAATAGAATAATTCTGTTCCACTACACTCATTCTACTAGAAAGGCGACACCTTAAGGGTTTCGCAGGATAGAATGAGTGGAGAGGAGCAGAATTGCACCCGAACTACCAACCGGCCACACACAATGCTGATACTATTATTTCGATTCTAACATGATCCAAAACGTAACCATTGATGAAACTAGTATTTTGCAACAACAAAATTATCTCCGTAAGTCTAAAAGATAAATAGAACATTATTATCTCAAAATTAAATCATTAAAATCTCAAAAGGACCCGCTCATCACGGGACTCGAACCAGGGACCTTTGATACGAGAGGCCGACGCTCTACCTCTGCACCACTGTAACGTTATGACGTCATACCGCTGACGTGACGTCACTTTCCTAGTCACGCCCACAGATTTTTTTAAAATCAAGAACCCCTATTGAAAGCTTTCTCCAAGAATCCAAACTGAATGTATGAGAAATCTAAAAACACCGTTGTTTGCACCGGATCTCGGACAAGTTTCAGTATGAATTTCAGGTCTCTAGCTGAATCCGTTTTTTGCTAGTGCGAGATCTACAGAAATATGTAGTCAAAATTTCGATTTTTTGGGTTTTAACCTTAAAAATCTCTGAAACTAGATTTTTCCCAGATATAACGAAACCGCCCAGACCTAGATCGCATTGTGGTCTATCAGTATGGCTAATTTCAGCGAAATCGTTCTCACCGATTTCTTTGTCCTCAAATCGCTGAATTTTACAACACATTGTGTCCCAATAGCCGTATAGACATTTGTTCCGTAGAACAGAATAGAATAATTCTGTTCCACTACACTCATTCTATACTAGAAAGGCGACACCTTAAGGGTTTCGCGGGATAGAATGAGTGGAGAGGAGCAGAATTGCATCCGAACTACCAACCGACCACACACAATGCTGAATATATTATTTCGATTCTAACTAGATAGGCGACACCTTAAGGGTTTCGCGGGATAGAATGAGTGAAGAGGAGCAGAATTATACCGAACTACCAACTGGCCACACGCAATACTAAATATATATGTTATGAATATGTAATTTCAATTCTTACATGATTCAAAACGTAACAATTGATGACACTCAAGGTTTTTTGGCAACACCAAAATTATTTCCGCAAGTCTAAAAGATAAACACACCATACTATTGGTTTTGGCGCCAAAGCGATAACGTTATGACGTCATACCGCTGAAGTGCTGAACGTGACGTCACTTTCCAAGTATTTGGTCACGTGAAAATATTTGATTCAAGAGCCCCTATTAAAAGCATTCTCCAACTATCAAAACTAAATGTATGAGAAATCTAAAAACACCGTTGTTTGCACTGGATATTGGACAAGTTTCAGTATGAATTTCAGGTCTCTAGCTGAATCCGTTTTTTGCTGATGCGAGATCTACAGAAATATGTAGTCAAAATGTCGATTTTTCGGGTTTTAACCTTAAAAATATCTGAAACTAGATTTTTCCCAGATATAACGAAACCGCCCAGACCTAGATCGCATCGAGTTCTATAAGTGTGGCTAATTTCAGCGAAATCGTTCTCACCGATTTCTTTGTCCCCAGATCGCTGAATTTTACAACACATTGTGTCCCAATAGCCGTATAGACATTTGTTCCATAGAACAGAATAGAATAATTCTGTTCCACTACACTCATTCTATACATGATCCAAAACGTAACAATTGATGAAAATAGTATTTTGCAACACCAAAATTATCTCCGTAAGTCTAAAAGATAAATAGAACATTATTATCGGGATTTGGCGCCAAAGTTTAGTTTAATTTTACATCGATTGCGAAACAAGCTTTAAGCTTAAATTAATCACACTCGATGTCTGCTTCCTGGAGACTTAACCAGTACTCGTGCCGTTTTGTGTGGACAAATCTCAAAAGGACCCGCTCATCACGGGACTCGAACCAGGGACCATTGATACGAGAGGCCGACGCTCTACCTCTGCACCACTGTAACGTTATGACGTCATACCGCTGAAGTGCTGAACGTGACGTCACTTTCCAAGTATTTGGTCACATGAAAATATTTGATTCAAGAGCCCCTATTAAAAGCATTCTCCAACTATCAAAACTAAATGTATGAGAAATCTAAAAACACCGTTGTTTGCACTGGATCTTTGACAAGTTTCAGTTTAAATTTCAGGTCTCTAGCTGATTCCGTTATTTGCTGGTACGAGATCTACAGAAATATGTAGTCAAAATGTCGATTTTTCGGGTTTTAACCTTAAAAATATCTAAAACTAGATTTTTCCCAGATATAACGAAACCGCCCAGACCTAGATCGCATTGTGGTCTATCAGTGTGGCTAATTTCAGCGAAATCGTTCTCACCGATTTCTTTGTCCTCAAATCGCTGAATTTTACAACACATTGTGTCCCAATAGCCGTATAGACATTTGTTCCGTAAAACAGAATAGAATAATTCTGTTCCACTACACTCATTCTATATATTGAAAGCTTTCTCCAAGAATCCAAACTGAATGTATGAGAAATCTAAACACACCGTTGTTTGCACCGGATCTCGGACAAGTTTCAGTATGAATTTCAGGTCTCTAGCTGATTCCGTTTTTTGCTAGTGCGAGATCCACAGAAATATGTAGTCAAAATGTCGATTTTTCGGGTTTTAACCTTAAAAATCTCTGAAACTAGATTTTTCCGAGATATAACGAACACGCCCAGACCTAGATCGCATTGTGGTCTATCAATGTGGCTAATTTCAGCGAAATCGTTCTCACCGATTTCTTTGTCCACAAATCGCTGAATTTTACAACACATTGTGTCCCAATAGCCGTATAGACATTTGTTCCGTAGAACAGAATAGAATAATTCTGTTCCACTGCACTCATTCTATACTTTCATATATCACAATGACTTCTACTCTATAAACTATTTATACTAGAAAGGCGACACCTTAAGGGTTTCGCGGGATAAAATGAGTGGAGAGGAGCAGAATTGCATCCGAACTACCAACCGACCACACACAATGCTGAATATATTATTTCGATTCTAACATGATCCAAAACGTAACAATTGATGAAACTAGTATTTTGCAACACCAAAATTATCTCCGTAAGTCTAAAAGATAAATAGAACATTATTATCGGGATTTGGCGCCAAAGTTTAGTTTAAACTTATTTATTTTGCATCGATTGCGAAACAAGCTTTAAGCTTAATTTAATCACACTCGATGTCTGCTTCCTGGAGACTTAACCAGTACTCGTGCCGTTTTGTGATGAAAAATCTCAAAAGGACCCGCTCATCACGGGACTCGAACCAGGGACCTTTGATACGAGAGGCCGACGCTCTACCTCTGCACCACTGTAACGTTATGACGTCAACCGCTGACGTGACGTCACTTTCCTAGTCACGCCCACAGATTTTTTTAAAATAAAGAACCCCTATTGAAAGCTTTCTCCAAGAATCCAAACTGAATGTATGAGAAATCTAAAAACACCGTTGTTTGCACTGGATCTCGGACAAGTTTCAGGATGAATTTCAGGTCTCTAGCTGATTCCGTTTTTTGCTAGTGCGAGATCTACAGAAATATGCAGTCAAAATGTCGATTTTTCGGGTTTTAACCTTAAAAATCTCTGAAACTAGATTTTTCCCAGATATAACGAAACCGCCCAGACCTAGATCGCATTGTGGTCTATCAGTGTGGCTAATTTCAGCGAAATCGTTCTCACCGATTTCTTTGTCCTCAAATCGCTGAATTTTACAACACATTGTGTCCCAATAGCCGTATAGACATTTGTTCCGTAGAACAGAATAGAATAATTCTGTTCCACTACACTCATTCTATACTAGAAAGGCGACACCTTAAGGGTTTCGCAGGATAGAATGAGTGGAGAGGAGCAGAATGGCACCCGAACTACTAACCGACCACACACAATGCTGATACTATTATTTCGATTATAACATGATCCAAAACGTAACAATTGATGAAACTAGTATTTTGCAACAACAAAATTATCTCCGTAAGTCTAAAAGATAAATAGAACATTATTATCGGGATTTGGCGCCCAAGTTTAGTTTAAACTTATTTATTTTACATCGATTGCGAAACAAGCTTTAAGCTTAGATTACTCACACTCGATGTCTGCTTCCTGGAGACTTAACCAGTACTCGTGCCGTTTTGTGTGGAAAAATCTCAAAAGGACCCGCTCATCACGGGACTCGAACCAGGGACCTTTGATACGAGAGGCCGACGATCTACCTCTGCACCAGTGTAACGTTATGACGTCAACCGCTGACGTGACGTCACTTTCCTAGTCACGCCCACAGATTTTTTTAAAATCAAGAACCCCTATTGAAAGCTTTCTCCAAGAATCCAAACTGAATGTATGAGAAATCTAAACACACCGTTGTTTGCACTGGATCTCGGACAAGTTTCAGTATGAATTTCAGGTCTCTAACTGATTCCGTTTTTTGCTAGTACGAGATCTACAGAAATATGTAGTCAAAATGTCGATTTTTCGGGTTTTAACCTTAAAAATCTCTGAAACTAGATTTTTCCCAGATATAACGAAACCGCCCAGACCTAGATCGCATTGTGGTCTATCAATGTGGCTAATTTCAGCGAAATCGTTCTCACCGATTTCTTTGTCCCCAGATCGCTGAATTTTACAACACATTGTGTCCCAATAGCCGTATAGACATTTGTTCCATAGAACAGAATAGAATAATTCTGTTCCACTACACTCATTCTATACTAGAAAGGCGACACCTTAAGGGTTTCGCGGGATAGAATGAGTGGAGAGGAGCAGAATTGCACCCGAACTACCAACCGGCCACACACAATGCTGATACTATTATTTCGATTCTAACATGATCCAAAACGTAACAATTGATGAAACTAGTATTTTGCAACAACAAAATTATCTCCGTAAGTCTAAAAGATAAATAGAACATTATTATCTCAAAATTAAATCATTAAAATCTCAAAAAGACCCGCTCATCACGGGACTCGAACCAGGGACCTTTGATACGAGAGGCCGACGCTCTACCTCTGCACCACTGTAACGTTATGACGTCAACCGCTGACGTGACGTCACTTTCCTAGTCACGCGCACAGATTTTTTTTAAAATCAAGAACCCCTATTGAAAGCTTTCTCCAAGAATCCAAACTGAATGTATGAGAAATCTAAAAACACCGTTGTTTGCACCGGATCTCGGACAAGTTTCAGTATGAATTTCAGGTCTCTAGCTGATTCCGTTTTTTGCTAGTGCGAGATCTACAGAAATATGTAGTCAAAATGTCGATTTTTCGGGTTTTAACCTTAAAAATCTCTGAAACTAGATTTTCCCCAGATATAACGAAACCGCCCAGACCTAGATCGCATTGTGGTCTATCAGTGTGGGTAATTTCAGCGAAATCGTTCTCACCGATTTCTTTGTCCACAAATCGCTGAATTTTACAACACATTGTGTCCCAATAGCCGTATAGACATTTGTTCCGTAGAACAGAATAGAATAATTCTGTTCCACTACACTCATTCTATACTAGAAAGGCGACACCTTAAGGGTTTCGCAGGATAGAATGAGTGGAGAGGAGCAGAATTGCACCCGAACTACCAACCGGCCACACACAATGCTGATACTATTATTTCGATTCTAACATGATCCAAAACGTAACAATTGATGAAACTAGTATTTTGCAACAACAAAATTATCTCCGTAAGTCTAAAAGATAAATAGAACATTATTATCTCAAAATTAAATCATTAAAATCTCAAAAGGACCCGCTCATCACGGGACTCGAACCAGGGACCTTTGATACGAGAGGCCGACGCTCTACCTCTGCACCACTGTAACGTTATGACGTCAACCGCTGACGTGACGTCACTTTCCTAGTCACGCCCACAGATTTTTTTAAAATCAAGAACCCCTATTGAAAGCTTTCTCAAAGAATCCAAACTGAATGTATGAGAAATCTAAACACACCGTTGTTTGCACTGGATCTCGGACAAGTTTCAGTATGAATTTCAGGTCTCTAACTGATTCCGTTTTTTGCTAGTACGAGATCTACAGAAATATGTAGTCAAAATGTCGATTTTTCGGGTTTTAACCTTAAAAATCTCTGAAACTAGATTTTTCCCAGATATAACGAAACCGCCCAGACCTAGATCGCATTGTGGTCTATCAATGTGGCTAATTTCAGCGAAATCGTTCTCACCGATTTCTTTGTCCACAAATCGCTGAATTTTACAACACATTGTGTCCCAATAGCCGTATAGACATTTGTTCCATAGAACAGAATAGAATAATTCTGTTCCACTACACTCATTCTATACCAACCGACCACACACAATGCTGATACTATTATTTCGATTCTAACATGATCCAAAACGTAACAATTGATGAAACTAGTATTTTGCAACAACAAAATTATATCCGTAAGTCTAAAAGATAAATAGAACATTATTATCGGGATTTGGCGCCCAAGTTTAGTTTAAACTTATTTATTTTACATCGATTGCGAAACAAGCTTTAAGCTTAGATTACTCACACTCGATGGAGACTTAACCAGTACTCGTGCCGTTTTGTGTGGAAAAATCTCAAAAGGATCCGCTCATCACGGGACTCGAACCAGGGACCTTTGATACGAGAGGCCGACGCTCTACCTCTGCACCACTGTAACGTTATGACGTCAACCGCTGACGTGACGTCACTTTCCTAGTCACGCCCACATATTTTTTTAAAATCAAGAACCCCTATTGAAAGCTTTCTCCAAGAATCCAAACTGAATGTATGAGAAATCTAAACACACCGTTGTTAGCACTGGATCTCGGACAAGTTTCAGTATGAATTTCAGGTCTCTAACTGATTCCGTTTTTTGCTAGTACGAGATCTACAGAAATATGTAGTCAAAATGTCGATTTTTCGGGTTTTAACCTTAGAAATCTCTGAAACTAGATTTTTCCCAGATATAACGAAACCGCCCAGACCTAGATCGCATTGTGGTCTATCAATGTGGCTAATTTCAGCGAAATCGTTCTCACCGATTTCTTTGTCCACAAATCGCTGAATTTTACAACACATTGTGTCCCAATAGCCGTATAGACATTTGTTCCATAGAACAGAATAGAATAATTCTGTTCCACTACACTCATTCTATACTAGAAAGGCGACACCTTAAGGGTTTCGCAGGATAGAATTAGTGGAGAGGAGCAGAATTGCACCCGAACTACCAACCGGCCACACACAATGCTGATACTATTATTTCGATTCTAACATGATCCAAAACGTAACAATTGATGAAACTAGTATTTTGCAACAACAAAATTATCTCCGCAAGTCTAAAAGATAAATAGAACATTATTATCTCAAAATTAAATCATTAAAATCTCAAAAGGACCCGTTCATCACGGGACTCGAACCAGGGACCTTTGATACGAGAGGCCGACGCTCTACCTCTGCACCACTGTAACGTTATGACGTCAACCGCTGACGTGACGTCACTTTCCTAGTCACGCCCACAGATTTTTTTAAAATCAAGAACCCCTATTGAAAGCTTTCTACAAGAATCCAAACTGAATGTATGAGAAATCTAAAAACATCGTTGTTTGCACCGGATCTCGGACAAGTTTCAGTATGAATTTCAGGTCTCTAGCTGATTCCGTTTTTTGCTAGTGCGAGATCTACAGAAATATGTAGTCAAAATGTCGATTTTTCGGGTTTTAACCTTTAAAATCTCTGAAACTAGATTTTTCCCAGATATAACGTACACGCCCAGACCTAGATCGCATTGTGGTCTATCAGTGTGGCTAATTTCAGCGAAATCGTTCTCACCGATTTCTTTGTCCCCAGATCGCTGAATTTTACAACACATTGTGTCCCAATAGCCGTATAGACATTTGTTCCATAGAACAGAATAGAATAATTCTGTTCCATTACACTCATTCTATACTAGAAAGGCGACACCTTAAGGGTTTCGCAGGATAGAATGAGTGGAGAGGAGCAGAATTGCACCCGAACTACCAACCGGCCACACACAATGCTGATACTATTATTTCGATTCTAACATGATCCAAAACGTAACAATTGATGAAACTAGTATTTTGCAACAACAAAATTATCTCCGTAAGTCTAAAAGATAAATAGAACATTATTATCTCAAAATTAAATCATTAAAATCTCAAAAGGACCCGCTCATCACGGGACTCGAACCAGGGACCTTTGATACGAGAGGCCGACGCTCTACCTCTGCACCACTGTAACGTTATGACGTCAACCGCTGACGTGACGTCACTTTCCTAGTCACGCCCACAGATTTTTTTAAAATCAAGAACCCCTATTGAAAGCTTTCTCCAAGAATCCAAACTGAATGTATGAGAAATCTAAAAACACCGTTGTTTGCACCGGATCTCGGACAAGTTTCAGTATGAATTTCAGGTCTCTAGCTGATTCCGTTTTTTGCTAGTGCGAGATCTACAGAAATATGTAGTCAAAATGTCGATTTTTCGGGTTTTAACCTTAAAAATCTCTGAAACTAGATTTTTCCCAGATATAACGAAACCGCCCAGACCTAGATCGCATTGTGGTCTATCAGTGTGGCTAATTTCAGCGAAATCGTTCTCACCGATTTCTTTGTCCTCAAATCGCTGAATTTTACAACACATTGTGTCCCAATAGCCGTATAGACATTTGTTCCGTAGAACAGAATAGAATAATTCTGTTCCACTACACTCATTCTATACTAGAAAGGCGACACCTTAAGGGTTTCGCGGGATAGAATGAGTGGAGAGGAGCAGAATTGCATCCGAACTACCAACCGACCACACACAATGCTGAATATATTATTTCGATTCTAACATGATCCAAAACGTAACAATTGATGAAACTAGTATTTTGCAACACCAAAATTATCTCCGTAAGTCTAAAAGATAAATAGAACATTATTATCGGGATTTGGCGCCAAAGTTTAGTTTAAACTTATTTATTTTACATCGATTGCGAAACAAGCTTTAAGCTTAAATTAATCACACTCGATGTCTGCTTCCTGGAGACTTAACCAGTACTCGTGCCGTTTTGTGTGGAAAAATCTCAAAAGGACCCGCTCATCACGGGACTCGAACCAGGGACCTTTGATACGAGAGGCCGACGCTCTACCTCTGCACCACTGTAACGTTATGACGTCATACCGCTGAAGTGCTGAACGTGACGTCACTTTCCAAGTATTTGGTCACGTGAAAATATTTGATTCAAGAGCCCCTATTAAAAGCATTCTCCAACTATCAAAACTAAATGTATGAGAAATTTAAAAACACCGTTGTTTGCACTGGATCTTTGACAAGTTTCAGTTTAAATTTCAGATCTCTAGCTGATTCCGTTATTTGCTGGTACGAGATCTACAGAAATATTAAGTCAAAATGTCGATTTTTCGGGTTTTAACCTTAAAAATATCTAAAACTAGATTTTTCCCAGATATAACGAAACCGCCCAGACCTAGATCGCATTGTGGTCTATCAGTGTGGCTAATTTCAGCGAAATCGTTCTCACCGATTTCTTTGTCCTCAAATCGCTGAATTTTACAACACATTGTGTCCCAATAGCCGTATAGACATTTGTTCCGTAGAACAGAATAGAATAATTCTGTTCCACTACACTCATTCTATACTAGATAGGCGACACCTTAAGGGTTTCGCGGGATAGAATGAGTGAAGAGGAGCAGAATTATACCAAACTACCAACTGGCCACACGCAATACTAAATATATATGTTATAAATATGTAATTTCAATTCTTACTAGAAAGGCGACACCTTAAGGGTTTCGCGGGATAGAATGAGTGGAGAGGAGTAGAATTGCATCCGAACTACCAACCGACCACACACAATGCTGAATATATTATTTCGATTCTAACATGATCCAAAACGTAACAATTGATGAAACTAGTATTTTGCAACACCAAAATTATCTCCGTAAGTCTAAAAGATAAATAGAACATTATTATCGGGATTTGGCGCCAAAGTTTAGTTTAAACTTATTTATTTTACATCGATTGCGAAACAAGCTTTAAGCTTAAATTAATCACACTCGATGTCTGCTTCCTGGAGACTTAACCAGTACTCGTGCCGTTTTGTGTGGAAAAATCTCAAAAGGACCCGCTCATCACGGGACTCGAACCAGGGACCTTTGATACGAGAGGCCGACGCTCTACCTCTGCACCACTGTAACGTTATGACGTCAACCGCTGACGTGACGTCACTTTCCTAGTCACGCCCACAGATTTTTTTAAAATCAAGAACCCCTATAGACCCTTTTCACGCCTCATTATGAGATAATCAAAAACGAGGCTTATAACGCAACGCTTAGAATGATCGATTATCAAAAATGGCGTCAAAAGGTTTACGCGATCCAGGTTGGACGAATAATTTGAGTAATGTTCCCGATATTTCTATGAGCGATGTTGTTTCAATAATTCAGAAACATTCCAAAGTTCCTGTGAAACATCTTGATAAAGGTTACAAATTTTTCCCACGGATCGTACGTTCATAACATTGAAGGTAAGTTCAAAGTTCAGATGCATGCAACCGTGTCGCGATGGTTAAAAATAGACGTGTAGTCTAGATTTAACTCAGTGGTAAAATTGTGTTCACATTGTAACAAGTATGTACAGAGTCTGAGACATATAAACGTGTGTGTATTTTCCCCTGGTATGTACTAGCCTTCCTGTGAAATGTAAGTTTTAGCAAGTTTTTGTTTTGTTTACACTGCCATTATTAAAATCGACTAAAATGCAATATAATGCTTCAGTCATGTTTTAACTCCGACTGAAGCTCTCGGACTTCACGCAATCTTTTGAAACATGTAAGTCCGAAAGCTCCCTTTTTCATAATTTTCCTTCTTTGTTCAACCAATTATTGCTTGAAGATTAGTCATTCCGAATAAAAAAAAAATGGCAGTCATGACTGACGACTCTCGCAAAGACTGAGCTGTTAACATTAAGATGTTATTGTTTATAAATTACAGTACAGAACACTTACACGGCAACGTACGATGATCAAAATTAAAACTTATTTACATCTTTCTTTCAGTAAAAGTGCATGTTCGAGGGTGTCTCGTCAGAGGAAAATGCTACAAATCTATGAAGAAGAACGAAGCCCCATGGTCTCTACATGTAAGTTACATTTATAATTCGTTCGATCCCCAGTCGCGGCTCTACGGTTATGGTGGAGTCTCTTGGGCAAGGCACATTTCCTAGCCCAGTACTGGTTTGTTTACCCAGGGATGATGAATAAGTGAACTGTCGCCGTGATATAACTGAAATAATGTTGAAAGTGGCGTAAAACTCAAATAAAACAAAACAAATATTATACATTTATAATTTGTAATACACAATCAGTAAATATAGTATTTTTCACAAACTTGTGTTAGCAGTCATCCTAGTTAAGTAACTAACTTGTAAGTTGTATTAAACAGCCACTTGAAGATCAACAAAAACATCAGAAATTGAATTCATAACATTTGAAGCCACACATGTAGACATTGTACTGATACAAGTGAATCAGATGATATTGAAGTATTTTCTGACATATATCAGAAGGAGTATATTCCTATATTCTTCAAATAATTAAAGACACAAACGATGAGAAAATCAAAAGGATTGAAGAATAACTACATCAGTGTAGTTTAGGTGATGACAGTGAATATAGTTTAATGTCTGTTCATAATGACTATGAACTATGAACTTTCTACAGCTGTGTCATCCGAAAGGAACAAGGTTTTTGGACAGAGTCAAAATAGAATCTAACAATTCCAATTCAGTATGATAACAATGGTCCAGTGTTAAGAAGGTCAAACACTGTTCTGAATGTGAAAGATATTGAGCTAAATATATTGCATAAGGACTACTCCATGATTACATTTGAGAAGTACAAAGAGCTCATTTCCTTATGTAGGTAGGGTGTGATCCCTCATTCCCATCACAACGTTCTATACAGTCAATTCTCATGAGATTCCCAACTAATTCATAGTACTGTAAGGCTATTTTGTTACCAATATGTACTTAAACAATCCTACAACAGTTTCTGTGTGTTGTAATAATGTACTTTTGTTACAATGATATGCTCACAAATATGTTGTGAATAAATAAGTTAAAAACATAACTATTTGACCCTTTGCTGCTCCATAGTTATTTTCTTGAACAGTCCACCAAATCGAAAGCATTAATTCACAACTTATCAATAATGGGTGAATTATGTTCACATTAACTGACAGAGTTGAAAATCTGTGAAGGAAAGGTTCAGATAGCTTGTTACGAGTTATCTTAAATTTCCTACACAATTTCAAAAGGCCTTCTTATCCTAAAACTATTCCTACATTACATCCAAATGCCTGCTTTATTGGATGCGAGGAAATGCGGTTTTATGGAGCAAAGAAGAAATAGTTTGAGGGCCATTTTATCAAACATTTTATAGCCGAGCCCCGGTAGCGACGCGGGCTGTCAATCCAAGGTTTGTGAGTTTGAATCCCGGCTCGGCCAACTTTCTTTCTGACTATTGACAAAAGTTAATGTGACATGCGTCATTCGTCTTCCACCAATGGGCTAAGTCTATGTGGAAAAGCAGTCGGTTGCTTGGGAAGATTGTTGTGTGGAGTACTGGTGAGAAAATCAGGAAATGCATGAGAAGGTGAACTGGCCGATGTGATATAACTGAGAAATTGTTAAAAACGGCGTTAAACCCCAATCAATCAAACATTTTATGATAAATATTGGTAATCCTGCACAATAGTCATTTTCTTGGACTGTACTAACTTGGAAGCATCAATCACCACTTATCAGTAATTAATGAATAATGGTTACATTTACTGACAGTGTGACAAACAGTACAGGAAGATTTCAGATTGCTTCCGACACTGTTTTCAAAGGCATACTGTATTGGGTGCTGGAAAAAGCAGTTTTATGTAACAAAGATTTAGTATATTTTTTTGATGTATAGCATTTTGTTTAGGCAAAATAAAGTTATATAATTATCAAAAGATTGAAATTTTAACTCTTCCTGCACCCTTTTCCACTCTTGTCATTAAATATAAACATAATTTAGCCATTACTGATAAGTGGCAAATAAATGCTTTCAATTTAGAAAGAGTCCAAGAAAACTCTTATGGAGCATGTTCTATTTATTGCATTATTTAAACTTCAAAATAACTTTAAAATTAAATTGGTGAAATATATCTTACTTGACTTAGTATAGGTTTTACATAAAAAAAAGATCCACATTTCATTAATTTTAAGTGCAAAACTATGTCTAACTTGACTTAAGTTTAGTTTTGCGCTAAGTTTTTTTTCAACAAATCATTGATTTTCAGTGCAAAACTATTGCTAACTCAAATAATTGATTTAAAACTATTAAGAAAGAGTTTCAGATTAAAAAGAATATGATCATTAGTTGTCAAACATTTATCAGCATATAGAACAGAAAAAATACCTACAAAATATCAAAAGGGAAAACATGTAAAGACTGGTGGAGTTGCCTATCCCTCTTATCTACGTCCCTGTTTCTAATGACCAATTGACTTAGTATAAATGAATTTATGTTGTTGTTTTATGGAATAAGTTAAGTTAAACACTATTTACTTTACACCAAGTGTACAGTAAGCTGATGTTTATCCTACATTGAATGTACAGAAAGCTGCCATTAGGCTAAATTAAGCTTATAGTTGATGGGATGATCAATCCTATGTTCGAACAAATATCCATGACTGTTTTAGGATCAGTGGTAATGACAGTGAATTCCTATCTATTTTGGTATTTGAACCTGCAACTTCTGGATGAGATGTTTGCCTCTACACCACAAAGTATTTTCCTAATAGTCAATAAAAATTGTGTTTTAATATTTTCAGATATCAATCCTCAGTAAAAAGGACATTGAGAGCCAGTCATGTGGATGCACAGCAGGGAAAGGTTCATGTGCACATGTTGCAGCTCTAGTATACCAGCTTGCCCACTTCAAGACGCTGAAACTTAAAGCAGTTCCAGATATTGTGTCTAAAACATCATGTCCACAGCAATGGTAAGTACCACCACGAACACATGGTATAGTTCCAAGGTCACTGACAGAAGTAAGTTTTGTTAAACCTAAAGCTGCCAGGAATATGCAGTCAGAACAATGTGTGTGTAGTACACTGTACAATCCTATTAATACAGGTTTCCCAGATGTTGACTTCTTGACTGGTTTGCAACATGCATGTGTATTACCCTTACACAAAAACCTCCAGTTCATGCAAGTGTTTCCTGATGACTTAGGAACTATAAGTACCAAGATAACTGCGTTCGGTAGTGTATTTACCGGAAGTAGTCTGGCTCATCAGCTACCAGAACCCAAGTCTGATGGAACTATTATTCGAGTTCATGATGGAACAATATTTCCTTCTCTACCTATGTCTACCCATGACCTGACATGTCCGTATCATGTAGTATTGAGTGAAAGTGAACAACAGTTCATGGACGGAATGAATGTTTCCCAGTCTGAAGCAGAGGAAATTGAGGAAATAACCAGAAAACAAAGTGATTGCCCTGAGTGGCATAAACTGAGGCAAAAAAGACTGACATCATCCACATTTAAGGATATAGTGACACGTAAAAAGGACTTTGAGACATTATCTGATCGGTTAACATCACCAAAAAACATTCAAACTCATGCTATGAAACATGGTATTGAGAATGAAGGGAATGCTGTCTTGGAATACAGCACACACAAAAATATGAATGTAAAAACATGCGGCTTTTTAATTAATCCAGCAGCCCCCTTCCTTGGAAGTTCCCCAGACCGGATTGTGTATGATCCAAATGAGATCAGTTCATTCGGTGTGCTGGAAGTTAAATGTCCACTTAAGGACAGCTACAAAGACTCCCAGTGCCTTAAGTCAAATGGTGATGGGACATACTCCCTGAAGAAAACGCATGCATACTATTTACAGGTTATGGGACAAATGGCTATTAGTGGCCTGACATGGGGTGATTTTTGTGTATGGACTCAGAATGACATGCATATTGAAAGGATATACTTTGACAATGATTTATGGTTAACAACATTTCAAAAATTAAGCATGTTTTACTTTGACCACTTGTTGAAAAAGTTTGTGTAGACTATTATGCAGTTATAATTAACTTAACCTTTTCCCTCATAGATATGCCTTTGATCACATGTAGGAGCACATCCATAAAATCTGATCAGGATCTACACTGTTCACTTCGTTAACTGAATGAATCATAAAGAGAACAGTGTAGAACATGATCAGACTGTAGATTTGCAGGCTCATCTGGATATACATTAGTCACACACATTCTACTATAGTCATGTCCATGACGTGAAAGGTTAAGCAAATCAAAACAGAATGGATATCTATGTTTGTCAGTTTGGGCTGTTTAGATTTATATTTCATTTTGTTGGTTTACCCTTTCCGACATACAACAAATTTGCAGCAGATGACTTTGAAAACATATAGGCAAATGTAGGGAAATTCTCTATAAATGAAAGTATATATATTAAATAGAGTTGAAAACATTGTGGCAAAAGAGGAAATTGTTCATAAGAGCAATTTTTCCCTTTTGTCACAATGTTTTAACAGTCGTCTGTAGCAGAGGCGTATTAAATGTGTCTACATGTGGGAAAGGGTTGAATATATTTTTAGCTTGCCTTTTCCGACATAAAACAAATTTGCAGCAGATGACCTTGCCTGACACGTCCCAATACTCTATTTTAGATTTTGATACAATTATGCACCTTTTTAGCTCGCCTATTCGAAGAAATAGGGGAGCTTATGTAATCACGTTGGCGTTGGCGTACGCGTTGCCAGCTTGGTCAAACCTTTGCGTGCAAGGCCTTTTCTTTGACACTGTGTATGCTGTTGCTTTGAAACTTCACACACTTATTCAGGGTCATTAGGTGACCTTGTATGTTAAGTTCCATAACTCTGGAATGGATTTTGACTGAATTGTGCCCCTTTTTGGACTTAGAATTTTGGTCAAACCTTTGCATGCAAGGCCTTTTCTCAGACACTGTGTATGCTGTTGCTTTGAAACTTCACACACTTATTCAGGGTCATTAGATGACCTTGTATGTCAAGTCCCATAACTATGGAATATTGAAAAGGTGTATTATCTTGCAATAGGTGATACTGTGTGACTTTACCTAATGCTATAACTGTTCTGAAGTAGGCCCTGATAGGCGAGCTATATTGTCCTCCGACAACTCTTGTTGGACTTAAGAAATTCTGGTTAAAGTTTCGCGTGCAACTATATAAAGAATCCATATCTCTGTATTTTCTCAATGCATTGCATTGAAACTTTATACAACGCTTCCAAACCATCACGTCGAGTCCCGGTAGCTCAGTCGGTAACGACGCGGGCTGTCAATCCAGGGGTTGTGAGTTCGAATCCCGGCTCGGCCAACTTTCTTTCCGACGTTTGACAAGAGTCATTGCGACATGCGTCATTCGTCTTCCACCAATGGACTAAGTCTATGTGGAAAAGCAGCCAGTTGCTTGGGAAGATTGTTGTGTGGAGTACTGGTGTGAGAAAACCAGGAAACACATGAGTAGGTGAACTGGCCGCCGTGATATGACTGAGAAATTGTTAAAAATGGCGTTAAACCCCAATCAATCAATCCAAACCATCACACCTATGTACATATCAAGTTAGATAACTCTATCCTGCAAGTTATAGCCCTTTTTAGCTCGACTATTCGAAGAATATGAGAGCTTTACTACTCGCCCCGGCGTCGGCGTCCGGTTAAAGTTTTAGGGCAAGTTGGGATTTTCATTCATAAGTATTTGTGCTAGGGCTTTCATATTTGGAATATAGTTACATCTTATACCTTTCTTCACATTGAACGCTAAAGATGCTGAGTGTGACCTTCCTTTTGGGGAAAAAACCATGATTTTCAGGGGTTAAAGTTTTAGGGCAAGTTGTATTTTTTTTTTTTTTTTTTTTTCTCAATAAGTACTTGTGCTAGGGCTTTCATATTTGGAATATAATTACATATAATACCTTTCTTTATATTGTATGCTGAAGATTCTGAGTTTTACCTTCTTTTTGGGGTAAAAGACATGATTTTGGGTGATTAAAGTTTTAGGGCAAGTTGGCATTTTCATTTAATTTTTTAATTTTTCTCTATAAGAATTTGTGCTAGGGCTTTAATATTTAGAATATAGAACTTTACATCTTATACCTTTCTTCACATTGAATGCTGAAGATGCTGAGTGTGACCTTCTTTTTGGGGTAAAAAACATGATTTTCGGTTAAAGTTTTGGGGCAAGTAGGATTTTATTTTATTTTTTTAACTTTTTCTGAATAAGTACTTGTGCTAGGGCGTTTATATTTGGAAAAAATTACATTTAATACATTTCTTCATATTATATGCTGAAGATGCTGAGTGTGACCTTCTGTTTGCGGTAAAACACATGCTTTTGGGTGGTTAAAGTTTTAGGGCAAGTTGGCTTTTTCATTTAATTTTCAAATTTTTCTAAATAAGTACTTGTGTTAGGGCTTCCATATTTGGAATATAATTACATGTAATACCGTTCTTCACATTGTATGTTGAAGATGCTGAGTGTGACTTTTAGGGGGTAAAAAACATGATTTTTGTTTGATTTTGAGAATTTTAGATAAATTCTTAATTTTTGGTTACATTTATTTCTAATTGTGATCATTTATTTATCAAATATAATTCTTCAACATATCAAACGGGTTTTGCATGGTGTCAAACATTAGGAAAACCTTTTTTTAAGGTTTTGCTAATTTTGGACTCGGTCAGTTTTAACATTTGCGTTTAGCTCAACGTTAAAGTTACATCATTCAAATCACTTCATACTTCACATATTTGTTAAGGACCATCGTACAATTAGGTTAGATAACTCCATTGTATCCTAAATATGGAGTAATGGCCCTTGATTGACTTAGGAAATTTGATTTTTAAATTATATTTAAATGTATGTATATCTATTCAGTTGCTTTTACATATAGAGTATATAATATGATTTAATAGTACTTAAGTGCAATATAATGAAATAGTGCTTTATGTGAATAAGCGGCCTGTAGTCGAGCGCGCTGTCCTCCGACAGCTCTTGTTTGACTTAGAATTCTGGTTAAAGTTTTGCGTGCAACGACATTAAGAGTCCATATCCTAGTAACTACTTGATGCATTGCATTGAAACTTTATACAACCCTTCCTTACCATCACACCTATATAAACAACAAGTTGAATAACTCTTTCCAGCATATAATGCAAATTCTGGCCCTTTTTTAGCTCACCTATGCACGAAGTGCAAGGTGAGCTATTGTGATCACATTTTGTCATTCGTCGGTGCGTCCTCAACATTTGAGCTTGTTAACACTCTACGGGCTACATTGTACATCCAATTTTCATAAAAGTTTATCAGAACATTTATCTCCATCAAATCTTGGACAAGTTCGAAACTGGGCCATATAAGGTTAAAAACTAGGTCACTAGGTCAAATTGAAGGGAAATCTTGTTAACACTCTGGAGGCCACATTTTCAACTTGAGCATGTTGAAACTTTATCAGTATGTTTGTCTTGATGATATCTAGGTCAAGTTCAAATATAGGTCATATTGGGTCAGAATCTAGTTCACTAGGCCAAATTGAAGGAAAACCTTGTTGACTCTGTAAAAGCCGCATTTTTGGCTACAACAACTTGAAATTTGGTCAGAATTTTATCTAAATAATATCTAGGCCAAGTTCGAATATGGGTCATGCCGGGTTAAAAGCTAGGTCACTAGGCCAAATTGAAGGAAAATCTTGTTAACTCTGTAGAAGACACATTTTTTGCTATGTAGCAGCTTGACATTTGATGAGAATGTTTATCTAAATGATATCTAAGCCAAGTTCAAATATGGGTCATGTAGGGTCTTGTTAACACTTTGGATGCCGCATTTTTGCTTCAGCAGCTTGAAATTTGGTCAAAATGTTTGTCTGAATTATATCTAAGTCAAGTTCTAATATGGGTCATATTGGGTCAGAAACAAGGTCAATAAAGGAAATTATTGTTCAGGCCGCATTTTTACTTTGAGCAAGTTGAAATTTTGTCAGAATGTTGTCTTGATGATATCTAGTCCATGTTTGAATAATGGGTCATATCAGGTAAAAAAAATATAGATCAGTAGGCCAAATGAAGGAAAATCTTGTTAACAAGGTTGTGCATTCAGAATAATTGTCTTGATGTGTTTTACATTGCAGTACATTGTATAATTAAGGTGAGCGAACTAGGGCCATCATGGCCCTCTTGTTTACTTAGAACGTTTGGTTAAAGGAACTTGCATGGATATATCTCAGTAACCACTATTGATATTGACTTGAAACTTCATTTATGTCTTTAGGGGTGTCAGACAGTCAAGTTAGATAACTCTTGTTTGACTTTTAAAATTTGGTTCAAGTTGTGCATGCATGGCACGATAATGCACACATCTCAGTAACCACTCAGAGATTGATTTAAAGCTTCAATATAGTCTTTAAAGGTATCAAACAATCAGATTAGGTAACTCCTGACTGAATTTATTATAAATTATGGCCCTTTGTGAAGTTACAATTTTGGGTTCAAGTTTTGCATGCTAGGCCTTTTCTCACAAACAGCAGATGCTTATTCAAACAAGACTTATCCAACTTGATTTATAGTTCTATACTATCAAGCCACCATCTCAGTTACAACTGTTTTCTAAAGTATCAAATGGCCAAATAGTCGAATCAATTTTTAGCTTGTACAATTTGATTTATTGTTGAAGTTGGTTCAGATTTGAGAGTTCTATGTTAACAGCTTATTGTTCTGCATCAGTCTTTAACTTTTCAATTGAATATTGCTTTAATTTGCATATAACAGATTATGGCATATGCAAACAAAAAAACACTTTCAAGTTGTCAACAGTGTACCAGTATATTAACTGCAGTTAACATTTTTCTTTTGTAAAAATAAATTTAAAAAATAAGGTATTATTTATCCTTTTTCACATACAGAGACCCTTTCTGACGCTTCTGCAGCTGACGACTTTTGAAAACATTGTGGCAAAAGAGAAATTGCTTAAAATGAGCAATTTATCCTTTTGCCAACATGTTTTCTTCTTTATTCAATAATTGTTCTTTCATTTATAGAGACTTTCCATAGTTTTTATTTGCTGTATGTTGACAAAGGGTTAACTTTTATGTCGATTTCTTCTTCTTTGAACATTGTCATGAAATTAAATGATTGCCTAAATTTATATTATTGTATGTTGTATAATTATGAAGTTTTTACTCGACCATTAGAAGAGTATGAGAGCCATACTACTCACCATGGCATCGGCGTTACACTCTCACCTTGGTTAAGCTTTTACATGCAAGTACTTACATTCTACACGTATTGCATTGAAACATTCTACAATGCTTCACAACTATGTAGATTATCAAGTTTATCCTGCATATTATGCAAGTTAAGACCCGTTTTTAAGTTAGAAATTCTGGTTAATTGTTTGCAGGCAACTATGAACTAAATGAAGAGTCCATATCTCAGTATTTATGTGATGCATTGCATTTAAACTTTCTACAATGCTTCACAACTACCACACCTATGGAAATAATCAATTGATAACTCTATCCTGCATTTAATGCAAATTATGGCCTTTTTTTTTTACTTAGAAATTCTTGTTTATTAGTTAGAGTCCATATCTCAGGTATTTACTTGATACAGCCCTGCCCAACCATCACATCTATGTAAACAATCAAGTACGATAACTCTATCCAGCATATAATGCAAATTAAGGTCTTTTTAGCTCTACTGGCCAAAGGCCAGAAGGGCTTATGTCGTGGCGATTCGTCCGTCGTCCTAGCGTGCGTGAGTGCGTCCGTCCGTCCGTAAACAATTTCTTGTTAACATGATACAGTCTTCACTTTTGATTGTATCTCAACCAAACTTATACGGTAGTTAGATATCCATGAGAGCTCGGTTCCTTTCGAAAACCAGCCAAATCCATGCATGACTGGATTATGGCCCTTGAAATGGTCAAAATTGCTATAAAAGAGCTTGTTAACACGATAGTCTTCACTTTTGATTGTATCTCAACCAAACTTATACAGTAGTTAGATATCTATGAGAGCTCGGTTCCTTTCGAAAACCAGCCAAATCCATGCATGACTGGAATATGGCCCTTGAAATGGTCAAAATTGCTATAATAGAGCTTGTTAATACGATAGTCTTTATTTTGTATTGTATCTCAACCAAACTTATACAGTAGTTAGATATCCATGAGAGCTTGATTCCTTTCGAAAACAAGCCAGATCCGCCCCATGCATGACTGAATTATGGCCCTTGAAATTGTCAAAATTGCTATAATAGGGCTTGTTAACATGATACAGTCCTTATTAGTCCCCTACCGGCGTGCCGAAGGGGACTCTTAGGTTTGCACTCCGTCCGTCAGTCCGTCAGTCCATCTGTCAGTCAGTCAGTCAGTCAGTCCGGCAAATCAGTTTTCCGCACTTTTTTTCTACATGCTTTGAGGTATTGAGCTGAAATTTTGTATATGCCTTTGTAATCATGTGTCACAGATCAAGTTCGCGTTTCCTGGGATTTCGTCAATTTTTTAATGAGTTATGCCCCTTTTTGGACTTAGAATATTCGTTTTCCGCACTTTTTTTCTACATGCTTTGAGGTATTGAGCTGAAATTTTGTATATGCCTTTGTAATCATGTGTCACAGATCAAGTTCGCGTTTCCTGGGATTTCGTCAATTTTTTAATGAGTTATGCCCCTTTTTGGACTTAGAATATTCGTTTTCCGCATTTTTTTTCTACATGCTTTGAGGTATTGAGCTGAAATTTTGTATATGCCTCTGTAATCATGTGTCACAGATCAAGTAGGGGACTAATAAATTTCATGAATTTGCTTGTTTTTGATTGTATCTCAATCAAACTTATACAGTAGTTAAATATCCATGAGAGTTTGGTTCATTTCTAAAAAACGGCCAGATCTACCCATGCATGGCTGGATTATGGCCCTTGAAATTGTCAAAATTGCTATAATACAGCTTGTGAACACAATAGAGCTTCCATTTACTATCTTATCTTCACCAAACTTAGATGGTATTTGAATATTGATGACATATAGGTTCCTTTTGAAACAAGCCAGATTAATGCCAGTAGAGCATAGGCCCTCATGGGCCTCTTGTTTTATTATTGTTTTGAGATTTTACGCCATTTTCAACACTGTTTCAGTTATATCACTCCAAAAGTTCACTTACTCATGATCCTTAGGTAAACAAACTATTAATAGGCTAGGAAATATGTATTGGCCCACTGCCAGTACTTTATAACACTAGTATTCCTCAAAACAGTCCTTCTGGATGCTTTTCAAAAAATAAAATATTAATACCTTTCATTTCTATTCATTTTAATCTGAAGCAATGAATAGTATGTCATATGAAATCTTCTTTGTGCACAGGTGAGCTAAAAAATCATTTTGAGCAAAGGAGATAATATATTATATCAGTTTTCATGAGAATTAAATGGGATATCAGTAAACCTGTTCATCCTTTCCCTTATACATTCACATTTTGACTCGTCTGTAGCAGGCGACTTTTTAAAACATTGTGACAATATGAGAAACTGCTCATTATAAGCAATTTCTCCTTTTGTCACAATATTTTCAACTCTATTCCATTACTATCCTTTCATTTACATACATATTACATATTTTTGTCAATATATTTTCAAAGTCATCTGCTGCAAATGTGTGTCATGTGGGGAAAGGGTTAATTATGAGCAATTACTCCTTTTGCAACAATGTGTTCAACTCTATTCATTTACTATGCTTATATCTATTGAGATTTTGCATATTTTTGACTCAATGTCTTAAAGTCGTCTTGCAGCAGATGACTTTAAAATCATATACCGTTATCAAAATTATGCGAAAACTCTATAAAAGAAAATTTTATTATTTCAAATAGTTGAAAACATTGTGACAAAAGGAGAAATTGCTCGTTATGAGCCCTTTATCCTCTTCAAAAAATGTTTTCATATGCCATCTGCTGCAAATGCTACATAAGTTGTTTTCATGAGGTAAAGTTTTATGGCAAAGTATTTCACCATCATGTTTACGTCATGAGTCCCTAATTGACCCTTTCCAACACCCAAGAAAATATGCTGTTTATGAAAAGAATCACAAATACATCAAATCTTTAACCCTTTCCCACATATAGACGCTTTCAGAAGGCTTTTGAATACAATGAGCAATTTTATCTTTTGCTACAATGTTTTCAACTTTATCCATTGAATAAACTTTTATTCAGAGAAATTGTCCATGTTTTTGTCTAAATGTTTCAAAATTGTCTGCTACACATTTATTATATGTGGGGAAGGGTTAAATACAGTATGTGTCTAAAACAAAGGTCCACGGAACAAGGTCAGCAGGCAACATACTGTCCAAATCTGTAATGAAGAGCCAGAAATTGCGACTGGTAATGCCGAGTCAAAGATATGGTATTCTTTTATTCTCCTGATGGCACGTTCCACATGAATTCGCAATTTTGCAATATCCTGAGTTTCCTCCACCTCTTCCTTACTGAACTGGTCACGTTTGGTCAAAAATGGGGGAATGTTCAGTTTTGCACCACGCTGTGCAACCATGTCATTAATTAAGAATCCCTTATCAGCCATAACACTGTCACCAGGTTCAAGAAGGGAAATGATCCCAGACTGTTGTGTGATGCTCTTGTCAGATATTGATCCTGCATAGAGTGATGACACAAATGTTACACAACCAGCTGGTGAAATTCCAATAAGGCACTTGTATGTTGTTGTTCCTTTATAGTGAGAGTAGAACTCAGAGTTCAAGCTCAGGGATGAAGGGGTTTGCGTTTTTATTTCAGTACAGTCTAAAATCACACGAGTTGTCGGGTATAGATCTGTAAAACATTCAGGCATATATTTATCAACCTTTTCACGAGAAGGCCAGATTGGAATAGAACCCAATTGGAAGTACATGAAGTTTGCCCATGTTATAATGATTCGACTAACAGTTGACTGTGAAACATTAAACCGGCAGCCTAAATCTTGGTGAAACAGTCCGAGTCGGATCTTCACCAGAAACATAAAAAACTGGTCAACTAGTGGAAGAGATTCTGATCGAAATGAGAGGTCAGTGTTTATCTGTGCAGAATATCCTGCCCTGATGCGCTGCACCTGTGACCACCTTGTCATTTTCTCAGCTGAGGGTTTAAGTAGCTGGAACAGGTTCATTACTAGGCTGTAGGAATTGAACCCTGTGTAAAATATAAGTTGTTTAGGGTCTGTGCTGAACCGATGCAACCCAAATCTACTGACATATAGTTTGTCGACTAACTGCTCAAGGTGGTCAATGTGCTTTGATGCCTCAGCTAGCTTTTCTTCGCCACTCAATTGTACTTCTGCGCCTAAGTAATCATGGAACTGGGGCTGGGGAGTAGTTGTAATTTCGGCGCAGTCCATATCTGTAGATTCGTCTTCTATGTCACTGTAGATGATACAAAAAACATTTTAGAAAAAAAACCACAATTTAAAGCAAATATCCAACAAAAATTCATTTTAACCCTTTCCAACATGTATACAACAAATCTGCTGAAAACATCCACACAAAAAAATAAAAAATCTTTATGAATGAAAGTGTAATTATAATATTAAGTTGAAAACATTGTGACAAAAAAAAAAATGCTAATCAAAATCTTTTACCTCATATTCAATCTCTTCCGTTTATGAGGATTCAGTCTTGGGGTCGGTGGTTTCCTGGATGGTGTTTCACTTTTCCATTCGAACAAAGATGGACATGCCTGCTGTGTTAGACATTTGATACCTGTTAGCGTCCTCTTGAAGTCACTAGGTATGAAGTGTGCTGAGCAGACCTTTGTGTGGGGTTTTACCTAATATAAGATAAGATTTATAAAGATCATGATGTAATAGAACATAAGTCAATAACTATCATAAGACTGCATACATGTTACTAAAGTAAAGCGAATAAGCTTATCAGAATTACTAGACTCGTTTTAGTTCATGTATACAATGATATGAATTAGAAGAATTAGAAAGAAAAGAGAAATTAAAAGAAAAAGAGCTTGCCTCAACCGGGATTCGATCCTGCGACCGTATGTCTGACATTCCCACTATATATCCATTACGCTACCAACACTTCACGTTATATTCTTCAAATTACATCTATATAGAAGTATTGATTTTTTTTATGAAAAAGGGAAGTAACTTCATAAGAAAGATAACTTGTTGTTGCTATGATATTGTAAACAAATCACTGTCATAAAATTATCAAATAAATAACTTGAGAAAAAAAGACGTTTTTGCAGAAAATATTGCTTAAATATATATCAACTAACATAAACAATATGTTAATCCTTTTCCCCTTGACGTCTTTTAACCGAAAATAAGAAGTTATCACCTTAATCAATACGAAAGTAGTAAAATGAAAATTACTTGCACACTAGCGTTAAAAAGGCTGAGTTGACATGGATTCGTTTTAATCTGCAAAAGAGTAAATACCTGAAAAAGTGGGCCCTCGTCTCGCTTAATTTTAAGCAGCCATGTCTTCTTTCTGTATGGATCACTCGGTATACTATGGAATGATATAGACTTATGATACCGCGAATCATTTGAACATTTTGGTACGCAACAGTGGTATGCAGCCATCTCGCACTTGTTTGCGTTAAGAGCCTCGTTTTCAATCCAAGATGGCCGACGCGTGAGATCGGAGTATTGAAAGCTTTCTCCAAGAATCCAAACTGAATGTATGAGAAATCTAAAAACACCGTTGTTTGCACCGGATCTCGGACAAGTTTCAGTATGAATTTCAGGTCTCTAGCTGATTCCGTTTTTTGCTAGTGCGAGATCTACAGAAATATGTAGTCAAAATGTCGATTTTTCGGGTTTTAACCTTAAAAATCTCTGAAACTAGATTTTTCCCAGATATAACGAACACGCCCAGACCTAGATCGCATTGAGTTCTATAAGTGTGGCTAATTTCAGCAAAATCGTTCTCACCGATTTCTTTGTCCCCAGATCGCTGAATTTTACAACACATTGTGTCCCAATAGCCGTATAGACATTTGTTCCATAGAACAGAATAGAATAATTCTGTTCCACTACACTCATTCTATACTAGAAAGGCGACACCTTAAGGGTTTCGCAGGATAGAATGAGTGGAGAGGAGCAGAATTGCACCCGAACTACCAACCGACCACACACAATGCTGATACTATTATTTCGATTCTAACATGATCCAAAACGTAACAATTGATGAAACTAGTATTTTGCAACAACAAAATTATCTCCGTAAGTCTAAAAGATAAATAGAACATTATTATCGGGATTTGGCGCCCAAGTTTAGTTTAAACTTATTTATTTTACATCGATTGCGAAACAAGCTTTAAGCTTAGATTACTCACACTCGATGTCTGCTTCCTGGAGACTTAACCAGTACTCGTGCCGTTTTGTGTGGAAAAATCTCAAAAGGACCCGCTCATCACGGGACTCGAACCAGGGACCTTTGATACGAGAGGCCGACGCTCTACCTCTGCACCACTGTAACGTTATGACGTCAACCGCTGACGTGACGTCACTTTCCTAGTCACGCCCACAGATTTTTTTAAAATCAAGAACCCCTATTGAAAGCTTTCTCCAAGAATCCAAACTGAATGTATGAGAAATCTAAACACACCGTTGTTTGCACTGGATCTCGGACAAGTTTCAGTATGAATTTCAGGTCTCTAACTGATTCCGTTTTTTGCTAGTACGAGATCTACAGAAAAATGTAGTCAAAATGTCGATTTTTCGGGTTTTAACCTTAGAAATCTCTGAAACTAGATTTTTCCCAGATATAACGAAACCGCCCAGACCTAGATCGCATTGTGGTCTATCAATGTGGCTAATTTCAGCGAAATCGTTCTCACCGATTTCTTTGTCCACAAATCGCTGAATTTTACAACACATTGTGTCCCAATAGCCGTATAGACATTTGTTCCGTAGAACAGAATAGAATAATTCTGTTCCACTACACTCATTCTATACTTTCATGTATCACAATGTCTTCTACTCTATAAACTAATTATACTTTCATATATCACAATGACTTCTACTCTATAAACTATTTATACTAGATAGGCGGCACCTTAAGGGTTTCGCGGGATAGAATGAGTGAAGAGGAGCAGAATTATACCGAACTACCAACTGCCCACACGCAATACTAAATATATGTTATGAATATGTAATTTCAATTCTTACATGATTCAAAACGTAACAATTGATGACACTCAAGGTTTTTTGGCAACACCAAAATTATTTCCGCAAGTCTAAAAGATAAACACACCATACTATTGGTTTTGGCGCCAAAGCGATAACGTTATGACGTCATACCGCTGAAGTGCTGAACGTGACGTCACTTTCCAAGTATTTGGTCACGTGAAAATATTTGATTCAAGAGCCCCTATTAAAAGCATTCTCCAACTATCAAAACTAAATGTATGAGAAATCTAAAAACACCGTTGTTTGCACTGGATATTGGACAAGTTTCAGTATGAATTTCAGGTCTCTAGCTGATTCCGTTTTTTGCTGTGCGAGATCTACAGAAATATGTAGTCAAAATGTCGATTTTTCGGGTTTTAACCTTACAAATCTCTGAAACTAGATTTTTCCCAGATATAACGAAACCGCCCAGACCTAGATTGCATCGAGTTATATAAGTGTGGCTAATTTCAGCCAAATCGGTCTCACCGATTTCTTTGTCCTCAAATCGCTGAATTTTACAACACATTGTGTCCCAATAGCCGTATAGACATTTGTTCCATAGAACAGAATAGAATAATTCTGTTCCACTACACTCATTCTATACTAAATATATATGTTATGAATATGTAATTTCAATTCTTACATGATTCAAAACGTAACAATTGATGACACTCAAGGTTTTTTGGCAACACCAAAATTATTTCCGCAAGTCTAAAAGATAAACACACCATACTATTGGTTTTGGCGCCAAAGCGATAACGTTATGACGTCATACCGCTGAAGTGTTGACGTGACGTCACTTTCCAAGTATTTGGTCACGTGAAAATATTTGATTCAAGAGCCCCTATTAAAAGCATTCTCAAACTATCAAAACTAAATGTATGAGAAATTTAAAAACACCGTTGTTTGCACTGGATCTTTGACAAGTTTCAGTTTAAATTTCAGGTCTCTAGCTGATTCCGTTATTTGCTGGTACGAGATCTACAGAAATATGTAGTCAAAATGTCGATTTTTCGGGTTTTAACCTTAAAAATATCTAAACTAGATTTTTCCCAGATATAACGAAACCGCCCAGACCTAGATCGCATTGTGGTCTATCAGTGTGGCTAATTTCAGCGAAATCGTTCCCACCGATTTCTTTGTCCTCAAATCGCTGAATTTTACAACACATTGTGTCCCAATAGCCGTATAGACATTTGTTCCATAGAACAGAATAGAATAATTCTGCTCCATTACACTCATTCTATACTAGAAAGGCGACACCTTAAGGGTTTCGCGGGATAGAATGAGTTGAGAGGAGCAGAATTGCATCCGAACTACCAACCGACCACACACAATGCTGATAATATTATTTCGATTCTAACATGATCCAAAACGTAACAATTGATGAAACTAGTATTTTGCAACACCAACATTATCTCCGTAAGTCTAAAAGATAAATAGAACATTATTATCGGGATTTAGCGCCCAAGTTTAGTTTAAACTTATTTATTTTACATCGATTGCGAAACAAGCTTTAAGCTTAGATTACTCACACTCGATGTCTGCTTCCTGGAGACTTAACCAGTACTCGTGCCATTTTGTGTGGAAAAATCTCAAAAGAACCCGCTCATCACGGGACTCGAACCAGGGACCTTTGATACGAGAGGCCGACGCTCTACCTCTGCACCACTGTAACGTTATGACGTCATACCGCTGAAGTGCTGAACGTGACGTCACTTTCCAAGTATTTGGTCACTTGAAAATATTTGATTCAAGAGCCCCTATTAAAAGCATTCTCCAACTATCAAAACTAAATGTATGAGAAATTTAAAAACACCGTTGTTTGCACTGGATCTTTGACAAGTTTCAGTTTAAATTTCAGGTCTCTAGCTGATTCCGTTATTTGCTGGTACGAGATCTACAGAAATATGTAGTCAAAATGTTGATTTTTCGGGTTTTAACCTTAAAAATCTCTGAAACTAGATTTTTCCCAGATATAACGAAACCGCCCAGACCTAGATCGCATTGTGGTCTATCAGTGTGGCTAATTTCAGCGAAATCGTTCTCACCGATTTTTTTGTCCACAAATCGCTGAATTTTACAACACATTGTGTCCCAATAGCCGTATAGACATTTGTTCCGTAGAACAGAATAGAATAATTCTGCTCCACTACACTCATTCTATACTTTCATGTATCACAATGACTTCTACTCTATAAACTATTTATACTTTCATGTATCACAATGTGTTCTACTCTATAAACTAATTATACTAGAAAGGCGACACCTTAAGGGTTTCGCGGGATAGAATGAGTGGAGAGGAGCAGAATTGCACCCGAACTACCAACCGGCCACACACAATGCTGATACTATTATTTCGATTATAATATGATCCAAAACGTAACAATTGATGAAACTAGTATTTTGCAACAACAAAATTATCTCCGTAAGTCTAAAAGATAAATAGAACATTATTATCTCAAAATTAAATCATTAAAATCTCAAAAGGACCCGCTCATCACGGGACTCGAACCAGGGACCTTTGATACGAGAGGCCGACGCTCTACCTCTGCACCACTGTAACGTTATGACGTCAACCGCTGACGTGACGTCACTTTCCTAGTCACGCCCACAGATTTTTTTAAAATCAAGAACCCCTATTGAAAGCTTTCTCCAAGAATCCAAACTGAATGTATGAGAAATCTAAACACACCGTTGTTTGCACCGGATCTCGGACAAGTTTCAGTATGAATTTCAGGTCTCTAGCTGATTCCGTTTTTTGCTAGTGCGAGATCTACAGAAATATGTAGTCAAAATGTCGATTTTTCGGGTTTTAACCTTAAAAATCTCTGAAACTAGATTTTTCCCAGATATAACGAAACCGCCCAGACCTAGATCGCATTGAGTTCTATAAGTGTGGCTAATTTCAGCGAAATCGTTCTCACCGATTTCTTTGTCCCCAGATCGCTGAATTTTACAACACATTGTGTCCCAATAGCCGTATAGACATTTGTTCCATAGAACAGAATAGAATAATTCTGTTCCACTACACTCATTCTATACTAGATAGGCGACACCTTAAAGGTTTCGCGGGATAGAATGAGTGAAGAGGAGCAGAATTATACCGAACTACCAACTGGCCACACGCAATACTAAATATATATGTTATGAATATGTAATTTCAATTCTTACATGATTCAAAACGTACCAATTGATGACACTCAAGGATTTTTGGCAACACCAAAATTATTTCCGCAAGTCTAAAAGATAAACACACCATACTATTGGTTTTGGCGCCAAAGCGATAACGTTATGACGTCATACCGCTGAAGTGCTGAACGTGACGTCACTTTCCAAGTATTTGGTCACGTGAAAATATTTGATTCAAGAGCCCCTATTAAAAGCATTCTCCAACTATCAAAACTAAATTTATGAGAAATTTAAAAACACCGTTGTTTGCACTGGATCTTTGACAAGTTTCAGTTTAAATTTCAGGTCTCTATCTGATTCCGTTATTTGCTGGTACGAGATCTACAGAAATATGTAGTCAAAATGTCGATTTTTCGGGTTTTAACCTTAAAAATATCTAAAACTAGATTTTTCCCAGATATAACGAAACCGCCCAGACCTAGATCGCATTGTGGTCTATCAATGTGGCTAATTTCAGCGAAATCGTTCTCACCGATTTCTTTGTCCTCAAATCGCTGAATTTTACAACACATTGTGTCCCAATAGCCGTATAGACATTTGTTCCGTAGAACAGAATAGAATAATTCTGTTCCACTACACTCATTCTATACTAGAAAGGCGACACCTTAAGGGTTTCGCAGGATAGAATGAGTGGAGAGGAGCAGAATTGCACCCGAACTACCAACCGACCACACACAATGCTGATACTATTATTTCGATTCTAACATGATCCAGAACGTAACAATTGATGAAACTAGTATTTTGCAACAACAAAATTATCTCCGTAAGTCTAAAAGATAAATAGAACATTACTAGAAAGGCGACACCTTAAGGGTTTCGCAGGATAGAATGAGATGAGAGGATCAGAATTTCATCCGAACTACCAACCGACCACACACAATGCTGATAATATTATTTCGATTCTAACATGATCCAAAACGTAACAATTGATAAAACTAGTATTTTGCAACACCAACATTATCTCCGTAAGTCTAAAAGATAAATAGAACATTATTTGATTTGGCGCCAAAGTTTAGTTTAAACTTATTTATTTTACATCGATTGCGAAACAAGCTTTAAGCTTAGATTACTCACACTCGATGTCTGCTTCCTGGAGACTTAACCAGTACTCGTGCCGTTTTGTGTGGACAAATCTCAAAAGGACCCGCTCATCACGGGACTCGAACCAGGGACCTTTGATACGAGAGGCCGACGCTCTACCTCTGCACCACTGTAACGTTATGACGTCATACCGCTGAAGTGCTGAACGTGACGTCACTTTCCAAGTATTTGGTCACGTGAAAATATTTTATTCAAGAGCCCCTATTAAAAGCATTCTCCAACTATCAAAACTAAATGTATGAGAAATTTAAAAACACCGTTGTTTGCACTGGATCTTTGACAAGTTTCAGTTTAAATTTCAGGTCTCTAGCTGATTCCGTTATTTGCTGGTACGAGATCTACAGAAATATGTAGTCAAAATGTCGATTTTTCGGGTTTTAACCTTAAAAATATCTAAAACTAGATTTTTCCCAGATATAACGAAACCGCCCAGACCTAGATCGCATTGTGGTCTATCAGTGTGGCTAATTTCAGCGAAATCGTTCTCACCGATTTCTTTGTCCTCAAATCGCTGAATTTTACAACACATTGTGTCCCAATAGCCGTATAGACATTTGTTCCGTAGAACAGAATAGAATAATTCTGTTCCACTACACTCATTCTATACTAGATAGGCGACACCTTAAGGGTTTCGCGGGATAGAATGAGTGAAGAGGAGCAGAATTATACCGAACTACCAACTGGCCACACGCAATACTAAATATATATGTTATGAATATGTAATTTCAATTCTTAAATGATTCAAAACGTAACAATTGATGACACTCAAGGTTTTTTGGCAACACCAAAATTATTTCCGCAAGTCTAAAAGATAAACACACCATACTATTGGTTTTGGCGCCAAAGCGATAACGTTATGACGTCATACCGCTGAAGTGCTGAACGTGACGTCACTTTCCAAGTATTTGGTCACGTGAAAATATTTGATTCAAGAGCCCCTATTAAAAGCATTCTCCAACTATCAAAACTAAATGTATGAGAAATTTAAAAACACCGTTGTTTGCACTGGATCTTTGACAAGTTTCAGTTTAAATTTCAGGTCTCTAGCTGATTCCGTTATTTGCTGGTACGAGATCTACAGAAATATGTAGTCAAAATGTCGATTTTTCGGGTTTTAACCTTAAAAATATCTAAAACTAGATTTTTCCCAGATATAACGAAACCGCCCAGACCTAGATCGCATTGTGGTCTATCAGTGTGGCTAATTTCAGCGAAATCGTTCTCACCGATTTCTTTGTCCTCAAATCGCTGAATTTTACAACACATTGTGTCCCAATAGCCGTATAGACATTTGTTCCGTAGAACAGAATAGAATAATTCTGTTCCACTACACTCATTCTATATTATCGGGATTTGGCGCCCAAGTTTAGTTTAAACTTATTTATTTTACATCGATTGCGAAACAAGCTTTAAGCTTAGATTACTCACACTCGATGTCTGCTTCCTGGAGACTTAACCAGTACTCGTGCCGTTTTGTGTGGAAAAATCTCAAAAGGACCCGCTCATCACGGGACTCGAACCAGGGACCTTTGATACGAGAGGCCGACGCTCTACCTCTGCACCACTGTAACGTTATGACGTCAACCGCTGACGTGACGTCACTTTCCTAGTCACGCCCACAGATTTTTTTAAAATCAAGAAACCCTATTGAAAGCTTTCTCCAAGAATCCAAACTGAATGTATGAGAAATCTAAACACACCGTTGTTTGCACTGGATCTCGGACAAGTTTCAGTATGAATTTCAGGTCTCTAACTGATTCCGTTTTTTGCTAGTACGAGATCTACAGAAATATGTAGTCAAAATGTCGATTTTTCGGGTTTTAACCTTAAAAATCTCTGAAACTAGATTTTTCCCAGATATAACGAAACCGCCCAGACCTAGATCGCATTGTGGTCTATCAATGTGGCTAATTTCAGCGAAATCGTTCTCACCGATTTCTTTGTCCACAAATCGCTGAATTTTACAACACATTGTGTCCCAATAGCCGTATAGACATTTGTTCCATAGAACAGAATAGAATAATTCTGTTCCACTACACTCATTCTATACTAGAAAGGCGACACCTTAAGGGTTTCGCAGGATAGAATGAGTGGAGAGGAGCAGAATTGCACCCGAACTACCAACCGACCACACACAATGCTGATACTATTATTTCGATTCTAACATGATCCAAAACGTAACAATTGATGAAACTAGTATTTTGCAACAACAAAATTATCTCCGTAAGTCTAAAAGATAAATAGAACATTATTATCGGGATTTGGCGCCCAAGTTTAGTTTAAACTTATTTATTTTACATCGATTGCGAAACAAGCTTTAAGCTTAGATTACTCACACTCGATGTCTGCTTCCTGGAGACTTAACCAGTACTCGTGCCGTTTTGTGTGGAAAAATCTCAAAAGGACCCGCTAATCACGGGACTCGAACCAGGGACCTTTGATACGAGAGGCCGACGCTCTACCTCTGCACCACTGTAACGTTATGACGTCAACCGCTGACGTGACGTCACTTTCCTAGTCACGCCCACAGATTTTTTTAAAATCAAGAACCCCTATTGAAAGCTTTCTCCAAGAATCCAAACTGAATGTATGAGAAATCTAAACACACCGTTGTTTGCACCGGATCTCGGACAAGTTTCAGTATGAATTTCAGGTCTCTAACTGATTCCGTTTTTTGCTAGTACGAGATCTACAGAAATATGTAGTCAAAATGTCGATTTTTCGGGTTTTAACCTTAAACATCTCTGAAACTAGATTTTTCCCAGATATAACGAAACCGCCCAGACCTAGATCACATTGAGTTCTATCAATGTGGCTAATTTCAGCGAAATCGTTCTCACCGATTTCTTTGTCCACAAATCGCTGAATTTTACAACACATTGTGTCCCAATAGCCGTATAGACATTTGTTCCATAGAACAGAATAGAATAATTCTGTTCCACTACACTCATTCTATACATGATTCAAAACGTAACAATTGATGACACTCAAGTTTTTTTGGCAACACCAAAATTATTTCCGCAAGTCTAAAAGATAAACACACCATACTATTGGTTTTGGCGCCAAAGCGATAACGTTATGACGTCATACCGCTGAAGTGCTGAACGTGACGTCACTTTCCAAGTATTTGGTAACGTGAAAATATTTGATTCAAGAGCCCCTATTAAAAGCATTCTCAAACTATCAAAACTAAATGTATGAGAAATTTAAAAACACCGTTGTTTGCACTGGATCTTTGACAAGTTTCAGTTTAAATTTCAGGTCTCTAGCTGATTCCGTTATTTGCTGGTACGAGATCTACAGAAATATGTAGTCAAAATGTCGATTTTTCGGGTTTTAACCTTAAAAATATCTAAAACTAGATTTTTCCCAGATATAACGAAACCGCCCAGACCTAGATCGCATTGTGGTCTATCAGTGTGGCTAATTTCAGCGAAATCGTTCTCACCATTTTCTTTGTCCCCAAATCGCTGAATTTTACAACACATTGTGTCCCAATAGCCGTATAGACATTTGTTCCATAGAACAGAATAGAATAATTCTGTTCCACTACACTCATTCTATACTAGATAGGCGACACCTTAAGGTTTCGCGGGATAGAATGAGTGAAGAGGAGCAGAATTATACCGAACTACCAACTGGCCACACGCAATACTAAATATATATGTTATGAATATGTAATTTCAATTCTTACATGATTCAAAACGTAACAATTTATGACACTCAAGGTTTTTTGGCAACACCAAAATTATTTCCGCAAGTCTAAAAGATAAACACACCATACTATTGGTTTTGGCGCCAAAGCGATAACGTTATGACGTCATACCGCTGAAGTGCTGAACGTGACGTCACTTTCCAAGTATTTGGTCACGTGAAAATATTTGATTTAAGAGCCCCTATTAAAAGCATTCTCCAACTATCAAAACTAAATGTATGAGAAATTTAAAAACACCGTTGTTTGCACTGGATCTTTGACAAGTTTCAGTATGAATTTCAGGTCTCTAGCTGATTCCGTTATTTGCTGGTACGAGATCTACAGAAATATGTAGTCAAAATGTCGATTTTTCGGGTTTTAACCTTAAAAATATCTAAAACTAGATTTTTCCCAGATATAACGAAACCGCCTAGACCTAGATCGCATTGTGGTCTATCAGTGTGGCTAATTTCAGCGAAATCGTTCTCACCGATTTCTTTGTCCTCAAATCGCTGAATTTTACAACACATTGTGTCCCAATAGCCGTATAGACATTTGTTCCGTAGAACAGAATAGAATAATTCTGTTCCACTACACTCATTCTATACTAGAAAGGCGACACCTTAAGGGTTTCGCGGGATAGAATGAGTGGAGAGGAGCAGAATTGTACCCGAACTACCAACCGGCCACACACAATGCTGATACTATTATTTCGATTCTAACATGATCCAAAACGTAACAATTGATGAAACTAGTATTTTGCAACAACAAAATTATCTCCGTAAGTCTAAAAGATAAATAGAACATTATTATCTCAAAATTAAATCATTAAAATCTCAAAAGGACCCGCTCATCACGGGACTCGAACCAGGGACCTTTGATACGAGAGGCCGACGCTCTACCTCTGCACCACTGTAACGTTATGACGTCAACCGCTGACGTGACGTCACTTTCCTAGTCACGCCCACAGATTTTTTTAAAATCAAGAACCCCTATTGAAAGCTTTCTCCAAGAATCCAAACTGAATGTATGAGAAATCTAAACACACCGTTGTTTGCACTGGATCTCGGACAAGTTTCAGTATGAATTTCAGGTCTCTAACTGATTCCGTTTTTTGCTAGTACGAGATCTACAGAAATATGTAGTCAAAATGTCGATTTTTCGGGTTTTAACCTTAAAAATCTCTGAAACTAGATTTTTCCCAGATATAACGAAACCGCCCAGACCTAGATCGCATTGTGGTCTATCAGTGTGGCTAATTTCAGCGAAATCGTTCTCACCGATTTCTTTGTCCACAAATCGCTGAATTTTACAACACATTGTGTCCCAATAGCCGTATAGACATTTGTTCCATAGAACAGAATAGAATAATTCTGTTCGACTACACTCATTCTATACTAGATAGGCGACACCTTAAGGGTTTCGCGGGATAGAATGAGTGAAGAGGAGCAGAATTATACCCAACTACCAACTGGCCACACGCAATACTAAATATATATGTTATGAATATGCATGTAATTTCAATTCTTACATGATTCAAAACGTAACAATTGATGACACTCAAGGTTTTTTGGCAATACCAAAATTATTTCCGCAAGTCTAAAAGATAAACACACCATACTATTGGTTTTGGCGCCAAAGCGATAACGTTATGACGTCATACCGCTGAAGTGCTGAACGTGACGTCACTTTCCAAGTATTTGGTCACGTGAAAATATTTGATTTAAGAGCCCCTATTAAAAGCATTCTCCAACTATCAAAACTAAATGTATGAGAAATTTAAAAACACCGTTGTTTGCCCTGGAGCTTTGACAAGTTTCAGTTTAAATTTCAGGTCTCTAGGTGATTCCGTTATTTGCTGGTACGAGATCTACAGAAATATGTAGTCAAAATGTCGATTTTTCGGGTTTTAACCATAAAAATATCTAAAACTAGATTTTTCCCAGATATAACGAAACCGCCCAGACCTAGATCGCATTGTGGTCTATCAGTGTGGCTAATTTCAGCGAAATCGTTCTCACCGATTTCTTTGTCCTCAAATCGCTGAATTTTACAACACATTGTGTCCCAATAGCCGTATAGACATTTGTTCCGTAGAACAGAATAGAATAATTCTGTTCCACTACACTCATTCTATACTAGATAGGCGACACCTTAAGGGTTTCGCGGGATAGAATGAGTGAAGAGGAGCAGAATTATACCGAACTACCAACTGGCCACACGCAATACTAAATATATATGTTATGAATATGTAATTTCAATTCTTACATGATTCAAAACGTAACAATTGATGACACTCAAGGTTTTTTGGCAACACCAAAATTATTTCCGCAAGTCTAAAAGATAAACACACCATACTATTGGTTTTGGCGCCAAAGCGATAACGTCATGACGTCATACCGCTGAAGTGCTAACGTGACGTCACTTTCCAAGTATTTGGTCACGTGAAAATATTTGATTCAAGAGCCCCTATTAAAAGCATTCTCCAACTATCAAAACTAAATGTATGAGAAATCTAAAAACACCGTTGTTTGTACTGGATATTGGACAAGTTTCAGTATGAATTTCAGGTCTCTAGCTGAATCCGTTTTTTGCTAGTGCGAGATCTACAGAAATATGTAGTCAAAATGTCGATTTTTCGGGTTTTAACCTTAAAAATCTCTGAAACTAGATTTTTCCCAGATATAACGAAACCGCCCAGACCTAGATCGCATTGTGGTCTATAAGTGTGGGGAATTTCAGCGAAATCGTTCTCACCGATTTCTTTGTCCTCAAATCGCTGAATTTTACAAAACATTGTGTCCCAATAGCCGTATAGACATTTGTTCCGTAGAACAGAATAGAATAATTCTGTTCCACTACACTCATTCTATACTAGAAAGGCGACACCTTAAGGGTTTCGCGGGATAGAATGAGTGGAGAGGAGCAGAATTGCATCCGAACTACCAACCGACCACACACAATGCTGAATATATTATTTCGATTCTAACATGATCCAAAACGTAACAATTGATGAAACTAGTATTTTGCAACAACAAAATTATCTCCGTAAGTCTAAAAGATAAATAGAACATTATTATCGGGATTTGGCGCTAAAGTTTAGTTTAAACTTATTTATTTTACATCGAATGCGAAACAAGCTTTAAGTTTAAATTAATCACACTCGATGTCTGCTTCCTGGAGACTTAACCAGTACTCGTGCCGTTTTGTGTGAAAAAATCTCAAAAGGACCCGCTCATCACGGGACTCGAACCAGGGACCTTTGATACGAGAGGCCGACGCTCTACCTCTGCACCACTGTAACGTTATGACGTCATACCGCTGAAGTGCTGAACGTGACGTCACTTTCCAAGTATTTGGTCACGTGAAAATATTTGATTCAAGAGCCCCTATTAAAAGCATTCTCCAACTATCAAAACTAAATGTATGAGAAATTTAAAAACACCGTTGTTTGCACTGGATCTTTGACAAGTTTCAGTTTAAATTTCAGGTCTCTAGCTGATTCCGTTATTTGCTGGTACGAGATCTACAGAAATATGTAGTCAAAATGTCGATTTTTCGGGTTTTAACCTTAAAAATATCTAAAACTAGATTTTTCCCAGATATAACGAAACCGCCCAGACCTAGATCGCAGTGTGGTCTATCACTGTGGCTAATTTCAGCGAAATCGTTCTCACCGATTTCTTTGTCCTCAAATCGCTGAATTTTACAACACATTGTGTCCCAATAGCCGTATAGACATTTGTTCCGTAGAACAGAATAGAATAATTCTGTTCCACTACACTCATTCTATATTTAGATTCTAACATGATCCAAAACGTAACAATTGATGAAACTAGTATTTTGCAACACCAACATTATCTCCGTAAGTCTAAAAGATAAATAGAACATTATTATCGGGATTTGGCGCCCAAGTTTAGTTTAAACTTATTTTTTTTTACATCGATTGCGAAACAAGCTTTAAGCTTAGATTACTCACACTCGATGTCTGCTTCCTGGAGACTTAACCAGTACTCGTGCCGTTTTGTGTGGAAAAATCTCAAAAGGACCCGCTCATCACGGGACTCGAACCAGGGACCTTTGATACGAGAGGCCGACGCTCTACCTCTGCACCACTGTAACGTTATGACGTCAACCGCTGACGTGACGTCACTTTCCTAGTCACGCCCACATATGTTGTTAAAATCAAGAACCCCTATTGAAAGCTTTCTCCAAGAATCCAAACTGAATGCATGAGAAATATAAACACACCGTTGTTTGCACTGGATCTCGGACAAGTTTTAGGTTGAATTTCAGGTTTCTAGCTGATTCCGTTATTTGCTGGTGCGAGATCTACAGAAATATGTAGTCAAAATGTCGATTTTTCGGGTTTTAACCTAAAAAAAATCACTGAAACTAGATTTTTCCCAGATATAACGAACACACCCAGACCTAGATCACATTGAGTTCTATAAGTGTGGGGAATTTCAGCGAAATCGTTCTCACCGATTTCTTTGTCCCCAAATCGCTGAATTTTACAACACATTGTGTCCCAATAGCCGTATAGACATTTGTTCCATAGAATAATTCTGTTCCACTACACTCATTCTATATCTCCGTAAGTCTAAAAGATAAATAGAACATTATTATCGGGATTTGGCGCCAAAGTTTAGTTTAAACTTATTTATTTGACATCGATTGCGAAACAAGCTTTAAGCTTAAATTAATCACACTCGATGTCTGCTTCCTGGAGACTTAACCAGTACTCGTGCCGTTTTATGTTGAAAAATCTCAAAAGGACCCGCTCATCACGGGACTCGAACCAGGGACCTTTGATACGAGAGGCCGACGCTCTACCTCTGCACCACTGTAACGTTATGACGTCAACCGCTGACGTGACGTCACTTTCCTAGTCACGCCCACAGATTTTTTTAAAATCAAGAACCCCTATTGAAAGCTTTCTCCAAGAATCCAAACTGAATGTATGAGAAATCTAAAATCACCGTTGTTTGCACCGGATCTCGGACAAGTTTCAGTATGAATTTCAGGTCTCTAGCTGATTCCGTTTTTTGCTAGTGCGAGATCTACAGAAATATGTAGTCAAAATGTCGATTTTTCGGGTTTTAACCTTAAAAATCTCTGAAACTAGATTTTTCCCAGATATAACGAACACGCCCAGACCTAGATCGCATTTAGTTCTATAAGTGTGGCTAATTTCAGCGAAATCGTTCTCACCGATTTCTTTGTCCTCAAATCGCTGAATTTTACAACACATTGTGTCCCAATAGCCGTATAGACATTTGTTCCGTTGAACAGAATAGAATAATTCTGTTCCACTACACTCATTCTATACTAGAAAGGCGACACCTTAAGGGTTTCGCGGGATAGAATGAGTGGAGAGGAGCAGAATTGCATCCGAACTACCAACCGACCACACACAATGCTGAATATATTATTTCGATTCTAACATGATCCAAAACGTAACAATTGATGAAACTAGTATTTTGCAACACCAAAATTATCTCCGTAAGTCTAAAAGATAAATAGAACATTATTATCGGGATTTGGCGCCAAAGTTTAGTTTAAACTTATTTATTTTACATCGATTGCGAAACAAGCTCTAAGCTTAAATTAATCACACTCGATGTCTGCTTCCTGGAGACTTAACCAGTACTCGTGCCGTTTTGTGTTGAAAAATCTCAAAAGGACCCGCTCATCACGGGACTCGAACCAGGGACCTTTGATACGAGAGGCCGACGCTCTACCTCTGCACCACTGTAACGTTATGACGTCAACCGCTGACGTGACGTCACTTTCCTAGTCACGCCCACAGATTTTTTTAAAATCAAGAACCCCTATTGAAAGCTTTCTCCAAGAATCCAAACTGAATGTATGAGAAATCTAAACACACCGTTGTTTGCACCGGATCTCGGACAAGTTTCAGTATGAATTTCAGGTCTCTAGCTGATTCCGTTTTTTGCTAGTGCGAGATCTACAGAAATATGTAGTCAAAATGTCGATTTTTCGGGTTTTAACCTTAAAAATCTCTGAAACTAGATTTTTCCCAGATATAAAGAACACGCCCAGACCTAGATCGCATTGAGTTCTATAAGTGTGGCTAATTTCAGCGAAATCGTTCTCACCGATTTCTTTGTCCCCAGATCGCTGAATTTTACAACACATTGTGTCCCAATAGCCGTATAGACATTTGTTCCATAGAACAGAATAGAATAATTCTGTTCCACTACACTCATTCTATACTAGAAAAGCGACACCTTAAGGGTTTCGCAGGATAGAATGAGTGGAGAGGAGCAGAATTGCATCCGAACTACCAACCGACCACACACAATGCTGAATATATTATTTCGATTCTAACATGATCCAAAACGTAACAATTGATGAAACTAGTATTTTGCAACACCAAAATTATCTCCGTAAGTCATTATTATCGGGATTTGGCTCCAAAGTTTAGTTTAAACTTATTTATTTTACATCGATTGCGAAACAAGCTTTAAGCTTAAATTACTCACACTCGATGTCTGCTTCCTGGAGACTTAACCAGTACTCGTGCCGTTTTGTGTTGAAAAATCTCAAAAGGACCCGCTCATCACGGGACTCGAACCGGGGACCTTTGATACGAGAGGCCGACGCTCTACCTCTGCACCACTGTAACGTTATGACGTCAACCGCTGACGTGACGTCACTTTCCTAGTCACGCCCACAGATTTTTTTAAAATCAAGAACCCCTATTGAAAGCTTTCTCCAAGAATCCAAACTGAATGTATGAGAAATCTAAACACACCGTTGTTTGCACTGGATCTCGGACAAGTTTCAGGATGAATTTCAGGTCTCTAACTGATTTCGTTTTTTGCTAGTACGAGATCTACAGAAATATGTAGTCAAAATGTCGATTTTTCGGGTTTTAACCTTAAACATCTCTGAAACTAGATTTTTCCCAGATATAACGAAACCGCCCAGACCTAGATCGCATTGTGGTCTATCAATGTGGCTAATTTCAGCGAAATCGTTCTCACCGATTTCTTTGTCCACAAATCGCTGAATTTTACAACACATTGTGTCCCAATAGCCGTATAGACATTTGTTCCATAGAACAGAATAGAATAATTCTGTTCCACTACACTCATTCTATATTTAAATTGGATCGATGTGTTAGGTTATATAATCAACTCATTTAAATGGCGTGCTCCGGTAGCGATGAATGCGTTGCTATGGAAGCCAATATTGCTTACATTAATAAAAAAAAAGTTTGTTTTTATTCCTTTACTAGAAAGGCGACACCTTAAGGGTTTCGCGGGATAGAATGAGTGGAGAGGAGCAGAATTGCATCCGAACTACCAACCGACCACACACAATGCTGAATATATTATTTCGATTCTAACATGATCCAAAACGTAACAATTGATGAAACTAGTATTTTGCAACACCAAAATTATCTCCGTAAGTCTAAAAGATAAATAGAACATTATTATCGGGATTTGGCGCCAAAGTTTAGTTTAAATTAAACTTATTTATTTTACATCGATTGCGAAACAAGCTTTAAGCTTAAATTAATCACACTCGATGTCTGCTTCCTGGAGACTAAACCAGTACTCGTGCCGTTTTGTGTGGAAAAATCTCAAAAGGACCCGCTCATCACGGGACTCGAACCAGGGACCTTTGATACGAGAGGCCGACGCTCTACCTCTGCACCACTGTAACGTTATGACGTCAACCGCTGACGTGACGTCACTTTCCTAGTCACGCCCACAGATTTTGTTAAAATCAAGAACCCCTATTGAAAGCTTTCTCCAAGAATCCAAACTGAATGTATGAGAAATCTAAAAACACCGTTGTTTGCACCGGATCTCGGACAAGTTTCAGTATGAATTTCAGGTCTCTAGCTGATTCCGTTTTTTGCTAGTGCGAGATCTACAGAAATATGTAGTCAAAATGTCGATTTTTCGGGTTAAAACCTTAAAAATCTCTGAAACTAGATTTTTCCCAGATATAACGAACATACCCAGACCTAGATCACATTGAGTTCTATAAGTGTGGCTAATTTCAGCGAAATCGTTCTCACCGATTTCTTTGTCCCCAAATCGCTGAATTTTACAACACATTGTGTCCCAATAGCCGTATAGACATTTGTTCCATAGAACAGAATAGAATAATTCTGTTCCACTACACTCATTCTATACTAGAAAGGCGACACCTTAAGGGTTTCGCGGGATAGAATGAGTGGAGAGGAGCAGAATTGCATCCGAACTACCAACCGACCACACACAATGCTGAATATATTATTTCGATTCTAACATGATCCAAAACGTAACAATTGATGAAACTAGTATTTTGCAACACCAAAATTATCTCCGTAAGTCTAAAAGATAAATAGAACATTATTATCGGGATTTGGCGCCAAAGTTTAGTTTAAACTTACTAGAAAGGCGACACCTTAAGGGTTTCGCGGGATAGAATGAGTGGAGAGGAGCAGAATTGCATCCGAACTACCAACCGACCACACACAATGCTGAATATATTATTTCGATTCTAACATGATCCAAAACGTAACAATTGATGAAACTAGTATTTTGCAACACCAAAATTATCTCCGTAAGTCTAAAAGATAAATAGAACATTATTATCGGGATTTGGCGCCAAAGTTTAGTTTAAACTTATTTATTTTACATCGATTGCGAAACAAGCTTTAAGCTTAAATTAATCACACTCGATGTCTGCTTCCTGGAGACTTAACCAGTACTCGTGCCGTTTTTTGTTGAAAAATCTCAAAAGGACCCGCTCATCACGGGACTCGAACCAGGGACCTTTGATACGAGAGGCCGACGCTCTACCTCTGCACCACTGTAACGTTATGACGTCATACCGCTGACGTGACGTCACTTTCCTAGTCACGCCCACAGATTTTTTTAAAATCAAGAACCCCTATTGAAAGCTTTCTCCAAGAATCCAAACTGAATGTATGAGAAATCTAAAAACACCGTTGTTTGCACCGGATCTCGGACAAGTTTCAGTATGAATTTCAGGTCTCTAGCTGATTCCGTTTTTTGCTAGTGCGAGATCTACAGAAATATGTAGTCAAAATGTCGATTTTTCGGGTTTTAACCTTAAAAATCTCTGAAACTAGATTTTTCCCAGATATAACGAACACGCCCAGACCTAGATCGCATTGAGTTCTATAAGTGTGGCTAATTTCAGCGAAATCGTTCTCACCGATTTCTTTGTCCCCAGATCGCTGAATTTTACAACACATTGTGTCCCAATAGCCGTATAGACATTTGTTCCATAGAACAGAATAGAATAATTCTGTTCCACTACACTCATTCTATATTTATTTTACATCGATTGCGAAACAAGCTTTAAGCTTAAATTAATCACACTCGATGTCTGCTTCCTGGTGACTTAACCAGTACTCGTGCCGTTTTGTGTGGAAAAATCTCAAAAGGACCCGCTCATCACGGGACTCGAACCAGGGACCTTTGATACGAGAGGCCGACGCTCTACCTCTGCACCACTGTAACGTTATGACGTCATACCGCTGAAGTGCTGAACGTGACGTCACTTTCCAAGTATTTGGTCACGTGAAAATATTTGATTCAAGAGCCCCTATTAAAAGCATTCTCCAACTATCAAAACTAAATGTATGAGAAATTTAAAAACACCGTTGTTTGCACCGGATCTTTGACAAGTTTCAGTTTAAATTTCAGGTCTCTAGCTGATTCCGTTATTTGCTGGTACGAGATCTACAGAAATATGTAGTCAAAATGTCGATTTTTCGGGTTTTAACCTTAAAAATATCTAAAACTAGATTTTTCCCAGATATAACGAAACCGCCCAGACCTAGATCGAATTGTGGTCTATCAGTGTGGCTAATTTCAGCGAAATCGTTCTCACCGATTTCTTTGTCCCAAGATCGCTGAATTTTACAACACATTGTGTCCCAATAGCCGTATAGACATTTGTTCCGTAGAACAGAATAGAATAATTCTGTTCCACTACACTCATTCTATACTAGAAAGGCGACACCTTAAGGGTTTCGCAGGATAGAATGAGTGGAGAGGAGCAGAATTGCACCCGAACTACCAACCGGCCACACACAATGCTGATACTATTATTTCGATTCTAACATGATCCAAAACGTAACAATTGATGAAACTAGTATTTTGCAACAACAAAATTATCTCCGTAAGTCTAAAAGATAAATAGAACATTATTATCTCAAAATTAAATCATTAAAATCTCAAAAGGACCCGCTCATCACGGGACTCGAACCAGGGACCTTTGATACGAGAGGCCGACGCTCTACCTCTGCACCACTGTAACGTTATGACGTCAACCGCTGACGTGACGTCACTTTCCTAGTCACGCCCACAGATTTTTTTAAAATCAAGAACCCCTATTGAAAGCTTTCTCCAAGAATCCAAACTGAATGTATGAGAAATCTAAAAACACCGTTGTTTGCACCGGATCTCGGACAAGTTTCAGTATGAATTTCAGGTCTCTAGCTGATTCCGTTTTTTGCTAGTGCGAGATCTACAGAAATATGTAGTCAAAATGTCGATTTTTCGGGTTTTAACCATAAAAATCTCTGAAACTAGATTTTTCCCAGATATAACGAAACCGCCCAGACCTAGATCGCATTGTGGTCTATCAGTGTGGCTAATTTCAGCGAAATCGTTCTCACCGATTTCTTTGTCCACAAATCGCTGAATTTTACAACACATTGTGTCCCAATAGCCGTATAGACATTTGTTCGGTAGAACAGAATAGAATAATTCTGTTCCACTACACTCATTCTATACTAGATAGGCGACACCTTAAGGGTTTCGCGGGATAGAATGAGTGAAGAGGAGCAGAATTATACCCAACTACCAACTGGCCACACGCAATACTAAATATATATGTTATGAATATGTAATTTCAATTCTTACATGATTCAAAACGTAACAATTGATGACACTCAAGGTTTTTTGGCAACACCAAAATTATTTCCGCAAGTCTAAAAGATAAACACACCATACTATTGGTTTTGGCGCCAAAGCAATAACGTTATGACGTCATACCGCTGAAGTGCTGAACGTGACGTCACTTTCCAAGTATTTGGTCACGTGAAAATATTTGATTCAAGAGCCCCTATTAAAAGCATTCTCCAACTATCAAAACTAAATGTATGAGAAATCTAAAAACACCGTTGTTTGCACTGGATATTGGACAAGTTTCAGTATGAATTTCAGGTCTCCAGCTGAATCCGTTTTTTGCTGGTGCGAGATCTACAGAAATATGTAGTCAAAATGTCGATTTTTCGGGTTTTAACCTTAAAAATATCTGAAACTAGATTTTTCCCAGATATAACGAAACCGCCCAGACCTAGATCGCATTGTGGTCTATCAGTGTGGCTAATTTCAGCGAAATCGTTCTCACCGATTTCTTTGTCCTCAAATCGCTGAATTTTACAACACATTGTGTCCCAATAGCCGTATAGACATTTGTTCCATAGAACAGAATAGAATAATTCTGTTCCACTACACTCATTCTATACTAGAAAGGCGACACCTTAAGGGTTTCGCGGGATAGAATGAGTGGAGAGGAGCAGAATTGCATCCGAACTACCAACCGACCACACACAATGCTGAATATATTATTTCGATTCTAACATGATCCAAAACGTAACAATTGATGAAACTAGTATTTTGCAACACCAAAATTATCTCCGTAAGTCTAAAAGATAAATAGAACATTATTATCTCAAAATTAAATCATTAAAATCTCAAAAGGACCCTCTCATCACGGGACTCGAACCAGGGACCTTTGATACGAGAGGCCGACGCTCTACCTCTGCACCACTGTAACGTTATGACGTCAACCGCTGACGTGACGTCACTTTCCTAGTCACGCCCACAGATTTTTTTAAAATCAAGAACCCCTATTGAAAGCTTTCTCCAAGAATCCAAACTGAATGTATGAGAAATCTAAAAACACCGTTGTTTGCACCGGATCTCGGACAAGTTTCAGTATGAATTTCAGGTCTCTAGCTGATTCCGTTTTTTGCTAGTGCGAGATCTACAGAAATATGTAGTCAAAATGTCGATTTTTCGGGTTTTAACCTTAAAAATCTCTGAAACTAGATTTTTCCCAGATATAACGAAACCGCCCAGACCTAGATCGCATTGTGGTCTATCAGTGTGGCTAATTTCAGCGAAATCGTTCTCACCGATTTCTTTGTCCACAAATCGCTGAATTTTACAACACATTGTGTCCCAATAGCCGTATAGACATTTGTTCCGTAGAACAGAATAGAATAATTCTGTTCCACTACACTCATTCTATACTTTGATATATCACAATGACTTCTACTAGATAGGCGACACCTTAAGGGTTTCGCGGGATAGAATGAGTGAAGAGGAGCAGAATTATACCGAACTACCAACTGGCCACACGCAATACTAAATATATATGTTATGAATATGTAATTTCAATTCTTACATGATTCAAAACGTAACAATTGATGACACTCAAGGTTTTTTGGCAACACCAAAATTATTTCCGCAAGTCTAAAAGATAAACACACCATACTATTGGTTTTGGCGCCAAAGCGATAACGTTATGACGTCATACCGCTGAAGTGCTAACGTGACGTCACTTTCCAAGTATTTGGTCACGTGAAAATATTTGATTCAAGAGCCCCTATTAAAAGCATTCTCCAACTATCAAAACTAAATGTATGAGAAATTTAAAAACACCGTTGTTTGTACTGGATATTGGACAAGTTTCAGTATGAATTTCAGGTCTCTAGCTGAATCCGTTTTTTGCTAGTGCGAGATCTACAGAAATATGTAGTCAAAATGTCGATTTTTAGGGTTTTAACCTTAAAAATATCTGAAACTAGATTTTCCCCAGATATAACGAAACCGCCCAGACCTAGATCGCATTGTGGTCTATCAGTGTGGCTAATTTCAGCGAAATCGTTCTCACCGATTTCTTTGTCCTCAAATCGCTGAATTTTACAACACATTGTGTCCCAATAGCCGTATAGACATTTGTTCCATAGAACAGAATAGAATAATTCTGTTCCACTACACTCATTCTATACTATATAAACTAATTATACTAGAAAGGCGACACCTTAAGGGTTTCGCAGGATAGAATGAGTGGAGAGGAGCAGAATTGCACCCGAACTACCAACCGGCCACATACAATGCTGATACTATTATTTCGATTCTAACATGATCCAAAACGTAACAATTGATGAAACTAGTATTTTCCAACAACAAAATTATCTCCGTAAGTCTAAAAGATAAATAGAACATTATTATCTCAAAATTAAATCATTAAAATCTCAAAAGGACCCGTTCATCACGGGACTCGAACCAGGGACCTTTGATACGAGAGGCCGACGCTCTACCTCTGCACCACTGTAACGTTGTGACGTCAACCGCTGACGTGACGTCACTTTCCTAGTCACGCCCACAGATTTTTTTAAAATCAAGAACCCCTATTGAAAGCTTTCTCCAAGAATCCAAACTGAATGTATGAGAAATCTAAAAACATCGTTGTTTGCACCGGATCTCGGACAAGTTTCAGTATGAATTTCAGGTCTCTAGCTGATTCCGTTTTTTGCTAGTGCGAGATCTACAGAAATATGTAGTCAAAATGTCGATTTTTCGGGTTTTAACCTTAAAAATCTCTGAAACTAGATTTTTCCCAGATATAACGAAACCGCCCAGACCTAGATCGCATTGTGGTCTATCAGTCTGGCTAATTTCAGCGAAATCGTTCTCACCGATTTCTTTGTCCCCAGATCGCTGAATTTTACAACACATTGTGTCCCAATAGCCGTATAGACATTTGTTCCATAGAACAGAATAGAATAATTCTGTTCCATTACACTCATTCTATACTAGAAAGGCGACACCTTAAGGGTTTCGCGGGAAAGAATGAGTGGAGAGGAGCAGAATTGCATCCGAACTACCAACCGACCACACACAATGCTGAATATATTATTTCGATTCTAACATGATCCAAAACGTAACAATTGATGAAACTAGTATTTTGCAACACCAAAATTATCTCCGTAAGTCTAAAAGATAAATAGAACATTATTATCGGGATTTGGCGCAAAGTTTAGTTTAAACTTATTTATTTTACATCGATTGCGAAACAAGCTTTAAGCTTAAATTAATCACACTCGATGTCTGCTTCCTGTAGACTTAACCAGTACTCGTGCCGTTTTGTGTTGAAAAATCTCAAAAGGACCCGCTCATTACGGGACTCGAACCAGGGACCTTTGATACGAGAGGCCGACGCTCTACCTCTGCACCACTGTAACGTTATGACGTCACCCGCTGACGTGACGTCACTTTCCTAGTCACGCCCACAGCTTTTTTTAAAATCAAGAACCCCTATTGAAAGCTTTCTCCAAGAATCCAAACTGAATGTATGAGAAATCTAAAAACACCGTTGTTTGCACCGGATGTCGGACAAGTTTCAGTATGAATTTCAGGTCATACCGCTGAAGTGCTGAACGTGACGTCACTTTCTAAGTATTTGGTCACGTGAAAATATTTGATTTAAGAGCCCCTATTAAAAGCATTCTCCAACTATCAAAACTTAATGTATGAGAAATTTAAAAACACCGTTGTTTGCACTGGATCTTTGACAAGTTTCAGTTTAAATTTCAGGTCTCTAGCTGATTCCGTTATTTGCTGGTACGAGATCTACAGAAATATGTAGTCAAAATGTCGATTTTTCGGGTTTTAACCTTAAAAATATCTAAAACTAGATTTTTCCCAGATATAACGAAACCGCCCAGACCTAGATCGCATTGTGGTCTATCAGTGTGGCTAATTTCAGCGAAATCGTTCTCACCGATTTCTTTGTCCTCAAATCGCTGAATTTTACAACACATTGTGTCCCAATAGCCGTATAGACATTTGTTCCGTAGAACAGAATAGAATAATTCTGTTCCACTACACTCATTCTATACTAGATAGGCGACACCTTAAGGGTTTCGCGAGATAGAATGAGTGAAGAGGAGCAGAATTATACCGAACTACCAACTGGCCACACGCAATACTAAATATATATGTTATGAATATGTAATTTCAATTCTTACATGATTCAAAACGTAACAATTGATGACACTCAAGGTTTTTTGGCAACACCAAAATTATTTCCGCAAGTCTAAAAGATAAACACACCATACTATTGGTTTTGGCGCCAAAGCGAGAACGTTATGACGTCATACCGCTGAAGTGCTGAGCGTGACGTCACTTTCCAAGTATTTGGTCACGTGAAAATATTTGATTCAAGAGCCCCTATTAAAAGCATTCTCCAACTATCAAAACTAAATGTATGAGAAATTTTAAAACACCGTTGTTTGCACTGGATCTTTGACAAGTTTCAGTTTAAATTTCAGGTCTCTAGCTGATTCCGTTATTTGCTGGTACGAGATCTACAGAAATATGTAGTCAAAATGTCGATTTTTCGGGTTTTAACCTTAAAAATATCTAAAACTAGATTTTTCCCAGATATAACGAAACCGCCCAGACCTAGATCGCATTGTGGTCTATCAGTGTGGCTAATTTCAGCGAAATCGTTCTCACCGATTTCTTTGTCCTCAAATCGCTGAATTTTACAACACATTGTGTCCCAATAGCCGTATAGACATTTGTTCCGTAGAACAGAATAGAATAATTCTGTTCCACTACACTCATTCTATATTTATACTTTCATGTATCACAATGACTTCTACTCTATAAACTATTTATACTTTCATATACTAGAAAGGCGACACCTTAAGGGTTTCGCAGGATAGAATGAGTGGAGAGGAGCAGAATTGCACCCGAACTACCAACCGACCACACACAATGCTGATACTATTATTTCGATTCTAACATGATCCAAAACGTAACAATTGATGAAACTAGTATTTTGCAACAACAAAATTATCTCCGTAAGTCTAAAAGATAAATAGAACATTATTATCTCAAAATTAAATCATTAAAATTTCAAAAGGACCTGTTCATCACGGGACTCGAACCAGGGACCTTTGATACGAGAGGCCGACGCTCTACCTCTGCACCACTGTAACGTTATGACGTCAACCGCTGACGTGACGTCACTTTCCTAGTCACGCCCACAGATTTTTTTAAAATCAAGAACCCTATTGAAAGCTTTCTCCAAGAATCCAAACTGAATGTATGAGAAATCTAAAAACACCGTTGTTTGCACCGGATCTCGGACAAGTTTCAGTATGAATTTCAGGTCTCTAGCTGATTCCGTTTTTTGCTAGTGCGAGATCTACAGAAATATGTAGTCAAAATGTCGATTTTTCGGGTTTTAACCTTAAAAATCTCTGAAACTAGATTTTTCCCAGATATAACGAAACCGCCCAGACCTAGATCGCATTGTGGTCTATCAGTGTGGCTAATTTCAGCGAAATCGTTCTCACCGATTTCTTTGTCCACAAATCGCTGAATTTTACAACACATTGTGTCCCAATAGCCGTATAGACATTTGTTCCGTAGAACAGAATAGAATAATTCTGTTCCACTACACTCATTCTATATCACAATGACTTCTACTCTATAAACTAATTATACTAGAAAGGCGACACCTTAAGGGTTTCGCAGGATAGAATGAGTGGAGAGGAGCAGAATTGCACCCGAACTACCAACCGGCCACACACAATGCTGATACTATTATTTCGATTCTAACATGATCCAAAACGTAACAATTGATGAAACTAGTATTTTGCAACAACAAAATTATCTCCGTAAGTCTAAAAGATAAATAGAACATTATTATCTCAAATTTAAATCATTAAAATCTCAAAAGGACCCGCTCATCACGGGACTCGAACCAGGGACCTTTGATACGAGAGGCCGACGCTCTACCTCTGCACCACTGTAACGTTATGACGTCAACCGCTGACGTGACGTCACTTTCCTAGTCACGCCCACAGATTTTTTTAAAATCAAGAACCCCTATTGAAAGCTTTCTCCAAGAATCCAAACTGAATGTATGAGAAATCTAAAAACACCGTTGTTTGCACCGGATCTCGGACAAGTTTCAGTATGAATTTCAGGTCTCTAGCTGATTCCGTTTTTTGCTAGTTCGAGATCTACAGAAATATGTAGTCAAAATGTCGATTTTTCGGGTTTTAACCTTAAAAATCTCTGAAACTAGATTTTTCCCAGATATAACGAACACGCCCAGACCTAGATCGCATTGAGTTCTATAAGTGTGGCTAATTTCAGCGAAATCGTTCTCACCGATTTCTTTGTCCCCAGATCGCTGAATTTTACAACACATTGTGTCCCAATAGCCGTATAGACATTTGTTCCGTAGAACAGAATAGAATAATTCTGTTCCACTACACTCATTCTATACTAGAAAGGCGACACCTTAAGGGTTTCGCGGGATAGAATGAGTGGAGAGGAGCAGAATTGCATCCGAACTACCAACCGACCACACACAATGCTGAATATATTATTTCGATTCTAACATGATCCAAAACGTAACAATTGATGAAACTAGTATTTTGCAACTCCAAAATTATCTCCGTAAGTCTAAAAGATAAATAGAACATTATTATCGGGATTTGGCGCCCAAGTTTAGTTTAAACTTATTTATTTTACATCGATTGCGAAACAAGCTTTAAGCTTAGATTACTCACACTCGATGTCTGCTTCCTGGAGACTTAACCAGTACTCGTGCCGTTTTGTGTGGAAAAATCTCAAAAGGACCCGCTCATCACGGGACTCGAACCAGGGACCTTTGATACGAGAGGCCGACGCTCTACCTCTGCAACACTGTAACGTTATGACGTCATACCGCTGAAGTGCTGAACGTGACGTCACTTTCCAAGTATTTGGTCACGTGAAAATATTTGATTCAAGAGCCCCTATTAAAAGCATTCTCCAACTATCAAAACTAAATGTATGAGAAATCTAAAAACACCGTTGTTTGCACTGGATCTTTGACAAGTTTCAGTTTAAATTTCAGGTCTTTAGCTGATTCCGTTATTTGCTGGTACGAGATCTACAGAAATATGTAGTCAAAATGTCGATTTTTCGGGTTTTAACCTTAAAAATATCTAAAACTAGATTTTTCCCAGATATAACGAAACCGCCCAGACCTAGATCGCATTGTGGTCTATCAGTGTGGCTAATTTCAGCGAAATCGTTCTCACCGATTTCTTTGTCCTCAAATCGCTGAATTTTACAACACATTGTGTCCCAATAGCCGTATAGACATTTGTTCCGTAGAACAGAATAGAATAATTCTGTTCCACTACACTCATTCTATACTAGAAAGGCGACACCTTAAGGGTTTCGCGGGATAGAATGAGTGGAGAGGAGCAGAATTGCATCCGAACTACCAACCGACCACACACAATGCTGAATATATTATTTCGATTCTAACATGATCCAAAACGTAACAATTGATGAAACTAGTATTTTGCAACACCAAAATTATCTCCGTAAGTCTAAAAGATAAATAGAACATTATTATCGGGATTTGGCGCCAAAGTTTAGTTTAAACTTATTTATTTTACATCGATTGCGAAACAAGCTTTAAGCTTAAATTAATCACACTCGATGTCTGCTTCCTGGAGACTTAACCAGTACTCGTGCCGTTTTGTGTTGAAAAATCTCAAAAGGACCCGCTCATCACGGGACTCGAACCAGGGACCTTTGATACGAGAGGCCGACGCTCTACCTCTGCACCACTGTAACGTTATGACGTCAACCGCTGACGTGACGTCACTTTCCTAGTCACGCCCACAGATTTTTTTAAAGAGCCCCTATTAAAAGCATTCTCCAACTATCAAAACTAAATGTATGAGAAATTTAAAAACACCGTTGTTTGCACTGGATCTTTGACAAGTTTCAGTTTAAATTTCAGGTCTCTAGCTGATTCCATTATTTGCTGGTACGAGATCTACAGAAATATGTAGTCAAAATGTCGATTTTTCGGGTTTTAACCTTAAAAATCTCTGAAACTAGATTTTTCCCAGATATAACGAACACGCCCAGACCTAGATCGCATTGAGTTCTATAAGTGTGGCTAATTTCAGCGAAATCGTTCTCACCGATTTCTTTGTCCCCAGATCGCTGAATTTTACAACACATTGTGTCCCAATAGCCGTATAGACATTTGTTCCATAGAACAGAATAGAATAATTCTGTTCCACTACACTCATTCTATACTTTCATGTATCACAATGACTTCGACTCTATAAACTAATTATACTAGAAAGGCGACACCTTAAGGGTTTCGCAGGATAGAATGAGTGGAGAGGAGCAGAATTGCACCCGAACTACCAACCGACCACACACAATGCTGATACTATTATTTCGATTCTAACATGATCCAAAACGTAACAATTGATGAAACTAGTATTTTGCAACAACACAATTATCTCCGTAAGTCTAAAAGATAAATAGAACATTATTATCGGGATTTGGCGCCCAAGTTTAGTTTAAACTTATTTATTTTACATCGATTGCGAAACAAGCTTTAAGCTTAGATTACTCACACTCGATGTCTGCTTCCTGGAGACTTAACCAGTACTCGTGCCGTTTTGTGTGGAAAAATCTCAAAAGGACCCGCTCATCACGGGACTCGAACCAGGGACCTTTGATACGAGAGGCCGACGCTCTTCCTCTGCACCACTGTAACGTTATGACGTCAACCGCTGACGTGACGTCACTTTCCTAGTCACGCCCACAGATTTTTTTAAAATCAAGAACCCCTATTGAAAGCTTTCTCCAAGAATCCAAACTGAATGTATGAGAAATCTAAACACACCGTTGTTTGCACTAGATCTCGGACAAGTTTCAGTATGAATTTCAGGTCTCTAACTGATTCCGTTTTTTGCTAGTACGAGATCTACAGAAATAAGTAGTCAAAATGTCGATTTTTCGGGTTTTAACCTTAAAAATCTCTGAAACTAGATTTTTCCCAGATAGAACGAAACCGCCCAGACCACCTAGATCGCATTGTGGTCTATCAATGTGGCTAATTTCAGTGAAATCGTTCTCACCGATTTCTTTGTCCACAAATCGCTGAATTTTACAACACATTGTGTCCCAATAGCCGTATAGACATTTGTTCCATAGAACAGAATAGAATAATTCTGTTCCACTACACTCATTCTATATGTAATTTCAATTCTTACATGATTCAAAACGTAACAATTGATGACACTCAAGGTTTTTTGGCAACACCAAAATTATTTCCGCAAGTCTAAAAGATAAACACACCATACTATTGGTTTTGGCGCCAAAGCGATAACGTTATGACGTCATACCGCTGAAGTGCTGAACGTGACGTCACTTTCCAAGTATTTGGTCACGTGAAAATATTTGATTCAAGAGCCCCTATTAAAAGCATTCTCTAACTATCAAAACTAAATGTATGAGAAATTTAAAAACACCGTTGTTTGCACTGGATCTTTGACAAGTTTCAGTTTAAATTTCAGGTCTCTAGCTGATTCCGTTATTTGCTGGTACGAGATCTACAGAAATATGTAGTCAAAATGTCGATTTTTCGGGTTTTAACCTTAAAAATATCTAAAACTAGATTTTTCCCAGATATAACGAAACCGCCCAGACCTAGATCGCATTGTGGTCTATCAGTGTGGCTAATTTCAGCGAAATCGTTCTCACCGATTTCTTTGTCCTCAAATCGCTGAATTTTACAACACATTGTGTCCCAATAGCCGTATAGACATTTGTTCCGTAGAACAGAATAGAATAATTCTGTTCCACTACACTCATTCTATACTAGAAAGGCGACACCTTAAGGGTTTCGCGGGATAGAATGAGTGGAGAGGAGCAGAATTGCATCCGAACTACCAACCGACCACACACAATGCTGAATATATTATTTCGATTCTAACATGATCCAAAACGTAACAATTGATGAAACTAGTATTTTGCAACACCAAAATTATCTCCGTAAGTCTAAAAGATAAATAGAACATTATTATCGGGATTTGGCGCCAAAGTTTAGTTTAAACTTATTTATTTTACATCGATTGCGAAACAAGCTTTAAGCTTAAATTAATCACACTCGATGTCTGCTTCCTGGAGACTTAACCAGTACTCGTGCCGTTTTGTGTGGAAAAATCTCAAAAGGACCCGCTCATCACGGGACTCGAACCAGGGACCTTTGATACGAGAGGCCGACGCTCTACCTCTGCACCACTGTAACGTTATGACGTCATACCGCTGAAGTGCTGAACGTGACGTCACTTTCCAAGTATTTGGTCACGTGAAAATATTTGATTCAAGAGCCCCTATTAAAAGCATTCTCCAACTATCAAAACTAAATGTATGAGAAATCTAAAAACACCGTTGTTTGCACTGGATCTTTGACAAGTTTCAGTTTAAATTTCAGGTCTCTAGCTGATTCCGTTATTTGCTGGTACGAGATCTACAGAAATATGTAGTCAAAATGTCGATTTTTCGGGTTTTAACCTTAAAAATATCTAAAACTAGATTTCTCCCAGATATAACGAAACCGCCCAGACCTAGATCGCATTGTGGTCTATCAGTGTGGCTAATTTCAGCGAAATCGTTCTCACCGATTTCTTTGTCCTCAAATCGCTGAATTTTACAACACATTGTGTCCCAATAGCCGTATAGACATTTGTTCCGTAGAACAGAATAGAATGATTCTGTTCCACTACACTCATTCTATACTTTCATATATCACAATGACTTCTACTCTATAAACTAATTATACTTTGATATATCACAATGACTTCTACTTTATAAACTAATTATACTTTCATATATCACAATGTCTTCTACTCTATACACTAATTATACTTTCATATATCACAATGACTTCTACTCTATAAACTAATTATACTTTCATGTATCACAATGACTTCTACTCTATAAACTATTTATACTTTCATGTATCACAATGTGTTCTACTCTATAAACTATTTATACTAGATAGGCGACACCTTAAGGGTTTCGCGGGATAGAATGAGTGAAGAGGAGCAGAATTATACCGAACTACCAACTGGCCACACGCAATACTAAATATATATGTTATGAATATGTAATTTCAATTCTTACATGATTCAAAACGTAACAATTGATGACACTCAAGGTTTTTTGGCAACACCAAAATTATTTCCGCAAGTCTAAAATATAAACACACCATACTATTGGTTTTGGCGCCAAAGCAATAACGTTATGACGTCATACCGCTGAAGTGCTGAACGTGACGTCACTTTCCAAGTATTTGGTCACGTGAAAATATTTGATTCAAGAGCCCCTATTAAAAGCATTCTCCAACTATCAAAACTAAATGTATGAGAAATCTAAAAACACCGTTGTTTGCACTGGATATTGGACAAGTTTCAGTATGAATTTCAGGTCTCTAGCTGAATCCGTTTTTTGCTGGTGCGAGATCTACAGAAATATGTAGTCAAAATGTCGATTTTTCGGGTTTTAACCTTAAAAATATCTGAAACTAGATTTTTCCCAGATATAACGAAACCGCCCAGACCTAGATCGCATTGTGGTCTATCAGTGTGGCTAATTTCAGCGAAATCGTTCTCACCGATTTCTTTGTCCTCAAATCGCTGAATTTTACAACACATTGTGTCCCAATAGCCGTATAGACATTTGTTCCATAGAACAGAATAGAATAATTCTGTTCCACTACACTCATTCTATATTATCGGGATTTGGCGCTAAAGTTTAGTTTAAACTTATTTATTTTACATCGAATGCGAAACAAGCTTTAAGCTTAAATTAATCACACTCGATGTCTGCTTCCTGGAGACTTAACCAGTACTCGTGCCGTTTTGTGTGGAAAAATCTCAAAAGGACCCGCTCATCACGGGACTCGAACCAGGGACCTTTGATACGAGAGGCCGACGCTCTACCTCTGCACCACTGTAACGTTATGACGTCATACCGCTGAAGTGCTGAACGTGACGTCACTTTCCAAGTATTTGGTCACGTGAAAATATTTGATTCAAGAGCCCCTATTAAAAGCATTCTCCAACTATCAAAACTAAATGTATGAGAAATTTAAAAACACCGTTGTTTGCACTGGATCTTTGACAAGTTTCAGTTTAAATTTCAGGTCTCTAGCTGATTCCGTTATTTGCTGGTACGAGATCTACAGAAAAATGTAGTCAAAATGTCGATTTTTCGGGTTTTAACCTTAAAAATATCTAAAACTAGATTTTTCCCAGATATAACGAAACCGCCCAGACCTAGATCGCAGTGTGGTCTATCACTGTGGCTAATTTCAGCGAAATCGTTCTCACCGATTTCTTTGTCCTCAAATCGCTGAATTTTACAACACATTGTGTCCCAATAGCCGTATAGACATTTGTTCCGTAGAACAGAATAGAATAATTCTGTTCCACTACACTCATTCTATACTTTCATATATCACAATGTGTTCTACTCTATAAACTATTTATACTTTCATATATCACTATGACTTCTACTGTATAAACTAATTATACTTTCATGTATCACAATGCCTTCTACTTTATAAACTAATGATACTTTCATATATCACAATGACTTCTACTCTATAAACTATTTATACTTTCATATATCACAATGACTTCTACTCTATAAACTAATAATATTTTCATGTATCACAATGACTTCTACTCTATAAACTAATTATATTTTCATATATCACAATGACTTCTACTCTATAAACTAAACTAAGAGCGAATACCGATTTGAATATCGATTAAAATATATAGAAAATAAATGTATGTCAGAAAGAGAATCGCACCATTTCACCGAATATCGACCTGGCACTAAATTCAAATCGATATTCAAATCGGGGTTCGCCCTTCTACATGATCAGGAAGACGATAGCACCAATTTCACGAATATCGACCTGGCTCCATATTTAAATCGATATTGGAGTCTTTTTCCCGGAGCTTAATACCAACAATGTTCAATTGGTTCAATTGCATTTCAGGAGCATGTATATGACAATGAGTGAAGAGATGCAACAACATTACTATGACTTTTTGGTTTTGACTTATTTCCCAGTTGTATTGGAGTTTTTATGTTTTTAGCTCACCTATGCACGAAGTGCAAGGTGAGCTATTGTGATCACATTTTGTCCGGCGTCCGTCCGTCGTCCGTCGTCCGTCGTCCGTCGTCCATCGTCAACATTTGAGCTTGTTAACACTCTACGGGCTACATTTTGCATCCAATCTTCATGAAAGTTTATCAGAACGTTCATCTCCATAAAATCTTGGACAAGTTCGAAACTGGGCGATATGAGGTCAAAAACTAGGTCACTAGGTCGAATTGAAGGAAAATCTTGTTAACACTCTGGAGGCCACATTTTCAATTTGAGCATATTGAAACTTTATCAGAATGTTTGTCTTGATGATATGTAGGTCAAGTTCGAACATGGGTCACGTTGGGTCAAAAAGTAGGTCACTAGGTCAAATTGAAGGAAAATCTTGTTAACACTCCAGAGGCCGCAATTTTTGCTTCAGCAGTTTGAAATTTTGTCAAAATGTTTGTCTTAAAAATATCTAGGTCAAGTTCGAATATGGGTTATGCCGTGTCAAAAACTAGGTCACTAGGTCAAATTGAAAGAAAATCTTGTTAACACGTTTGATGCCGCGTTTTTTGCTGCAGCAGCTTGAAATTTGGTCAGAATGTTTGTCTTAAATATATCTAGGTCAAGTTCAAATATGGGTCATATTGGGTCAGAAACTAGGTCACCAGGCCAAATTGAGGGAAAATCTTGTTAACTCTGTAGAAGCCGCATGTTTTGCTTCAGCGGCTTGAAATTTGTTCAGAATATTGAGCTGAATGATATCTAGGCCAAGTTTGAATATGGGTCATGTCGGGTCAAAAACTAGGTCACTAGCCCAAATTGAAAGAAAATCTTTTTTACACTTTGGATGCCGCATTTTTTGCTTCAGCAGCTTGAAATTTTGTCAGAATGTTTGTCTTAAAGATATCTAGTTCAAGTTCAAATATGGGTCATATTGGATCAGAAACTAGGTCACTAGGCCAAATTGAGGGAACATCTTGTTAACTCTGTAAAAGCTGCATTTTTTGCTTCAGCAATTTGAAATTTGGTCAGAATGTTTGTATAAATGATATCTAGGCCAAGTTCGGATATGGGTCATGCCGGGTTAAAAACTAGGTCACTGGACCAAATTGAAGGGTAATCATGTTAACACTCTGGATACTGCATTTTTAATTTCAGCATGATAAAACTTTATCAGAATGTTTTTCTTGATGATATGTAGGCCAAGTTTGAATATGGGTCATGCTGGATCAAAAACTAGGTCACTAGATCAAATTGAAGGAAAATTTTGTGAACACTTTGGATGCCGCATTGTTTGCTTCAGCAGCTTGAAATTTGGTCAGAATGTTTGTCTGAATTATATCTAGGTCAAGTTCAAATATGGGTCATATTGGATCAGAAACTAGGTCAATAAAGGAAAATATTGTTCAAACTCCGGAGGCCGCATTTTTACTTTGAGCAAGTTGAAACTTAGTCAGAATGTTGTCTTGATGATATCTAGTCCATGTTGGAATATGGGTCATATCAGGTAAAAAATATAGATCACTAGGCCAAATGAAGGAAAGTATTGTTAACACTGTGGAGGTTAATTGCATTCAGAATAATTGTCTTGATGTGTTTTACATTGCAGTACATTGTATAATTAAGGTGAGCGATCCAGGGCCATCATGGCCCTCTTGTTTTAATATCGTCCGATACAAATTCCATTTATTAGGATTATTTCAATATTTAGTGCTGCTCTGAACTCGATATTCGGTAAATGGTGCTATCGTCTTCCTGAACATGTAGTAGAGCGAATACCGATTTGAATATCGATTTGATTAAAGAACCAGGTCGATATTCGGTAAGTGGTGCTATCGTCTGCCTGACCATATAGTAGAGCGAATACCGATTTGAATATCGATTTGAATATAGAGCCAGGTCGATATTCGGTAAATCGTGCTATCGTCTTCCTGACCATGTAGTAGAGCGAATACCGATTTGAATATCGATTTGAATAAAGAACCAGGTCGATATTCGGTAAATGGTGCTATCGTCTGCCTGACCATGTAGTAGAGCGAATACCGGTTTGAATATTGATTTGAATATAGAGCCAGGTCGATATTCGGTGAATGGTGCCATCGTCTTCCTGACCATGAAGTAGAGTGAATACCGATTTAAATATCAATATTAATTCTAGAGCCAGGTCGATATTCGGTAAATGGTGCTATCGTCTTCCTGACTATGTAGTAGAGCGAATACCGATTTGAATATCGATTAAAATATATAGAAAATAAATGTATGTCAGAAAGAGAATCGCACCATTTCACCGAATATCGACCTGGCACTAAATTCAAATCGATATTCAAATCGGGGTTCGCCCTTCTACATGATCAGGAAGACGATAGCACCAATTTCACGAATATCGACCTGGCTCCATATTCAAATCGATATTCGAGTCTTTTTCCCGAATATTGACCTAGCACTAAATTCAAATCGATATTCAAATCGGTATTCGCTCCACTACATGGTCAGAAAGAAGACAGTACCACTTCCAGAATATCGACCTGGCTCTATATTCAAATCGATATTCAAATCGATATTCGAGCCTTTATACCATCACAATGAACAAAATAACCATTTTCCTGAATATCGACCTAGCTCCATATTTAAATCGGTATTCGCTATAGTACATTTCGCTATAGTACATGGTCAAAAAATAGATAGCACCATTTCCCATATATCGACCTGGCTCCATATTCAAATCGATATACACATCGGTATTTGCTCTACTACATGGTCAGACAGACAATAGCACCATTTTCCCGAATATCGACCTGGCACTAAATTCAAATCGATATTCAAATCGTTATTCGCTCCACTACATGGTCTGCAAAAAGTTAGAACCTTTTTCCGAATATCGACCTGGCTCGACATTCAGATCTGTATTCATATCGATATTCGTCATACTAAACAATGACGAACGGTAACGTATATTTCAATGCGTAACAGAGTTGACGAATCTGGTGCTGGTTCTATATTCGTTTCAGCTCTACATTCATATCGGTATTGAATATCGATTACCGTATATCGAACTTCGTGCTAACTTCACAAACCTTATTATAAAGGGTCTCTGCTCTTTTTGTCCATCATGCATTATTTATGGTATTACGAGTGAAGCCTCAAACTTTGATAAATAAGTTTTTGTTATTGGCAAGCAAAATGTGTTTCTCCAAACATTTGTGGTTATTTACAGACCAGTGGTACATTGTTGGAACATATGTGTTCATATCAACTATACTATATCGTTTCGCCTTACCCATGCCTTGTACCATCAGTGCTTGTTCTTATAATACAGTTGTCTCTAAATATTAGCAAATATATAACTTCTATCTCTACAGAGTTGATTTTTAAAAAAAGATTTTTCGCAGACAAAATATCACATTGTTATTTCTAAAATTTTTGGTCGAACACATCTCTCAAACACCAACATCAAGGGTAGGATTGTCCATAGTTCTAAGAACAATACAGATAATACGAATGGAGTACCTGTTCCAGGAATTGTAAGCGCGAAGAATCGTGGTTCCTTTGGTGTCGTTCTATAAGGTACGGGGAGGGCGGCTATCGGTACCTACAATCACACATACAACACATCTGTAGCAATGCAATACAATACAATACAAATACCTTTATTCCTCTCAGTTCTACACACAAAATACACGAGGATGATATAAATAGAGGATATTTCATGAGCGTTTATTTATTATCACTTTTAATAAACGAGTTGACTAAGTGATATGCCGCGAGCCTTATCGTGCGAAATATTCAGCTTAGTTAGCGAGTGTATTAAAAGTGATAATGAATAAACACGAATGAGATATTCTATTCATCACATAAAGTGATTTATGAGGCGTATTTCGAAAAAATGTACATGAAATTTGCAAGTTTTGGCGCCAAATCGACACAAGTTATATAACGTCAAACCACTGACGTGACGTCATTTTCATAGTTTGTTTCCGTGTTGTAACAAAAACTTGAGCGTAAGACTGGAAACCAAACCAGTAGTGTTATATTACATTTATGTAATGGGATTTTGACACTCCCAGAGAGAGCTTTATGTGATAACAATAGATAAACATCGAGGCGAAGAAAAATACAAAAAGCGGTGAATATGTTGGCAAATACCTATTTCAGAAGACTTTTAAATCAGTTTGGCAAAGACGTAGAAAATGAATTTAAACGAAAGTTTAACAAGTTGCAAATATTTTGACAAAAGGGGAAATTTCTTATCATGAGCTATTTCTCCTTGCCAAAATGGCTTCAAAATTCGTCTGTAGATGCGTCACGAGGTATCATAGGAATGATTCGGGAATACCCTTTTGTGGTATACACACAAGTGACACACAAGTGACACACAGATGACACACAGGTGACATGGAAATAGTTTTAATGAAATCGTTTAATAGTTTACAGTGAAGCGCTTGAACATATTTTTCCACTCTTGTCTGTAATTCAAATCTTGACATTTTTTCTTTAACATGCATGAACTTTAAGTAGTCATATTTATATCAAGAATAAATCATTGTATATTCCTCCAGTTTTATACAGTGTGTGTATACCACGTGACTTTTGACGTCATATTTGCATGGTCAGACAGCAATAATTGCTCTTGATAAGAATGTAAAGAAAATGTTTTTTTTTTTTATTTCTTCACCCTTTTTAATGAAATATGGCGCAGTCTACGCCGCTTATAATGTCCTATCTCCGGTTTTACAGGAGTTTGATTGGTGGTCTATTTTTTTCAAACACTTCGACGAACCTGTTCGCAAAATACAGTTTTGATAATGCTCCGGCTGTTGGCGATATTAATCAATTTTGAGAACAGGTTCATCGAAGTGTTTGAAGAAACTAAACCACTAATCAAACTAATCAAACTCCGTTGAACAACCGGAGATAGGGCTCTGTAAGCGGCGTAGACTGCGCCATGTTTCATTAACAATGATGAAGAAATAAAAAAGTTACCTTTGTTTTTACTTCTAAACCGAAGTAAAATATTTCTGTCCGCCGTAGCATTTGTGATGTCAATGTCACGTGGTATACACACACTGTTTATAGTATAAGGGCAAGCCCTCGTAGTTCAGTCGGTAGCGACGCGGGCTGTCAATTCAGGGGTTATGAGTTTGAACCCAGCTCTGCCATCATTCTCTCCAAACTTTGACGAATGTCAAAGTGACGAGTGTCATTTGTCACTAGCATACATTTACTTTGAAATACCGTTATGTTGAGTACTACTGGTGTAAGAAAGCGGAAACACATGACTATGTGAACTTGACTGTAAAATTGTTGAAACGGCGTTTAAACCCCGAATTGATAAATCAATCAAACAAAAGACATTAAGAAAATACTACCTTGCAAACGTCCTTTATTTGTTTCAGTATAGGCAGCATGGTACTCGGTCCCAGTGCGCAATTAAGGCCGACAACGGCCGCTCCGGCATCTTCAAGGTGTTTCATAGCTTTTACAATATCAACGCCTTCAGCAGTCTGGTTTTCGGATGTAGTCATTGATAGCGTTATAACAGCTGGTAGACCTTTTGTAACAAAAAATATTACACTATAATAACAAAACAAAAAAACATTAACCCTTTCCCACATGTATACGACTTTGGAAATAGATTGGTAAACATATGACAACTCCATATAAATTAAAGTTAGTTTAATTATTCAATAAAAATGAAATAATTGTGGCAAAAGTAAAATTGCTCTTTATGAGCATTATCTCCCTTTGTCACACTGATTTCAAAGTTGTATGCTTCACATACGTCATAATGCTTCTGCTAGTGGGAAAGGGTTAAGGGTATCAAGGTTATTTCGTGAGAGTAATTTCCATTATAAAAATATATATAAAAAAAAACACTTATTAAAATATAAGGGTGGAGGGTGGGCTTTAGGACAACAACAGTACCCAATAAGTGCCTTTCGTAGGCCCAGACAGACCATATATACCATGTTCGAGTCACTAGTATGAATTGAGATGGGATATAACACACGTCCCCTCGCTGCCAAGACGGACGTCCTATCCACTTGACGTTATTGAGCCACTGTGAACAACACACAGTACTGCCAAATACGATCCTACCATCTGTATTAACTTATAATCGTAATGATCCCGGGTCCGGTCATACCAAACAATGGTTATAATAATGGACGCTCAGGAAAACAGGAATAGGACTGATGGTCTCGTGTCAGGATCAACTTACCAGATCAACTTACCAGCGATACTGGTAATGCAACCAGGAAACGCTGTGATGATTTATTTAATCTTGTCAGTGGCGTTAAACATCATTATGTGAGCCATTCCAAAGAAAAACAACATTGTTGATTCTGCGTTAAGTATAGACTTGACGGATCAGCCTAATCATGCCGCGCGGGCTAACCTGGACAGACACTTTTCGCCTCCTGTGGATTTTCTGTTTCAGGAATCATTACTCTATACCTCTATACCCTTAGACGAAATGTGTCTGGGTCGATACATTACGCAGAGTCCATAATGTTGGTTTTCTCGTGGAACGGCTCATATCAATACTAATCTTAAAGGACAACGCTCGGCTGAAAACAACCCGCTTTAATATGAAAGATATCGATCTCAACTAAATTTATTTTAGATGCATTTCATTAACAAACACCTTATAATCAAGAAATTGCAATTTTAAGACGACTAAAAGTGCTTTTCGGTTCCGGTAATGGGCGCGGCCATTGTTTGCTTATCAGTCGATCGCGAGACATTCTGATAAGAATCGTGACGTCATAACCCCTCATCGGTTCATTTATCACACAGTAAAGTATACACATAGCCGGTGGTCGAAATTAAAAATTAAACATCGTAACTATAAAAAGAATTTACAATAGTTTGTGAAATACTTTAACGTAAAATTACTTGCTCAAATAAGAGTTCTTGGTGCATATATTTGTTTCTGTAGTGTACTAAATCGACTAAATCATGACCCCTTCGTGAAGGATATTGTGGGTGGGGTAGTGTTACGAAAACCATACAGTTTTGTTACTGGAATTTGTACAAGCGAATGAACAATGCCTCAGTGCCAGGCAATTCACTGCACAAACAGACAGGGAAATGGCAAGAAAAGCTTCTTTCGGTTTCCGAAACCTGAAAAGGGAATTGAAGAGAGAAAATTGTGCAAAAAATTGATTGACAATTTGAAAAATGGAAAACTTCGGATTGAAACATTTCGTGACTATAAACATATGGTAGTGTGTGAAGATCATTTTACGGAAGACTGTTTTTCGGGGAGCTTCAGTAGTACAGTGTTTGCATCAACAATTAATATACTGAAAACATCATGCCTTTATTTGTTAATAAGGTGTTATAACCAATATTCAGTTAAAAAATACATGCATGCAAGTAATTATATAAATATATAAACATATCCACATTGTGACCACAAAAATTTGTAGGGATTTTTTCAAACCTGAACTCGTGTGATTGATCAAGTAATCAGGGACACTCTATTACATATAAATTATAATTGTATTGTTTTGTAATATACTGTGGTGAATCAACCAGTTCCAACTCCAGGTTCAGTTATTAATTCTTTCCAATGTTTGACAAAAGTAATTTGTACCTGGTATAATCATAAAGCTGTTAAAGGTTTTATATGCTAGCATATTACACCGTTATTTACAGACAGTGATCAATATAAAACTGGTCAAAAAGGGTAATTTCTAAACAGGACCAAACTAATACTTATTATATCATTTATTTACAACTAGTATGAGAAAGTAAAATTAAAAGGATTTATCTGAATTTATATAATTACAATACATTTACTTAAACCCTGATCCCCTGTGTGCAACTTGTAACATAAATCATAATATATATATATAGAGAATTCAAGTGAAGTTTCTTCTTTTGTCACCATTGTTATTTGTATCTTGAAGTCTGCATCATCACAGAAAAGGTTAGCTCTACAGAACAATTAGCATAAATTAAAATATAATTCTTTATAATCTACAGCATATGACTTTGAAATTATAAAATCCAAAATACAGAAACTCTCAATAAAGGATATTTTTATCAATAAATATTATTCCATTATATGGACAGTTTCAGTTAAGAAACACTGTTTTACTGGAATAGAGAATCACTATTATTTATAAATCATTTGTTTTCTTCAAAATTATAAAAATTGTCAAATCAAAATCATCATCATCAAGTAACTTACAAGCTGATAAGATTACATCAAAGTGTCATAAAACACACTAGTGTGCCTGTACATCGCAGCCAGATGGTCACACAGCAGGGGACCAACCATAAAGTACTGTCAATCAATGATAGTATTCTTTTGTTATGCAAGGGTCAGTCCAAGCACACCACCCTCTGCACAGCATGGGTCATAAATTTGTGTAGGTTTTTTTGTAATTAAAAGAAATGCCATTTATAAGCAAGAAAATTTATTAAAAATAAATCAGTTGATAATAACAATAAATGTTATATTTTACTTTCTCCTGATTTTCATTCTTTTTTACAGTCATATAAATATCAAAATCATTCATGCATATCCCCATTTTAATTCAAGGAGACCACTTTGAAAACATCTAAGCAAATTTTGGGTAAACCTGTAATAACCTTTTTCCTCATACTACAATTCTGCAGCAGACGACTTTGAACAGATTGTGTAATATTTTGTAAAAAAATGGAAAATCTTTATAATTAAATGTATAACCTATGACTAAAAGTGGAAAATATTGTGGCAAAAGGAGTAATTGCATGTTTTGTTCAATTTATTCTTCTGTCACTATGTTTTCATAAAGCCATCTGCTGCAGAGGCATCAGAAATTGTCTATATTAGGGAAAGGGTTGAAGGATATAATATATGTAAGAGTTGTAAACGTTTTGGCAAAAAGTGTCTGCTGCAGAAATTCTCAATAATTGCATGGAAAACCTATGACTAATAATAGATAACATGATTGCAAAAGGAGAAATTGCCATGTTAAAAGTTAATCATTCATTGATGTGTTCTTGTTTATTCCTTTTATTTAATTTCTCCTTTATAATTGCATTGACAGAAAAGTTTCGAAAATGTACGTTTCGTATATGACTAAAGATATTTTTATTTAATTGTAGTATTGTCTTATCACATTGTGCGGTAAAACTTTATAAAACAGCATATATAAGAATTATTCTATACATTTTCCTTTTCGACGTTTTGACTCCCGTTTTTTCTTGTTTATCAATTCGACGTTTTGACTGTTTAAAAGATAAGATGGCGATCTGAAAATTTTCTAATCTGTGAAAAACGAATGAGGGGTTATGACGTCACAGTAAGCTATAAATAGACCAATATGGCGGCGCCCATAGCTGATCGACACGACGTGAAAACACAAACTTTAAAAGCATATATCTTGGTAGTTACAGCATATAAAACAAAATTAATTACATCAAAATGATGCATTACTGTAGGGCTATTAAGGGATATAGTTTAGACTCAGCCAAGCGTATTCCTTTAATCATACATCGTAACTGTGAAACGATATATACGTTACTGTTATTGAATAGATAGTATATCTGAATATATAATGGGTCAATGTTTGTAAATAGGAAAGTACACACAGAATAGTCAGATATGAGAACATTAGTCGTGCATATAATTTGACAGACCCGTATTCACTTAATGGTCGTACTTCTCAGTCGTTATGATGGAATGATAAACGTAATACATACGAAAATGATACTTTATCTTTTATCTAATATATCAGTTACCAATCTCTGTGAAATCAGACCAAAATACTTCGCTTTGCTTTAGACAACGCATACACGGTCGTTTCAAATTGACTTTATACATTTATTTTTGTATTAATATTTATTTATGGATTAGTTGTGCCTGACCAGTTTCTGGTCACATGGCAGTTATTTTTAGTTATGTGACCACTTTACGTCACGTGATCCAAGCCAGAGTTGAGTTAATTGAATGAAGGAAAATAGAATTAATTGAACTCAAATAATTTTAGAGGCATTAAAACACAGAAGCAAGAAGGGTGGGGGAAAGAAGTGAGAATATTCAGTTCCGTAAATTGGACAGGCCCACATGTAAATATAATGATACTAAATATCAAGAATGATTGAAACGTCTTCCCTAGAACTTATTTCCCGGAATTGTAAATAATCCACACTTAATGGGACAAGAACGCACCAGGTTACTAATTGGAGCCCCCCGTGGGACATATTCATAAACATGTGCTCGTTTCCTGTCCAATGAAATTGCACGATACAACCAATGCGTAACACTGTTATTAAATGGTTAATGTACAATCGGGACACTTGGACCTCACCGGTTCTCTATTTCGTATGTTTATATGGGCTATTTCCCTTGTTGATTTCAACGATGTGTATATAGGCCATTTCCCCTGTTGATTTCAACGATCTTTATATGGACTATTTCCCCTGTTGATTTCAATGATGTTTATATGGGCTATTTCCCCTGTTGAGTTCAACGATGTTTATATGGGCTATTTCCCCTGTTGATTTCAACGATGTTTATATGGGCTATTTCCCCTGATGATTTCAACGAAGGTTATATGAGCTATTTCCCCTTGTTGATTTCAACGATGTTTATATGGGCTATTTCACATTGTTGATTTCGACGATGTTTATATGGGCTATTTCCCCTTGTTGATTTCAACGATATTCATATGGGCTATTTCCCCTGTTGATTTCATCAATGTTTATATGAGCTATTTCCCCTTGTTGATTTCAACGATGTTTATATGGGCTACTTCACTTGTTGATTTCGTTCGTTTAAATGGGCTTTTTCCCCTGTTGATTTCGACTTTTTATATGGGCTATTTCTCCTGTTGATTTCAAATATATTCATATGGGCTATTTCACATTGTTGATTTCAAAGATGTTTATTTAACAACAATGTTTATATGAGCTATTTCCCCTTGTTGATTTCAACGATGTTTATATGGGCTATTTCACTTGTTGATTTCGTTCGTTTAAATGGGCTTTTTCCCCTGTGGATTTCGTTTGTTTATATGGGCTATTTCTTCTGTTGATTTCAACGATTTTGAATGCGACAATTTGATTGGCTGCCGCAGAGGTCAATCGGTGACGACTTGTTATAGACCGTCCGTTATCAGATCTATAAAAGCGTTTTCTTCTACATCGAGGATTAGGTCCGATTTTCATGAGATAGATAATGTACCTGCTCCATATTTCTTGATACATTCCAGGGCAAGCCTAGCCTCGCCAACATTACAGAACGTCTCACCGATAATGTAGTCCGCACCGTACTTCACAGCCAATTCGATTTGTTCCTTTAAATAGAGCGACATAATAATAATAATAATAATAATAATTCTTTATTTTAAGAAGGTGACTCATTTAGTGAGTTAACACTTATCTCCCATGAGGCCTTCTAAAACGATATCATAGAATAATATAATTTCTTTAGGAATCAAACAAACAAAATATTAAATAAATGGACAGTTGAGTGTCAGCATTATATATAGTAAGCTCTTTTATTAAATAGATCTCTTCCCCCTCTCCTTCTCTCTCTCACTGTCTATCCCTTTCTCTCCCTCTCTATATACTCTATATATCTATATATATATATATATAGGATCTGACATGAGTTGTCATTTTATATAAAGTTTTATTAAACGAGTTCAAGATTTTTTTTTATTAAGCGAGCCTTTGGCGAGCTTAATAATAAATTTCTTGAACGAGTTTAATAAAACTTTATTAAATGACAACGAATGTCAGATTCTTTTTATCACATGACGAAAACACACAAAGAAAAGCGGGTTTTCCAAAGCTATTTTAATTTCGTCAGTAAATCGTATAACAATGCCACTAATAATTATTCCCGAGGTCATATTCAGCTTAGTTTATTAAAAAGAATAATAAATAACACTCATGAGATATTATATCTATCACATAAAGTATTATGAGGCGTATTTCGATAAAAATGTACTTAACGTTTACAATATTTCTAGATGAAATTTACGGGTTTTGGCGCCAAAGTGACTAACGTATGACGTCAAAACGTTGACGTGACGTCATTTATTCCTAGTATTAGGTCATGTTATATTACACACATTGTATATAAAGAAATACGTAATGGGTATATATTACATGGGATACAAGCAACGTCATGTGATAAATATATATATATATTACACCGATTGAGAGTTAAGCTTTCATATTATCTCAAACAAACATGGCATACAGAAGAGGTAAGAGTATTCCAACTGTCTTAGTTAACCAAATATATATTACACAAATTGCTAAGCAAAAGCTTTTAGCTTATTTATTAAGAAACATGCCATACACATGATGTAAGAGTGTTCCAATTGTTTCAGATTAACTATATATATTATACCGATGGCGAAACCATTTTTAGCTGATTTTAAATAAACATAGCATGCAGAAGAGGTAAGATATATTCAAATTGTTGTGTCTATAATTATTTATTTTACACTGATTACGAAACAAGCTCTTATTTATTTTTAAAACGCTTGGTGTCTGTTTCATTAAAAGATAATCTGTTCTCATGCTGTTAACAAATGTCGGAATCAAAACCAGGGCCTTTAGATCGAGATTATACAACTGTCTTCATAATTGTAAATGATAAGGTCCAAGCGGGCAGCTATATGACGCTTAACGTTTTAATCTGCCTTTTAGTAATACTGGGCTGTTTTGTGTCGCTTTTTTTGACATGAAGACACTTATGTAAAGTTTCTCCGCCGTCAGACCCGTCTGTCCGTACATCTGTCTGTCAATATATCACTCTTTTATTGCATTCACTGAATTATTTGCAAGCGGCAAATATATTCATTTGAGTTTCTGCAATAATTAATTATATGAATCTATACGGCATGTTTACTGCAATCATCCGTGGAATAGAGTTTAGGCGCCAAGTAAACATTACAGAACTATAACCTTGGGTAATTGGGATATTTAGTGTCTACAGACTCTAAATATTTGTAACATAATTTCTGTACTCGGTACTGACAGATCATCCGGATATGCTAGTTATCTCCCTTGTACCTGTATTTTATATATCTATTGTTAAGACTTTATGCGGGAAATCCACAACGTCGAAGGAAGCGGCAACATTACTGCGTCCATCCCCGTTGTTAGCAAATCACAATGTATGTTTCTCTGCGTTCAAGAAGAAGCATGTCACAGCGTCAATGTCGGACAGGATATGTCATCGATTCAGATGGAATGTCAGATGCTTAACCACGTTTCATATAGCACGACATCAGACAAAAACGTTACATTTTGGAGAATGGCGACCGATTTATAGCTACACTTTTGTTTACTATTGTAACGAAAACGTTCGGTATACGTTGCATTTGATATGCAAATTTACATCACCGTTTCGGGGTGATGGGGTCTAGGGTGCCATATATAAGACAAGTGGACCCCTTCAGGGTTGAGTATACTTTTCGCTGAAGGGATCTTCTGTGTCTTTAGCCCTGCACGTTACATTTGGTGGCAGCGGTGGGATGAAGACAACTGCCATACCGGAGTTGCCTTACCCATGGGTTTCCCAGGCCAAGACTCGGAGTGGGAAGTAGTGTAACGAAAACGTTCGGTATACGTTGCATTTGATATGCAAATTTACATCACCGTTTCGGGGTGATGGGGTCTAGGGTGCCATATATAAGACAAGTGGACCCCTTCAGGGTTGAGTATACTTTTCGCTGAAGGGATCTTCTGTGTCTTTAGCCCTGCACGTACCACTATTGTATTTTATGTGAATGGCGGGTGTCAGGATAAATGGACTAGTATTACTGGTTACTAACCCAGGAAACGCCGTGATGTAACTGAACTTTATTTTAATGTAGCGTACAAAATAAAACAATCAATCAAAATGTACTTTGTGATTAAAGAACTGTGCGAAATTGTTGATCCCGTACAGTTTGCGTCGGCGTATTAGGTATGGTACTTGTTTTAATTTTCTATTTTTTTATATTTAATTTTTTTGCTTTTCACACACCATCCGCAATAGTAGTACTGAAGAAAATTGGACTTATAATGAAAACATTCATATTTTCTCACAATAATTTGTATTCTGAATTTTTCTTGAGGAGTTATGACCTTTACAGTCTTGTGATAGCTTATTTGAATCAAAGCACTGAAAGTGCTAACGGCCTGTGGGCTGCAGGAACTAGGAACAATGTGAAATGAAATAACAATTGCAGCTTATGTTTTTAATGTTAAAACGTTGAAAGATCATATCAAAAATAGTAAATATTATGAAACTGTCAATTTGAAAACAAGAGGACCTTGTTAGCACTATATCGCCTACCTGAGTGCAAGAGCTCATATGTATAAACATTTAAAACATGAAGAGTCAAAGGAAAATTTGACAGCAGGTTTGGGCAGAATATTTTAGAGTTTCTGCCGTATTATATTGAGAAATATGTCAATGTTGAATCAACTTCCATCAAATAGAAATAATTCAAACAAATTATTCTGACAAAGATTTAAAATGAGTGTTATCAAGATGTTCCTTCATTTGGCCTAGTGACCTTCTTTACCTCATATGACCCATATTCGAAATGAACGAGATATTATCAATACAAATATTCTGACAAAGTTTCAAGCTGCTGAAGCAAAGAATGCGGCTTCCAGAGTATTTACAAGATGTTCCTTCAATTTGGCTTAGCGACCCAATTTTTAACCCGGCATGACGAACTTGGCCTAGATATCATTAAGATAAACATTCTGACCAAATTTTAAGAAATGTTGCTTCTACAGTGTTGACAAGATATTTCTTCAAACTGGCCTAGTGACCTAGTATTTGAACAGACATGACCAATATTCAATTTGGCCTACATAATATCAAGACATTCTGAAACAGTTTCAACATGCTCAAGGTAAAGATGCAGCATTCAAGTTGTTAACAAGATCACCATGTAAGTTTGCGTAGTGACCTAGTTTCTGACCCAATATGATCACTAGTCTTGCTTGACATAATTTCAAGCTGCTGAAGCAAAAAATGCGGCATCCAAAGTGTTAACAAGATTTTACTTTAGTTTGGCCTAGTGACCTTGTTTATGACCTGGCATGACCCATATTCGAACTTGGCCTAGATATCATTTAGATCAACATTCTGACCAAATGTTACAGCGTTAACGAAATGTTCTTTCAATTTTGTCTAGTGACATAGTTTTTGTTCAAACATGACTAATATTAAAACTTGGCCTACATATCACATATCATCAAGACAAACATTCTGATACAGTTTTAACACGCTCAAGTAAAAAAATGCAGCCTCAAGAGTGTTAACAAGATTTCCTTTCAATTTGGCCTAGTGATCTAGTTTCTGACCCAATATGACCTTTTTTCGAACTTGACTTAGATATCACTAAGACAAACATTCTTACGAGAATGCCGTTGATGCCTCTACAGCGATTGCATGCACCTGCACAGGGCGATCGCGTCTCCCGGTTGAGGGAGAGTTTGATGTTTGCACGCTACCGCTACAATTAAGTTCTTGGTGCATTGGTGGCTGACGAGGAGAGGCATGGTTTCATTCACTGCCACTCTCACTCTTATGTGGGTTCTGCACTCTCCTTCTCCTCCAGTCCTCCGATCTTTCCTTGGGCATCCTGTAATAGTGTTACTCTGACACTATTGTGATAAACTGTGTGTTAACTTGTTACCTTCTGTGAATAACGCGACTGGATGATCTGATGAATGATGCGATGAGCGCGACTTGATTATCTGATGCATGATGCGATGAGCCGGCTTTTATAACCTAATCTGATGAATGATGCGATGGGCTGGCTTTTATAACCTAATCTGATGAATGATGCAATGAGCCGGCTTTTATAACCTGCGAGCCACTGTGGGTGGTCGGCCAGACGGCGGTCTGTACCAGGTCAATGTCTGCCCGATTATCGGCCGGGCTGTGAGTGGCGTCTGGATTGTCTTTGTAGTCCATAGTTTTGCCCGGCGCTCGCCCGATATGTCTGATGCCCAGCCGGACATCGACCGTGCATCAGCCGATTAATGTGCAATCAGTTTGCGAATAGGTTTTAATTCGAGTTAAAATTAACTAGATGCCCGCGATGAGTCTCAAAGGCTTCCGGCCTAAAATGCCTAGAACTCAGCCGCAAACTACTCGCAAACCTATCGCAAGGTAATTGTGAATTTGGTTTAAGTGATACAAGGTAGGCTATATTTTTAATTCATAAATATGCTTTTGAAAACAATATAAATCTGCAGCAGGAGACTTTTGAAAACGTAAATGTTGATAACCATATCTCTATGTGCAGACATAAGGCATATTCCTGTAATCAATTTTTCGCCATTGACGATCTTCAGTCGAACTTCACGATGCCAATAGTAGAAATTCTTTCTTCGAACTCGCAACTTGTGGGTAAAAATGTGATCACTATCCAACGAATTGTGTGGACATTCGGATCATCTTCCTTAATCATGTCGTCACTGGTTGACAGGTTGGTAAAGTAAGTGTGATACACACCCCATTTATTCCTCCAGCGCTCGAATTACACCTGGAGTGTATCGTCCAATGGCGTGTCTTCCCTGATAAAGTTTGACGACTCGTCGTTAAGTGCTATATCAACTGGCGGGAACCATAAGAAAGGCGTAGTAGCCCGCTGTCGAAGTGAAGTAAATCGTTTCAGAAATTCTTGGAGCAAATGAAACCGGTATAGTAGGTACTATGCCGACGGATTCAGCGATAGCTGCAGCTTCCTGAAACACCTGCTGTTTCAGTACTGGTGACATGACCAGGACTAGAAACGGACTTGAGATTAATCAGCGTATTGATTTTCTTAAGTTTATAAATTAGAAAATTAACTAAATAAATTGTATCGCTATGTTATGGGCTTTTGGTAATATAAAAAAAGAAAAAAACAAAAAAGTCGCCACTGCATTTGTCAAGCTTCCATATTTGCCCTTTCGGCGCAGTAATTTCTAAGCATTTGTTAAACGTATATTTGAGTACTCAAGCATTAAATTTTTCACTGTTGTTCAAACAACATTATTATGATCTTTTTTGGGTGATCTTAACCCAGTTTTGTTGAATCCTTGATGAACTATTTCTATGGCTCCGTCTCACCCAAAAATGCGTTATAGGGTGTTGACAGCAATTGGCAAGCTGCCCACTCCGAAAAAATGGTTTTAATAGTATAACAAATTGTTTGAATCGAATGCTGTACGAAAGTGTTTCAAAGTATGTTTTTGTGGCTTACTTTAACCCTTTCATAACTTAACACGCATTTTGTCGAATCTGCTGCAGGCAAATATTCATAAATATGTGACAAACTAGAAATTGCTATGTCTCCTTTGCCACAATATATTCAATTGTATGCAATAATTACACTTTACATAAAATTTGAACCTCGATGTCTGCTGAAGATTTGTTGAATGTCGGGAAGGGTTATGTTATCCTGTTGAGCGTAAATGACGTTTGACCTTACCTGATATCAAGTATCCTTTTAATGACATCATCAAACTAACCTTTAAATATGTTTGATCTGTTCAGAACTGTTATGCTGCGGTATGAACACAAGGTCAAACATGTTCTCCTCAGAAATAGGACGGTTCATTTTAATTAAGTAAAAAAAAAATGACTGTTGGACGGTCAGGCATTTTCGTCTTTTAATACAATAGTGCAAACTTGAAAAACATCTCCACATAAATCACAGACGCAATTTGGTATTATGATTATTCGATACCTGCATTTCATTTTGAATGGTCAGGGGATGGATTTGTTTTGATTTGTATGGTTTTTATGAACACTTTAAAAACTTTCTCCTCAGAATATGTAGAATTTTTTTCAGGAATATCCCTTAAATGCATTTCTTTAAGCCATATAGATTGGTAAAATCAAAGTACTGAAAGTACTACAGGTATATTGCGATTGTGTAAGAAGAGATGCAGAAGTGCATATATAAATATTTATCTAAAAAAATCCCCACCATGACAGACAAGAAATGATGCATCAGGCTAGAATAAAATGTTTCCAAGATTATAATTTCTTGTTGGTCTAGTGTAAATTAATTGACACCTTCTCCGAAAATATCATTCGGTTCACATGATACTTTTTTAATGATCATATTACCCAATATCTCTATGGAAATCCCACCATGATCATTCATTACACTGTTCTTCCTGTTTATTGATTGCACTGGATCAACTGATGCTTTTAGATTAAGCAATCTGTTAATGCAATATATTAATGTTTACAATGATAACAGTGAACTTAGAAGTGTCATCCACCAAAACAGTTGTGTCTTACAGTTTATGCATTTCACTCCCTTCCTGCTGCTTCAACAACAAAATTGTGTTTAGAATTATATGTATTTCATCCAATCAATATGGCTTAAATAATTATGAAGAGGGTCACTGAAGGAACAAATCAGACAAGCACTTTCATAAGAATTGTGTTTAATTTTCTTTTGCCATTGTTCCCATTCCCACCCCCCTCCAGCTGGGTGGGGGGGGGGGGGGGTAGAAATAGCCCAGCTGGCGCACTACAGAGTGGTAGAAATCCACCACTGTGCCTGCTCGTTTGCCGTGAGCTGCAACCCGTGCCACCTGATGGTGGGATCCTGGTGTTTGAGTAGGCTCGGAGTTGGCAAATTTGAAACTCCGGTTCTACAATACACTGCTTTGGCCTTGAGTTGGGTTAAACGGGAGGTCAGGAAGGCCCGCCCTGATCAATCGGCTGGTCATGTTTAGCACTGATACCCTTTATTTAGCTACGTTTTCTTTTTCGTTATATTAATTTTTTACGAAAGATGTTATTTCATAAATATTTGTACCCGTTTACATTTGGGACAAGGTGTATCAGAAGGAAGTGGCTTCAGGGTCAATCGGTTAAAATAGATGTTTGATTGACGATCGTTCACTTTCTTATGGTAGTCCATGCTTGGTCGGATACCACATTCAATATCAGTTGTTCAATTTAGTCTGTTTTGGACGAGTATGCCGGTGGTGTAACTTTGGCGTAGACCGAGATGGATATCCCCGGAATACGTCCCCTTGTAGGGCTCCGTGGCGGGTGAAGGACACCACCGATGAAACCATCAAAACTAGCATGGCCAACCCCAAAAAAGCCAAGCGTACCCTATTTGATGTTTCAGATGATTCCGGTGACGATGTCACCGTTTTAGTTCAACTTTCCCCAGTTTTTTAGTGATTAAATCTACAGATGAACATAAAACCATTACAACGCTCTCTCCATTTGTGATTGAGAAACAATTGTCATGTATAATTGGAACGCCAAAATCAATAAAAAGTTTAAAAGACGGTACTTTACTTGTTGAAATTTCTCCCCCCAAAAAATCAGAAAATCTCTTGAACCAACAAGTATTTTTCGAAGTTCCTGTCAACATATATGCTCACCCTTTCCTTAATTCACCAAAGGGTGTCATAAGATGCAGGGAACTAGGAAATTGTAAAACAACTGAAGAAATAACTGAAAATTTAAAATGTCAAGGTGTTACATATGTGAAACGTATCAAAATGTACAGAGATGGGTCTGAAATATTGACCAACTTCTTCTAAACAAATTGCATCTTCATCTAAAGAAATTAAATCTTCTTCTGGAGAAATTGAGTCTTCTTCTGGAGAAATTGAGTCTTCTCCTGAAGAAATTGAGTCTTCTCCTAGAGAAATTGAGTCCTCTTCTAAAGAAAATGAATCTTCTTCTAAAGAAATTGATTCTTCTTCAAAAGGAAGGGAATCTTCCACAATCATAACAAAGAGAAATTCAAAACATACAATAAATCACCTGATACGAATAAACCTTCAATCATTACACTTAAAACAAACCAACAAAACAAACCTAAGTCAAAATCACACTCAAAGCCCGATTCTGAAGGCTTTCAGAAACAAAAACCTAGAAGAATTAAGGTCCAATTAGAAAGACCTAGTGACTCTAAACCTAAAATTACAAACCGTTTTCAGAAATTGAATGACATGGAGACACGGGATACTGAGTCTCCTAGTTCATGGTCGGATACGAAGGATGACTGGAATCATAACATTAATTCCTGGCATACTTCGATACCTGAAACCAAGATTTGTGAACCTGTATTACAAGGCAATTCGAAATGAATTCCATAATCCAGTGGAACTGTCGTGGATTTAAAGCCAATTTTGAGGAATTGTCTCTTCTAGTTAATTAAAAGAAACCAGTAGCCATATGCTTACAAGAAACATTTTTAAAAAATAATGATAGTCTTTCTCTTAAATATCATTCATGTTATCATAAAACTTCCGATGCAGGTGCTCGATATTGTGGTGGGGTAGAAATATGTGTTAATAGTCTGGTTCCCTGCGTACTATATGACAAATACTACGTCAGGCACACAACAAACATGGCGGAGCCCAGTGTATCCGATAAGGTAAATATAACAAAGTGTAACTCCTATACCTTGTAGGGCACACTTCTTAAAATGTCAACTTGCACTTATATTTGTGTATGTTAAAAGAAAATATCTTCATTTTGTCCCTGTTTCGTAGTGTTAAGAAATAATTCATCAATTTATTTACTTATCAAGTAGCTATATTTCGGAAGGTGTTATGTATTTCGGATACACATAAGAGTAAATTCTATTTCGAAATCTTATCTGTCAATGTATTAAGGGGTGGTTACGTAAAACATTGAATATACATTGAATATACATATCATTTGGTTTTATACCTTGAAGTGGCTTACTTGGGCATATAATATGTGATATAATTTTGTCTTTTTAAGGTTATTTCTGATGCAATTACAAAATACAATGAGCTTTTTTGAACACATATACAAACACTTAAGCCTCTGCAACAAGATACATTGCAAACGTTATTGGCAGGTAACGATTGCCTCTGCTGCTTACCAACTGGATATGGAAAATCCCTTGTGTATGAACTGCTGTCATTTATTATTGAAAATTGTCTTGTAGTTGTAACCACTAAATGCAATAATTAACAACAGTTGGACAAGCTTGGGGACAAGACAAGTGTTATGACCAGAGGTCAAAAGACAGAAAATACAAACTTCCTTTTCGGCCATGCAGAGGATGTTTTACAAAACAGACTTTTTTGATATGTTTTCAAGAGACTACATGCAAAATAAACAAGTGTTTTAGTTGTAGACAAAGCTCACTGTATTATTGACTGCGGTGAGAAATTTAGACCTGAATTTAAAAAGTTAGGACAACATAGAGCAGTGTTTAAGTGCAGTGTGCTTGCTTTATCAGCAATTGTTACAAAAGCAGGACAGAGATTTATACTTGATAACCTTTTAATGACTGACGGCAATGTTGTGTCTTCAAGTCCAGCAAAGGACAATATAGCATTGATTATTAAACAAAGGCCAAGTCCTACTGCTAAAGGCAATAATGCATGCACTCCATATGACTACATATTTCAACCTGTCCTTCTAGAGCTGAAGGAAGAACTCGATTCATTCCCAATTACAATCATATATTGTAAGTCTATTCAATGGATTGGATATGGTTATGAATTTTCCAGGATGATTTTGGGAGATCTTATGGAATTAAACCCTTACTACTTGAAAAAGACAGCAGAAGACTTTTAAAACCAACAATACAAAAGCAAAAGCATAGAAAACTGTATGAATGAAAGTTTATTCTTTTAATAAAGTTGAAAACATTGTGGTAAATGGAGAAATTGCTAATTCATATCAACTTATGAGCAATTTCTCCCTTTGTTACAATGTTTTCAAGTCATCTATTGCACATGTGTCAAAGATGGTCTGGTCTGCAAGTTTGACTCAGTCCATATTTGAACCATTTGCTGCATACAACTTCTACAATCTGTGTGGAAAAAGATGAAATTGGATTAATTCTACTATAATATTTTCATGCAAAGGAAATGGAATTATGAGACCAAATCCGTTCCCTTCATGCAGACACCTTAAGATGCACGAAAGCGGACGACTTTTGAAAACATGTTGACAAAAGGAATCATTGCTTATTATGCCACAATGTTTTCAACTTTATTTACTAAGTACATTTTCATTTTTTGGAGACTTTCTTTTAGGTATTTTTTAATTGGTATTTGTTGTAAATGAAAAAGGATTATGAAGGCGTGGGTCAAACATCAAAAGCTTAACTTTATGTTTACAATATTTTCTTAAGCCATTATTACATGTTAAACCTTTTTCACATACAACACATCTGCAGCCCAAAACTGTTTTCAATATGTTTGCCTTGATGCATTGTCTAAATGAAAATATAGTTAATGAGAAGAGTTGAAATTATTGTGTCAAAAGAGTAAATTACTCATAATGACCAATTTCACCTTTTGCCACAATGTTATCAAAAGTCATCTGCTCCAGATATGTCTAAATGTGTCTGTTGAGGAATCACGTTTCCTCTTTGAAACTGTTTCTTTCTTCTCTGGTGTTGTTGCAGGTTTACTGCCATTAAAATACCCGTGATCAACATGAAGAAAGCTTGGTGTCTTTTGACTATCACTAGTATCAGTATATTTAGGTGTAACTGTCTTGGAGTATATATGGTCCATACTCTACAAATACAATAGGAAGGAAAACATTATTTATTTCAGTTTCAAGAAATAAACATAGGATAAGGGGCATTCGTTATTTTCTTTCTATAATAACAAAATGACAACAAATTGGGTTGGTTGTTTTTATATATGGGAGACGATCGGGTATTTGTAGCCTAAGGATAGAGATTGAATAAAAAATATCAAGACTCTTCAAAAGCCATTTAGAAGTAATGTTAACTGGGAACTCTGTATTAGAAAATATACATTCATTTCTGACTGTGATTGTGATTGAAACTTTCATTTATTTGACTAAATATTGTGTATTCTTTCAAAATAATTGCAAATATGTTGCTTCTATACACTTTTCTTTTCATTTACTTCTATTTTTAAACCTAGTTATATTCCATGTGGCCAACATATACTCGTAGGTTATGTGAAATTAAAGGTAAAATTTATCCGAAATTACAAGGCATCCGAAATACGTCTACTTAACGAATGCTATATAAAACAACGGTTAGCTGGAAAGGCAATACAATATAAACTGACAAATGACTTGTTTATAATATTCACACGAAAAAACTACTGCGATGAAAGTGCCCAACAGACAACCTTGGCTTTAACTGTAATACAATTGTCCTGTTGGAGCCACCATTTTCTAGTATGCCTGACCCGTAACATAATGGAAGGGGCAGGTAATCCAGACTATATGTGTTAACAACTCTGTTCCCCATAGTTTAGTCTCACTTACTACAACTCTGCAGGCAACTGCGGTAAAAATTTCATTAAGCAAAACAATTACCTTATGTTCTTTGTATCTTTCGCCAAGTCAGCCTCTTGATACAGACAAGCTCGTTGAACTTGTCAATCAGCTTCCAACACCTTTTAAGATAGTTGTGGAGATGTAGAGACACCAATAAAAAAGGCCAACTATACATATTAGAAGATTTTATTTTTAAACAAGACTTTTGTATTTTGAATAATAAATCTCACACCTATCTGCATCCGGCTACTGGTTCTTACTCATCTCTTGATCTTTATATTTGTAGTCCTGATATATTTGTTGACTTTAATTGGAAGGTGGAAGACGACCTTCATGGAAGTGATCATTTCCCTATAATTATCACTGAAACTGGGCCATCTGTCCAGGGGCGTCCGAGACGATGGAAGCTACACAAAGCGAACTGGAATTTATTCCAGATGCGATGTGAACATTCCATTAATCCGGATGCTTTCTAGGAATGTGATGACCCTACACAACTATTTACTTCTTTAATGTATCAGGCTGCTAAAGAGGCAATTCCCCAAACTTCAACAAATCCAAAGCACCCTCGCAAACCTTGGTTTGATGAGGATTGCAAAAAGGCTATAGGAACACGCAAATCGGCTCTCAGGCAGTTTAACCTGAGGCCAACCAATCAAAATCATGTATACTTTAAAATAGCTAGAGCAAAAGCTCGCAACACAATTAAGCAAGGTAAACGCGCGCCTTGGAGCTTTTACATTAAAATAATTAAAATCGGCTCTCAAGAAGTGCCATGATACCGCTGCGGGTTCAGATGATACTATCAACTGATTAAACATTTACCTTTCCGGTCCCTTTCTTGTTTACTTGACGTCTATAATCAGGTTTGGCGAACGGGGAATCTCCCGAGATCTTGGAAAGAGGCCATCGTTATTCCAATTCCCAAGCCTGGTAAAGATACAACTAATCCTGGGAGTTATCGTCCTTTAGCCTTAACTAGCTGTATATGTAAAACCATGGAAAGAATGGTGAACAACAGAATTGTTTGGTTTCTCGAAAAGAACAAACTTATTACTACTTTCCAGTCTGGTTTTCGTAAACATAGAAGCACAGTGGATCCTTTGATCCGTTTTAAAACTTTTATCAAAGAAGCATTCATTAAAAAGGAGGACGTTGTCTCCGTCTTCTTTGACTTAGAAAGTGCATATGACACTACCTGGAAATATGGTATAATGAATGACCTCTATGATTTTGGCATAAGAGGTCGCCTTGCTTATTTCATTTCTGCTTTTTTAAATGAACGTCAGTTCAAAGTTTGTGTTCGTGATACTTATCGTGATATATATCGTGTGTGTTCGTGATACACATGAACAGGAAATGGGGGTTCCCCAGGGATGCATTCTTTCTGTTACACTTTTCAGTGTGAAGATTAATAACATTATCAAATCTGTTAACCTTGGAGTTGAATGTTTTCTATATGTTGATGATTTCTGTATTTGCTACAGATCAAAGCATATGCATACAATTGAAAGACAATTGCAACAAGTTTTGAATAATTTGCAAAAATGGTCAAACGAAAATGGCTTTAAATTCTCTAAAAGCAAGACCAAATGTATGCACTTTTGTCAACTTTGTTAACACCACCTAAATCCAGATTTAACACTAGATGGCTCTCGTAATGAAGTTGTGCCTGAATTTAAATTCCTTGGTCTATTGTTTGACCCAAAACTGACTTTTGTTCTTCATATTATATATCTTAGAAATAAATACCAGAAAGCATTAAATCTTTTACGCGTTGTATCCCACATGGATTGGGGTGCTGACCGTAAAGTCCTCTTGAGACTTTACAGGTCATTAATACGATTTAAATTAGACTACGCATGTATTATTTATGGCTCAGCACGAAAGTCGTACATTGCAACACTTGATACCATTCACCATCAGGGTTTACGGCTAGCCTTGGGCACTTTTCGAACCTCGCCCGTCAAAAGTCTCTACGTAGAAGCCAGTGAACCATCGTTAAATTTACGCCGAAAAAAAACTAGCTTTGCAGTATGTCTTAAAACTTCACCCCTTTATACAAGGAATTATTTTTAAAAAAAGGAACGGGTTATACCGCCTTTTGGTATCCGTTACAGCCCAGAAGTCGCAAAGCTTGATATTGATCTTGACGACATCGCGAAGCAAGAGATTTCAGATGCTCCACCTTGGACTCTAAGTAGTCCATCATTCATTTATGATCTTGCGACCGATAAAAAGGCCGATGTAATAACATTTCGACTACCAGATAATTCTTCTATTTTTTCCGCCGAGTTAAAGGCAATACATTTAGCTCTGGACTTTATTAAATCAGAAGGTTATTGCCGGTATATTATATTTACCGACTCATTGTCTGCTATGCAGGCACTTCAGAATGAGAAACTTAAAAATCTTCTTTTTGTTAATCTCCTGTCTAAACTATCGTATATATGTGCTACATCAAATGCAGTATTTTGCTGGATCCCCAGTCATATGAGCATTCACGGTAATGAACAAGCTGACTTGGCAGCAAAATCTGCTCTTTCACAAGATATCTTGTCTTTTAAAATACCTTATTCCGATTTTAAACCTTAAATAAACGTTTTACTATACGATGATTGGCAAAGTGATTGGAATGAGCAAGTGAATAATAAACTCCACTCAATCAAGCCAGTACTTGGTGAGTAGCTGCCAGCTTTACGATCCTTTCGCCGAGAAGAAATTGTTCTTGCTCGTTTACGCATTGGAAACTCATGGTTAACTCATGCATACTTACTGAAAGGTGAGGAAGCACCTCAATGTATTCCATGTTTTACACAACTATCAGTACAGCACAATCTTCTGGAATGTGCTGATTTCGCCGCATTTCGTGATAGATTTTTCAAGGCTCAAAGTATGCGTCAGCTCTTTGAGTGTGTCAAACCTGATCTTTTATTTGATTTTCTAAGGGAAATTAATATTTTTGATAAGATATGATTATTTCTTAAATCGTGCTTTTGCACATTCATTACTTTTACTGATCCTGTTCCACATTTTCTCAGATATTGTTTGTCTTTATGTTAAGTATTACAAAGTAATGTTTGGCGTGTTGATTAAATCCTTTTTTACATTGGCTTACATGTTGTTTTATATTAAATGTTAAGTATCGCATACATCATGTTCGATTGTTTTGTCTAATAAACTGATTATTTTATGTTTCAATTTTAATTATTTCATCATTTACATTAAGTAAATTATTGAGCGCCCAAAATGACCTTAGTTGTCGACGGGCCTTAAAACACCATTCATTCATTCATTGTTCACTTTCTGATGCCGATTCGATGCCCTTTTTTCAACAAATTAATATGACTTAAACAATTTTCGTAGAGGGTCGCTGAAGAAACATTTCTACTTAATAACATTGGACCCGGATTAGCGGACGTAGAGAAGAAGAGTTTTAATATTGGGTAAATAAAAGTGTAGTTTCATTTATAAATATGTCCCATATGTTTGGACTAGATGTTTTTAGAGTTATCTGTCGCAGATGTGTTTTATCTTGAAAAACGGGTAAATTAAAGTGTAGTTTCATTTATAAAGATGTCCTATGTTTTTTTTATCAGATGTTTTCAGCCTCGTCTGTCACAGATGTGTTGTATGTTATAAAAGGGGGTATATTAAAGGGTAGTTTCATTTATGAAGATATTCCATATGTTTGGACTAGATGTTTTCAGAGTCGTCTGTCGCAGAAGTGTTTTATGTTATAGAAGGAGATAAAGACTAAACAAAGACCACCACACCTTACCAATGACATTTTTCATTGACGGCTGCTTTAACCCTTCAAACATTCATACGCCTTCTGACGCCTGTGGAGCAGAAGATTTTTGAAAACTTTGTTACAAAAGGAGAAACTACTTATCATGAACAATATCTACTTTTGACACAATATGTTCACTTCTATTTAATAATTATATCATTTACAGTGTTTTAATATTTTTGCCAATCGGTTTTCGAAGTCGTTTGTTGCATGTTTATTGTATGTAGGTAAGGATCGATCAAATGCATCTGATAAAAACAAATATATAGAGTTTAATTAACATTGTTTTCATGATATGGGATTTAAATCCCGAGTGGAAGAGATTCTTGAGATATAAAAATGAGTGCGCCATAGCGCACGAGTTTTCATATGCAAGAATCTCTCTTACGAGGGATTTAATTCTCAAATCAATAAAACAAAGTTTATTAAACTATATATTATATACTCGGCGATAAGAGAGCGGAGAGATCTGAATGACGTAATCTGCCAGTTTTGCAGTGACGTCACTACGCGCGCACCGACAAATGTGTACTTTGATTGAAATAAATGTGTCATGTCGATTCAAGCTCTGATTTGCGGATTTAAAAGTGCAATTGTGGATTATTTAACTGTTCATCATGGAAATAAAGTGTTAAGTAGTGAAAACGGAGCTTAAAAGTGTTTAACGAGGAGTTTATTTTTAGAGATTAGAGATTAAAAAAAGTAGTTTCGAAAATCCGGCTAGTGAGCTATATCGCACACTAGGCGATATTGCTCAGTAGACAATAAGCATGTTATAGGTTTTCTCAAGTTGGGAAATCTCTATATTTTATCATTGAGTATATAATATATAAGGATACTTTGAATATATTTGAAAACATTGCGGGTAAAAGAGATATGAAAAAACACATTTTCATAAACTATTCCCAAAAGTCCATTTGCTGCATGAATAATCCGAAGTCATATGTTTCAGATGATATATATATTTAGCGTTCTAAGAACGTCCTTCTTTTCTTAATCTTTCCAAACGTTGAGTGCTGCATGAAGCATCTGAAATCGACAGCTAATATACATTTATTTTTTTCTGAGAGATTTTTCCTTTTCCTGCATATTTTCAAAAGTCATGTGCTGCATCAGAAGTCGTCTGTTTGAGAAAATAGATTAATCAATTAAGTTGGTCCCGATAGATAGTTTAAAAACGTGCTATATATATGATGAGAACCCTCGTTTTATATTTGAATTGAATATTTCAAAAGTAGTTTCAAGAGTTCTAAGAACTAAGCAGTAAATCATCATCGTTAAGTGCCTTTGTCATTCAAGGCGAAATTGACAATATAATATGTAGGTGCCTTTCAACTTCGACTTATCGCAAAACCATTGTACCTACATCTCGTTATCAGAGAAGGTTAGGCCTGCTTAACATTAATCATTGTAGTTTGATGTTTTACCCAAACAAGTTTCTCTTTTTCCCACAATGTGTCAAACTGAGTTTAAAAATAATATTTCCTATTTTCCAGTTGGTTATTTCATTTTCGCCCTCGATTTATGCCGGACTTATTGACGTGGTTTTTCTAGAAAACCAACCACAACCAAGAGTCCTGCAGAACCTGACAATTACCCAGAAGGATCAAGAAATTGTTTATCCTTTCTTGATTGCAATAATGTGTACAGGGTGTAAGGTTTACGTTTTACCATAAAAGGAATGTGACTCGGTGAATATGAAATTGGTTAAGTGATGGCTTTTGAAATACAGTGAATTCGCGATAAGTCGATTTCGAATAGGACGAATTATGAAATTAGTGAGCTTGATATAACCAAAGTATTTGACGATGTCTATTCAGATTATTTTAAAGTTGGATCTAGAGGTGGCAAATGGGGATCATAATATCGTGAATGATTACCTCGCTCTGTCCCGATTATGTTTCCACCAAGGATGATATGTTGTTAGAACACAGCAGAGACCTAAAGAGCATTAGTCATCATATTTAGCTCACACGTTCCATTCGGAACGGAATTATGAAAGTCAGTATCGCAATTTAAAATCCAAAGTCCTTATATTAACTATTTCAACGCCAAATATCCTAAAGTTGACTAATCCATGTTCAAAATCGGGCGACTCCTTGTTTTCACATAATAGTAAGTGTTTTTTCAAAATGTTGATAACTAAAAGGCAAACAATCCTGATTTCTTGTGAAACAGCTCGTTGCGATCTAACGCACCTGAATCCGAATTGCTTGCAAAGACGTCAATATTGCAGTTGGTGCTGAAAGAGTTAACCAACATACACAGGGTCATTTGTTTTACTTGATCATGCTAAAGCATAGGGGAAACGTAGGGATGGTCACTATTCAAAGACACATTAGTAAAAGTATGTACCAACCCTAACTTTCATTCTTTCAATATATTTAACGATGATTTAGTTACTGTCAACACGAAGAAAACATTATCTTAACCCTGTCTCCGCATACAATAAGTCTTCAGTAGTCGACTTTGAAAATATGAAAGTATAATTGTAGAATAGAGTTGAAAACATTGTAACAATTTGAGAAATTTTTCATGATGAGCAATTTTTCCTTTTGCCAAAATGTTTTCAAAAGTGGCTTGCTGTAGAGGCACCTGAAAGCGTCTGTATGTGGGAAGAGGTTGAACCGTTCGATATACGCAGGTTTCCGTATCTTAGAGGTTTCAGAAAATCTTCATGTTTCAGTTTCATTATGAAGTCAACTTATGAAGGCGGGCCCAGCTTCCTTTCGCTAATACTGACTCTCCTTATGTACTCGAAATAGGGGACTGGTTTCAGGACATAAACGAAAAACTACACCTCTTTGATACGAGAAATATTGACCAGGACTCTACCTTTTATAGTGACAAAAAGTGTTAGGTGTTGAATAAATTAAAGGGTGAATATCGAAGAAATGTCATTCAACAATTTGTAAGGCCTAAGACTAATCAAAGCACTGAAGGTGCTGTGGGACGGTACCCATTGTATGAGGGGGAAAAAGATGGTCAACTGTTCCATTTTTTGGAAAGTTACAACACAAGTCACATAATTTAAACAAATGTAAACAAAAAAGCAGAAATGCATACAGTTCAAACATTTATTTAAGACAGGGTCAACCTTATTTCCAGACCTCTATAATTAAACTCTTGAACTGTAGACAGTAGAAACAGTTAGATAAACAAACACATTTGTGATAGGTAATTTATCACATGGATAAACTCTACAGCAGATGATTTGAAAATGTTTAACTAAAGATACTGGTAAATCTGTATTGATGAAACTAAAAGTGAATAAAACATTGAGAAAACTGTCAAAATTTCTCATACCATCCATCTGTTGAAGATTAGACAACATGTGTCTGTAGTGTAGAAAGGGTAAAATAGTACCTGTAGCAAAGCTATTTATTATCTATAGTATCTAAAGAATCAACTTAATATTAACACTCTAAGTAAAGAGTCACGCAAGGAACATTTGAGAGAAATTTGGTGACGAGAGTGTTTACAAAATAGTTCTCAATATTGGACTAGTGACCTAGTTTTTAGCCAGACCATATTCGAAGTTAGCCTAAATATCATCAAAAGTTAAAAACATGGCTTCCAGATCATTAACAAGATTTTTCTTAAATTGATCAAGGGACCTAATTTTTGACTCAACATGACCAATGTCTAAATTGGCCTGTATATCATCAAGAAAAACTGTCTGACAAAGTTTCAAGCCACTAAAGTCAAAATTGTGGTCTCTTAAGTGTTAAATCAAGATTGTCCTACAACTTGGCATAGTGACCTAATTTTTTAACAAACATTACCCATATTCAAATTAAATATAATAAAAAAAATCATTCTGACAAAGTTTCAGCATGCTCAAGCTAAAAGGGCCGCTTCCAGAGTCTTAACCCTTTCCCTCATACGACAATTCTGCAGCAGACGACTTTGAACATATTTTGTCAAATGATACAAAACCTCTATAATTGAATGGATAACCTATGACTAAAAGTGGAAAACATTGTGGCAAAAGGAGAAAAGCCATCTGATGCAGAACGCCTCTATAATATGAGGGAAAGGGTTAACAAGATTTTCCTCCAACTTGGCTTAGTGCCCTAATGTTTAATCCAAAATAACCAATATTTGAAATTGGCCTATCATCAAGACAAACTTTCTGACAAAGTTTCAAAATGCTCAATACAAAAATGCAGTGTCTATAGTGTTTGGCTAAGTGACCTAGTTCTTTACTGGATCTGACACATATTCGAACTTAGGCTAGATATCATACAAGCAAATATTCTGAGAAAGTTTCAACATGCTCAAGTAAAACATGCGGCTTCCAGAGTGTTAACTAGATTTTCCTATAATTTGAGCAGTCCTGCGAGCAAACCAACATTGTGGACTCTGCGTAAAGTATCGATCCGGATCAGCCTTAGCATGCCACACAGGCTTACAAGGATAGACAAATTTCACCTGTGGATTTTCTGTCAAATTGACCTGTAACTTAACCAACAATGTCCAATTTTCTAATACAGCCAAAATACATCAAAATTGATACTTTTTACCCCAAAACATAGGCTACACTCAGCCTATTTAGTATACAATGAGAAGAAGGGTATTAGATGAACAAAATAGTTTGATTGATTAATTGGGGTTTAACACCATTTTCATCAATTTTTCAGTCATATCACGGCAGCCAGTTCAACTACTCATATGTTTCTTGGCTTTCACCTACCAGTACTTCACACAACATACTTTCCAAGCAACTGGCTGCTTTTCCACATAGTCTGAAAGCCTATTGGTGGTAGTCATGTCAAATGTCGGAAGGAATGTAGGCCAAGCTGGTGTTCGAACTCACAACCCCTGGATTAACAGCCTGTGTCTCTACTGACTGAGCTACGGTAAACTGAGTAATAAAATAGGAAACATGCTGTACCAAAGTGAGCTTGCAAAGATATTTTCAAAGTTGTCTGCTGTAGATTGGTTAAATATGGGTAAAGTTTTTAAAAGAGCCTGTGATATTGTTTCCGTTCAAATATTTCTTCCAATCCTTGAAGTTTGCAAAAAAATCAACAGGTCAAAATGAACAGTTGTGTTAAAAATTTCAAGCTTTTCTTCCCATTACTATGTTCAACAATTGAAAAATTGAGGACATATTTTGTACATGTAAATTCTGTTGCATGATGAGAACATATCAACTTGAATATACATAGAAAAAAATAGTAAACTGACCTTTGAATGTATATAGGCTGTAGACAATAATTATGCAATAGAAAATCTTTAAACTTTATGTCAGAAGTTAAATCTCATAATGTGCTTTTTCCTTTTGTGATCAATAATTTGATTGTGAAATTAATTCTTCTTATGAACATGTACCAGTACTCTCTGGAATCTAGACAGAGAAAGCTTTGATCAGATTTAAAAAACAAGAGGCCCAAGAGGGCCAGTATCGCTCCACGGCCATTAGGCAAACATTAAATCTTCAAACAGCCCCGCCCCCTGATGGCCATGTTTTTGACCAATCAACATTGTTGAAGGAATCTGATAGAGGACCATCCTAGGAACATTTCTACAAAATTATTTGAAAATCAGCCCAAAACTTTCGGAGGAAAATATTTTTTAAGTTTTCACTATAGCCATATAAGTCAAAATAGCCCCACCCCCTGGCAGCCATAGTTTTCGAGGGTCACCCAAGGAACATATCTACAAAAAATCTGAAAAATCAGCCGGCCACTTTCGGAGGAGAAGATTTTTTAAGTTTTAACTATATAGCCATATACGGCAAAATAGCCACACCCTGTGACTGCCATGTTTTTCGACTAATCAACATGGCTTGAAGGATCTGAGGAGAAGATTTTTTTATTTTCACTATAGCCATATAAGGCAAAATAGCCCCGCCCCCTGGTAGCCATAGTTTTCGACCAATCAACATGGCTTGAAGAAATCTGATAGAGGGTCACCCAAGGAACATTTCTACACAATTATTTGGAAATCGGCCTGACACTTTCGGAGGAGAAGCTTTTTTAAGTTTTCCCTACTTTTTTAATTTGGTTGCCATGGAAACCAGAATTTTGCATGGATCCAAAAAAGTTTGAATTTAGAAGAGGACATTATGAGGATGCTTCCTAGGAAGTATTATCTTAATTGGCCAAGTGGTAAATTAGGAGAAGTCGTTTGAAGCAAAAAGTTAACGCATGCACGCATGCACGACGGACAATTCGCCATGACATAAGCTCGACTAGCTTTCAGCCAGAGGAGCTAATTATAATATTGCAATCACCCTTACCCTCAAATATGACACTTTCTAACGCCTCTGCAGTAGACGGCTTTTTGAAAACATGGAAGCAGAGGAAGAAATTGCTCCATACGAGCAATTTCTCGTTTTGTCACAATGCTTTTTACTCATGCCTCTTACTGTTGACAAATGCTAGTAAACTTACAATTTTACTTTTAAATGTTACATCTTGGGTCATTTAACAAACCTTTTACATCTTGGGTCATTTAACAAAACAAATGATCTGCCTGATCAAAATTATCAACAGGTTCACCCTGTGTGACACAATATGTAGTTCAAAATGATCTACTTAATGTTAGTTCTCATGTACAAGTGTCTTCCTGGAAGGCTGTGTTATAGCTCAAAATGATTTACTTGAATGTCTTGTTCATAGTAATTAGTTATTTTCACAGTTATCTTCCTGTATTATAGTAAACAAAAACGGATCACATTGTGCATCCTTGATTCGTATTTGTGTCGTTTATATCTCCTAGATACTTGTCCTTCCATTCCGTTATTGTTTACCTTTACAGAATAAACACTTTCATTCAGAATACTTGTTACTCACAACGACTCGCTGCTGTTACCAGCTTTGAAGAATGTCATTAACGTCGTTTTGTTTTTGTTTTCTACCCGTTTTGTTGTGTCCAGGACTTGCCATTTGTATTTTATTTCTCTGATTCAACTAAAAACGAAACCGGAAATAACAGTAAATATACCCCAACTTTTCCAATACATAAAGGTTGGTTGTAAAAATGTCCCATACACTGACATTATGAATCTTCTTCACAAGTAATGTTGCGTATTATAATCCGTCAACATTTCCATGATCTGAAACGAAACAAAAATACATACAGTTACTGATTGCACAATAAAAATAAAATCAAGATGTGTATACATACATGTCTGCACAAAACCATTCTTTATCAATATATATGTATGCTATGATTTGAATAATTAAATAGTCTGTTTATAATAGATACTTTGCAATTATTGATCTGCATTAAGTTATTTGGGGTTATAATGCATATGTATCCAGTGAAGACTCAGAGGATCCTATGTATCATATTATGCAGTCTCACCAGTCTTAACTGACCATTTACATGTAATTTAGACCTAGAAACGGCGTAGCATCACTACGTTTATGTCAAAATAACTTTATAAATGACGTCAAGGCAAAGTGTCAGTTAGACATGGATTCACTAGAAAATTTATAACATAACGTACACAAATATACATATGTTTTTGTGCGTTAATTGAATAACATTTTTTGCAAAGCATCATGCATATGCTCCATCTAAGTAAAGACAAAATCTGGAAAATTCATTTATCAATATACATTGTATTTCTTCATTCTTTTCAATAACAAACTTGTATACATAATATCATCAAAGACCTAATTAGGTCTTTGATATCATCAATACAAATAATTGTACACACTTAAGTTTGAAAGCAATTTTCACATCACTTAACCACTTTTGTCTCCTAAGTTCTCAAATGAGCCTAAATAGTGTATACATACAGTAACAATGATATACTTGTACAATATATGTACGAAGTCTTCGAAGTCCTTCATTTATTATTTTTTATTTTCCTTCATATGCCACCCTTTTAAATAAATAACAGATGTCAGATGGTAAAACGAACAAGCGAATGTCTACAGAAATTGGGCTACTTTCAGACATACGTGTACACGAAATACATGTGAGCTTATTTTCATATTCGGTTACGATACAGCACAGGGCGAAACAAAAAAATCCACTCCAAATTACAGTTTAATTGACAGACCTACCTCGAACGTTTTACGGATTGATGACTAAATGAACATTTTAGGCGTGCACACATTTCTTTCCTTTCAGTCTTCCTCAATATAAAACTGAATGTGTCTTTTCTCCACAATAACAATCTATCGTCAGGGCAGCTTGTCAGATTTCGGAAACGTCAGATTTCTACTTTCATTTTGAACGGAAGTTGCAAGTTCTCCTTCGCGGAGTTGTCGTTCCTTACCATCTCTTTCAGTAAAATGAATCGATTGGCTAGATAATTAGTTGGGAGATAGTTTTTAATCGAAGCGTTTGGCATTATTGTTAATACTACAGATAGTTTTTCATCGAAGCGTTTGGCATTATTGTTAATACTACCAAACATCCCAAAATCACTTCTGATCTACAAGAAATTCAAAATATCACGTGATATCATCAAAATTGCCGTACTACGATTTTATATTAAACGAAATTTTAAGAAACATAATAAGGTATGAATTGTAATAGTGTCAATAATATTTCGTTTCTAAAAATTAAATTCCTTTTGATTGAAACATGTAAAAAATTGGTATATATTCATACATTGTTTATGAATATATTAATTCAAACTTCAACGCAAAATTGTAAACGTAATACTTCAACCACTACAGTCCTTTTTCAAACTTCAGATATCTTGATTCACCAATGTTTTCGAAAAGCAGTTATATTGCCTGATAATTGGCACTACTTTTGTGTTGTGGGTATAAAAAAAGCCCTCTCGTTTTTTGGTACCCAGCTTTACTTTGTCATACTGTTTATAATCAGGGAGCCAATTGTTGTACGATTTCTCAAAATGCACATGGCTATAGACAGTACCCTTAGGGGTACCGTCCAAAAATGTAAAGCTTAAGAATATTCAATCAGTACAGAAAGAAACAAGTAGTATGAGGATAAAAGGAAGCTACGGATGTTATGTATTTGCACTGTTTGTAAAGACTGTAAGCGCTACGACATCAAATGAATGTAATCTGTAGCTTTAAACACAAACTCTTTTGTATTAAAGTCAACACAACCAGCCTCTCTCTTTTTGATAATAAGCGATATTTTATTGATGTAAACTGTCATTTTAAAACTAAAGTGTAATGACCAATTTCATACCAGCGTTATCAGTTCAAATGTTTCAGGTTAAAGTATTCATTCAGGTCACTTAGTGTATTGTAATGTGTAACTATAATATCCATTATGTACATTATTGCTCGGACCAATGATTTATTGGTCCTGTTTATCATGTGTAAAAGGTTAAAATATGAGCCGCTCCATAAGAAAACTAACATTATGGCCTCTGGGTAACCGTATCAACCCAGATAAGCCTGCGCAGTCCGCGCAGGCTAATAAGGGCCGTCGCATTTCGTCTTAGGGAGATGGAGGTATAGAGTATTGATTCCTGAAACAGAAAATCCACAGGAGGCGAAAAGTGTCTTTCCGGGTCAACCTGCGTGGCATGCTTAGGCTTATCCGGCTCGATAGTTTACGTCCATAATGTTGGTTTTCTCGCGGAACGTCTCATATAACTTAAATACCATGTCTATTTTATTGTACATTGTAACATTGATGAAAGTATAATGAAACACTGATATGTCCTGTAACTGTGTTTTGTTTGTTTAGTGCTTTCAGCACAACCGAATGGTGTGTACGGACAATCTGAATGCACGCAAATGGCAAGACTATAATTATGAAGTGTACATTTTCCGACAGTACAGCGCCATGACCGCGGCCTGCTTGGAAACACAAGTCTTGTTATTTTGTAAGGTGTCTGCGCCGTTTTGAACATTTGAGGCGTCCCGCGTGAAAAAAGCAACATTGTGCATTCTGCGTAAAGTATCGACCCAGATCAGCCGAAGCATGCCGCGCAGGCTAATATGGACAGACACTTTTCGCCTCCTGTGGATTTTTTGTTTATAAGAATCATTACTCAATACATCTATACCCCTGATACGGAATGTGTCGGCCCGGCCCGGATCAGTCCGCGCGGATTGCGCAGGATGATCTGTGTCGATATTTTACGTAGAGGCCATACTGTTAGTTTTCTTTCAGGACGGTTCATTTTTTCAGTTACATCACGGCGTTTCCTGGGAAATTTACCAGTTCGACTGGTCGATTGATTGATTGACTTGATCAATTGGTCCTTAAAATACCGAGTCAGTCGTAATGCTAACGTTACGAAACTGAGTCAGTCGTAATGCTAACGTTACAAAACTGAGCGCTATGGAGGACAAATCCTTCGTACCATATTTAAAGTCTGATATGACCCGGCCGGTCATGGAATCCGCGACATCCTGCGGTGGACGCTCTACCACTACACCACGAAGGTGGTCTGTCTTAAAGGTCGGTACAATAGTTAATAACACAATTACTGATGTAAGTCACCGGGTTCCTAAACTTAGCGACCAGTGCAATTCAAGCTCACCTCGTTTCTTAACAATATCTGAGCAGTACACTTGGATCAATATTGTATTTGTAGAAAATGGAGTTACACGTCTGACTGTACATACGTGGAACATGTTTCAAACATTTTTGTCTCTGTTGAAATACTCTGTAACTAATTGGAGAACAATGCATATCCAGAATACGATGTTTGGAAACATACTGGAAGTAGTATTCCCTTTTCCCAACAATGTTGTTATCGGAACCCAAATTTTACTTTTCTTTTTCTAAATATTACAAGTTTTCCTCAGACACTATAAGGAATAAATATTCAAAAATATAATATAGGTTAAACGTCATATATTATATATTATATTATATGACAAAACGCAGAGGCAATAATATTGGTTTTCTCGAGGAACGGCTTATTAAGCCGTTCCTCGAGAAAACCAATATTATTGCCTCTGCGTTTTGTATCGACCAAGATCAAGCCTGCGCAGTCCGTCTCAGGGGAATAGTGGTATATAGTAATGATTCTTAAAACAGAAAATCCACAGGAAGCGAAAAGTTTCAGTCTGGGTAAGCCGGCTTGGCATGCTTAGGCTGATCCGGGTCGATATTTCACGCAATGCTGGTTTTTCTCTTGTGACTCATATGACAAAAGGAATCCGCTGTGGTCGAGTGGTTAGCGTCGGGGATTTCGAAACCGGGTGTCCCGGGTTCGATCCCCAGTCGCGGCAATTCGGTCGTGGTGGAGTGCCCTTGGGCAAGGCACAATTTCTAGCCTAGTACTGGTTTGTTCACCCAGGGAACATGAATAATAAAATTTAAATGCGCGCTAAATGACCTTAGCTGTCGATGCGCCATAAAACAATATACATTCATTCATTCATTCATATGACAAGACATGTATAAACCCTATGCCTACCTGGCTCGGTGTACAAAAGTATAGGCTGTATGGCAATAATAAACCGGAACATTCTCAGTGCTCGAGTCAAACCAAACGAAGATCTAATCGGTTCACAATACTTACTAAACATTTAATACATCTATTTAATAGCTCTAGATAATAGGAAGTGAATTTGTCTTCATCTACATATTCTCTCTGATTACCTAACCAATCCCTATGTAGTGTGTACTCGATAGATTTACGTCACGTGAGACGGTTATCTTGAGTGCCTACTACATAGGGTTTAAAAATCAAGTATGGATTCGAACACTAACAGAAACTTTATCTACAGGTCTTGTTCTACATAATAATCTTATTTTTCAAAATGGCCGTTTGCAGTTTATAGTAAAGACGACGAAGAGCTAGATTTGTGACAGGATTAAGAAAACACTGACATTGAAGTTGGTTTTGTGTTTGCAAATGTCGGTTAAACAGAGGGAATGGGGTCGTCATCTCGTAGGTGATTCATTATTTTCGATGATTGATAATGGGCTAATTGGTTTTTGTAGGATGGTTTAGTTCAAACATATTTTATTACCATATACAATTATTTAACATTATACATTGTACAGGTATATCATATACTATTATAGGCAAACGGGTCTGGCCACAAGTTCTCACAACATAAGATACGACCATAAGATAAGAAGGTCGCGGGTTGCCTGGGGGTACAAGTGCTAGAAAGCCAGGAAACAATCGTTTGCTGAACTTTTAAAAAAGCTTACATTTCAATCAATCAATCAATCACTTTTTTTGTACAAATGTAAGAACATGTATCCTCAATTGCTCAATGTCAAATACTCTAGTAGAAACATGTCTGTTGAAAACTCTATAAAAAAAGACTGATTTATTTTTACGTTTGACACATCTTCAACAGGTAACTTTAAAACAATCTGAGCGAAGGAGAGCGTGTCTCAAACTAGTACTTCCGAAATCCAATGGTAAAATATTCCCTTCAGACTCTAGGAATAGTGCGTGTATATCAGGTACACATGTAAGTGATTTTTAAAAGTACAACAGCACTAGTATCACAACATAATGTCAACACGCTGGTTGTATACAAAACTGTTGCAACTACATTTTGTTATGAGAGGTTTTTAAGTGGATCGATCGATTAGTAGAAAGTATGACCCTTTGCAAGATATAGAAATCGTGTCATGCCAAGAGAGGTTTTGTCTGGTCGATAATTATGTATGCATATACTTTTGAGACGAATTTACTGCCAATATAAACGACTAAAACAACTGGCAATACGACTACATACACACATATGTTTCGTCCGTGATCATATTCATGCTGTTGGTCGACCGAATATAATAATGCATCCGAAGAAAAACAGCCTCTCCAGGACATTAACGATCGCTGATGACTGGGATCTGCCTTCGTCTTTGGGTTGTCCTAAAAGGGTCTAAATGACTTGATTTTCAAGTTGTATCAGGCGCGGTTACCGACACAATATTAAAGTATGTCCTTCTATCTAAATCGTTTTTCTAAACCCATGACGGTGATTTCTCTCGTTGCACATATAATTGAACCGTCCTGCGAGAAAACCAACACTGTGGACTATGTGTAATGTATAGACCCGGATCAGCCTAAGATACCTGGACAGATACTTTTCGCCTCCTGTGCATTTTCTGTTTCAGGAATCATTACTCTATACTTATATCCCCATTTGTTCTTGTTGCATAGGGGAACATTCGCTCCTTCTAACCAGAGCCTTCCCTGTCCACATACTTGACAATAACAGTCATTCATGTAACTGTAAGTAAGAAAGATTTACTGATGGTAAAACTGTCACTCTAGTGGTTTTACGCCTTGAGATACACATTATGTGTGGTGGTTACTGACAAGCAACGAAGTTTAACACATCTGTCATCGGAGAAGTTAGCCACATGTCTATGGACAGTCTCAACAGTGCATTCATGTAACTGTAAGTAAGAAAGTTACTGATGGTAAAACTGTCAATCTAGTGGTTTTACGGTCTGAGATACACCTTATGTGTGGTTGTCACTGACAAGCAACGAAGTTTTACACATCTGTCATCAGAGAAGTTAGCCATATGTCTATGGACAGTCTAAACAGGAGCCGTTCCCCGAGAAAACCTTCATGATGGCCTCTGCGTAATGTATAGACCCAGATCGGCCTGCGCAGTCTAATCCGGGCCGACACATTCCGTCTCTGGGAGATAGAGGTATAGAGTAATGATTCTGAAAACAGAAAATCCACAGGAGGCGAAAAGTGTCTGCCCGGATTAGCCTGCACGGCATGCTTAGGCTGATCCAGGTCGATGGACGGCATGGCATATATGTGTAATTGAAAACATATTATGTCTAAGTAACATATCATTGTGTCTAACTGGTGTTTGCCATTGTGTATGAGCTACATTTTATAATATCTAACTGACATGTTGGTATGTCTAACTGACATGCTATTATGTCTTATCGACATGTTGTAATGTCAAACTATCATGGTATCAGTCTAATCAGTCAATTGTATGTCAAATTATGTTAATATACCCAGTTGACATGTTAGTAAGTCTAGTTGACATGGCAGTATCCCTGTTAGACGGACGTATCCCTGGTTACGCGTACTAACATGACATATCACAACATAAAACATATACGGCCTTCAATACACGAAATGACGTTAAAGGGCAATCAGGTGTAAACGCATCTAAGGTAAAATTGTTTAAATCTGGAGCAGTCAAAGTTGGATTGTGTTCCATAATTGGCAACAAAATGGGAAGGAGCAGTAGAAATGACACGTCCTCAGGAGTGTGTCCCTTTCCATAATGTTTCAACAGCCGTCGTATGCAGTTGGTGTCAGAAATGGTTGTGATCAAGGGAAGGATCGAAACAAGAAGCGCAAGATGAATCAACCATATTTATTTACTCATCCTCCAACAACAAAGTTATCAACCCAATTTAATAATACGATTATATTTTTTTTATTAAAATCTATTTTAAAAACAGCAGTGTATATTATCATGTGTTTTCTCCTTAAACTACCCGATCCCGATTAAATGATTGAGCCGTTCCGCGATAAAACTAACATTATGGCCTCTGCGTAATGTATCGACCCAGATCAGCATGCGCAGTCCGCGCAGGCTGATCCGGGTCGACACATACCGTCTCAGGGGGATAGAGGTATAGAGTAATGATTCAAGTAACAGAAAATTCACAGGAGGCGAAAAGTGTATATCTGGGTAAGCCTGCGCGGCACGCTAGGCTGATCCGTGTCGATACTTTACGCAGAGACCACAATGTAAGTTTTCTCGCGGGACGACTCATATGTCTAATGGGATGTCGAGAGTGAACTAACACAACGCTAATGTTTCTAAAACCAACAATTTGTTTACAAATGCAACTTGAAATGATGCCAAGTCCGAGAGTCTAACGCCATCCATATGTATTTTAGCAAAGTTTGAAGATCATAACTGGTAGAGTCCACTTCTGTAAATAATAATTAACATGCCTAAGGTGAGACAAGTATCAAAATTCATTGAAGGACTACTATTTTGGGAACCAATCAGGACCAATCCTGAATCCTCTATGCAAACAGTAATGCTCTGGCTCCCATTCTCTCTAGTATACCTGTAATATTCATTAAGGAACAGATATCTGTCTTGTCCGTGCAAATACGCCGGGGATTTGTGGGGTTTTATCTCGAACTCACTGGCTTGTAACTCGACTTGGTTACAAAATAGAAGCTTACTAAGAGTGATTGTTGACGATTCACGGGCCCCATCGAAGTCTCGAATGAAATCGTAATACGATACGTCCCATACAGGCATAACAAAGTCTGTATCGTTGGAGTATTCATAAAATGTTTCAGCCCATCTTGGTATTCTCTTTCCGTACGTTGGACTTGCTATGTTACGATCAATAACCATTCCTTCGTGCGAACAGATATGCTGGTCGAACGGTATCTTCACGCCAACATCAAGTATCCACGGCTTAGACATTGTATACAGCACCCCCTGCACCAACTTACCGGGGTCTACTCCCATGTTTGTCTGTAGCTTCAATTGTACAAAAGCCTCCGTTCTGTTCACAACACCTTTGTCTACGCGAACTCCAATGCTGATAATCGTCCAGTCCCTTTGCCATGGTGAAAATCTTTCAAAGAGAGATAAGGCTTCAGCACTTGTTCGATTAGCTGTTCGCAGTTCTTTAACAACTTCTGATGATACGAGGTTCAGGTACAAATACAATATATCCGCATAAAACTCGGTCATTGGATACCGGCACTTACCATCAGAGTATCGCGTTTGTAAAGTCGGACAAAACACTTCACGACAGACGTGTCTCTGTAAAAGAAAAGAGATGCAATATTGTATGGCTCTCCATATATGATCCTCGGTACCCAGGCTATTCATAAAATATATGCTACGCTGGGCAAATTGGCTAGCGAAACTTCGTAATGCATGCACCACGATTTCCTTTGTAATTACACTTAATTATACGCGATTTCGTATCGCATGAGGTTTGTGTCATGCGGCCAATCAGCCGGCTGCATTTCACCTCATGAATTATTCATGAGTACGAGTTTTTTTACAGCCAATTTGCCCAGGGTATCATATATTTTATGAATAACCCAGGTACCTTGGATGTTCAAATATATGCTGCCTATTAATGGCGTCTGTAGTGTTTTGAATATGTCATTTCTGAAATGTGCCTTTTAAGTGTTATAAATAGGTGATTTCTAAAATTGGCGGAACTCACAAGTGCGCACATATGTTTTGACGGTTGTATGGTCAACATTCGGTGAAATGAGTTTGGTCGCTATATTGCTTCCCACATGGGCCCGACTGAACCGAATGCCCCAGTATCGAATAGCAATGATTCTAACCTTAATGTCAACAGATGTTTCAAAACTAGATCAAAACTATTATCTAGCTTATGACGTCATCACTATTACCAAGAGCTCCTTTGGAATTAATGCAGAGTTCAATATAACATTTTTCAATTTACCGCATAAAGATGGAGAGCAAAATTATCTGTTATTGTCCATATTAAGATACATATCTTTACCAATCACTACCTTTTCTATTTGAAGGGTTTACATCTTTGTGCATAGGAATAAAATTAAGTCATTTCCTTCATGAATCTTATATATGTGATTTTCGAAGGTGATGCGACTTTGAATGTTAGAGTCATGAAAGTTGACATGAAGCAGAATTCCTTTTATCCTGATTAGAAATATAATCAACTGTATGTGACACTGACAATAGATAATCAACACAAAACGATTCAATGCAATAACTTTATTTGTAATCATAGGGCTCCTGCTCGAAAATCAATAGCTTTCTCCAAGATTATAAAAGACACTTGGTTTCTTTGATTCTTTTAACCTGTTGGAAAGATATCAAAGGAACCAGGTGACCAGTTAGAAACAATCCTGAGTCTAACTTTTAAGGGCTTTATGTATGCAATGTGGCATTAAATGGGATTCAGTGTTCTCAGAAATTGTGTTTTATACATACCGAATTGTCGTTACTGGGTTGGCATGCTAATGGCAGTGTATCTTTCTTTGTGAATTCTTGAATCTTAGAATCGACGTAATCATCATTCAATAACAATGCAAGTGATTGCCCCGCTCCTCGAGAACCCCCATCGTTGTTCTTGTATTCACATCTAAGTGAATCGTAATCTCCTGACATGTATTTGTTACACAGAGCACAGAACACATTCTTGAACGATGTGTGTATATTACCCAAATAGAGAGATCTCGGACCCTTCTCACATGCCTGCACTATCTGCTGTCGTGACATGTTGATATTGCTAGGTATATAGAATGTGACAGCATCTGCTGGATTGCATACATCCTTTTCGTTGAAACATACATTGCCATAACTCTGACTTTCTCTGTTCGGGGCTTTAAACAAGACGTTGACATATTTTGATTTGTACGTTTGGTGTATCTTTACCATATTTTCATATCCTTGACGGCCAAAATATAGAATATACGTCTTCCATTTCACCGTATTGTTTGCGCCATGACACCGAGCACAATTCGCATTTTTAAAACTGATTTGTTTTTCATGAGAATAGACAGGATAAAAGTTTCCCCATGGGGCTACTATGTCATCAGGACTACACGAATGGGGAAGGTCGTCCAGCCAGGTCTTCTTAACACATCCTTCTTCTGGTGCGTCCACAACATATTTGTACTTAATTAGCTTAGGATGGGTGTACCTCATCATGGGATGAATACATTCAGCATACCTTTCCATGTTTTCTCTCCTGGAGTTGTCAGTACATTCTGCTTTACATTCACAGCCTAAAAAAGCGTATTAAATAGGAATGAACACACTCATTGTTACGTAAATCAACTTGAGTATATGTGATATGTGTAGAACAATATCAGTTTGCGCAGTCACCAATACTATCTGATTTAAATGCATACTCTAAAGCAGAGGTTTCTTCAAAGCTTCTACGATTGATTCACGACCAAAACAGAAAGCTGCCTAACTAAGCGTCATGCTCTCTGCTCAATGCTGTTTAATTTGTAAATGAACTGTAATAATATGCATATGTAAACTAGTTTTTCTAGCCTAGTACTCGTTTGTTTACCCAGGGATCATGCAAAAGTGAACTGTAGCCGTGATATAACTTAAAACATGTTGAAAGTGGCGTAAAACGCCAATAAAACAAATATGTAAATTAGAATTTTAATGAAATCATTTTCAAACAAATATATAACTAGTTACGACTGGGTACATACGCGTGTGGATTTGGTTATACATTGGATGACTGATTTTGCGTGGAGCTCTAATAATGATTCTTTCAGAAAGGACAGTGATTTTTGATCCTACATGTAATCCCGCTATTCACAATTTTAACACTTTCCCACAAATCTACAGCAGACGACTTTGAAATCATCTTGGCAGATATATGGAAATCTCTATAAAGGAATGCATAATTTATAAAAAAAAAAAAAATGAAAACATTGTGGAAAAAGCAGAAAATTCTCTTTGTAAGCTTCTTTGTCACAATGTTTTCAAAAGCCGGCATCTGTAGTGGCGTCGGGAAACTCTATATTTTGGGAATTAGTTTAAGTAACATTTACGAACGTTGTCAGAAGACAACAGCCTGTACACTGATCCTGTACAGTTTTGGTCCGCAATGTTCTCTACTCATTTAATAACTTCTCGATGAGAAGTTGAAAGCGGTGTCAATCACCAAACAATCAATAAATTAATAAATAAATAAATAAGTCAATAAATCAATAAATCAATTAATCAATCTGTCAATCTCCATAATAATGCTAGACCAAGTCAAAAGCAAAGCTGATCATGTTAGATTCATGAATTCAGTAGTGTAAAGGGTAATTAAAATAATATAAGGGCAATATTAACGGGAAAACATGCAGGGTTCTATTTGCATATTTCAATAGAGGGTTCAATTCCACCAAACTTACTTAGTGTTAAGTAATACTTTAATAGAATATTTCATCATTATTGTTTCCCTAATAAAAGGCCAAAATATTGAATTTCTTAACAAGTATGGTTAGTCAAAAGGATAATAATTTATGACAACTTAATCATTTACTTAAAGATTTTCCACAATCATAGTTTTACCGAATATTAAGGAAACATTAATGATGAAATATGCTTTTTAGTATTTAAAAAATACTTATCACTTCATAAGGTTGTTGATATTGGACCCGGGTGCATTTTGTTACATATGAGCTGTCTCGCGAGAAAACCAAGATTGTGGACTCTGCGTAAAGTATCGATTCGGATCAGCCTAAGCATGCCGCGCAAGCTAACACAGACAGACACTTTTCGCCTCCTGTGGATTTTCTGTTTCATGAGTCATTACTCCATACCTCTTTGCCCCTGAGATGGAATTTGCGCGGACTGCGCAGGCTGATCTGGATCGATACATTACGCAGAGGTCATACTGTTGGTTTTCTCGCGGGACGGCTCACATATTGATTGTCTTTCAATGTCGAGTCTGGATATAGACGATAAAAGAGTCAATCTAGAAGATCTGAGTTCGAATCCCGACAAGGGCATTACATCATTCGTCCTTCACCAAGGAGGTTAATAAATTTATAGTATATGTGGTAAGGAAGTTTGTTGAAAAATTGATGCGCTGTGCTCTGCTGAGAGCATCCAAAAAGGAAAGCATAGGTGTTTTAACCGATCGCTCTTGATTTAACTGAAATACTGTTCGACAATGTCTAATTGTGTATCTAGCAATATGACGTATAGCCAAATAGTACAGTGTCAGATCAAGATGAGCAGACGCACAGGTAGATCTGGATTTTCACTGGTCGGAAATAACCACCAATGATTTTTCTTAGGCCACAGCTCATTATTACTAACGGTCCTCCAGTAACGATAATGATAAAACTAAACAAAGACAATAGTGGTAAAGCATACCTTTACAGCATGGATTTTTAACGCGGCTCTGTCCCTCACGATCTGCATTGTAAAACTCGTCACAGCTGCTTGTTGTTTCACACAAAATGTTGAAGTAAGGCAGAACATCTGTCCAGTTTAATTGTGTTAAATTGCTTTTAGAATAAAGAAACAGACAGGTGGTCAAAACAACTATATGTAACGTTATTTTCATTGCGATATAGTTGGTATTCACACCAAATAATTTCGAAAAGATAAACCACGATAATGAATGTGTGCTACATAAACAGGTCCTTTTATATGGGACGTTCAACGAGAAAACCAACATTGTTGACTCGTCGATAAATATCGACCCGGATCATCCTAAGCATACCGCGCAGGCTAACCCGGATCTACACTTTTCGCCTACTGTGGATTTTCTGTTTCATGAATCATTACTCTATCCCCCTGAGACGGAATATGTCGGCCCGGATTAACCTGCGCTGACTGATCTGGATCGATACATTACGCAGAGTACATAATGTTGGTTTTCTCGTGGAACGGCTCATATGTACGAGGGTTGATACAAAAATAGGAGATAAATTTCTAGAAAATAAACTAGATCTTTTTTTAATTCTCTTAATCACATGACACCATTTGAATAATTGGTTGAAAATTAAAAGCTATATGGTATTATTAATATTGAGAATATTGTAGTGACGATCTACGATATAAACGTCATTCTGACGTCGCATTTTGAAGAGAAAAATCGTTAACGGTGTCTTTGTGATAGTTTTATATACACGTACGATTTGTACCTAGTTATCCTTGATCAAATGCCTTTCTTTTGTTTTTTGAGTGATTTTACGCCGCTTTCAACATGATTTCAGCTATATCGCGTCGAAAGTTCACATATTCATGATCCCTGAGTAAACAAAAGAGTACTAGGCTAGGAAATGTGCCTTTCCCAAGAGAACTCCACCTTGACCGTCGTGCCGTGACATTGGATCGAACCCGGAACGCTCGGTTGCAAATTCCCGACGCTAAACACTCGACCACGGCGGAGTCCTACATGTACATGCTTTTCTAAACCAGTATTCACTAAATAGGGTGTATATATAGGATCTGACATGAGTTGTCATTTCATATAAAACTGTTTATGAAATGACAACGAATGTCAGATTCTTTTTATCACATGACGAAACACACACAGAAAAACGGGTTTTCCAAAGCTATTTTAATTTCGTCAGTAAACCGTATAACAATGCCACAAATAATTATTCCGAGGTGATATTCAGCTTAGTTTATTAACAGGTATAATAAATAACACTCATGAGATATTATAGTTATCACATAAAGTGACTTATGAGGCGTATTTCGATAAAAAAGTACTTAATGTTTACAATATTTCTAGATGAAATTTACAGGTTTTGGCGCCACAGTGACTAACGTATGACGTCAAAACGGATACGTGACGTCATTTTTTCATAGTATTAGGTCATGTTATATTACACACGTTGTATATAAAGAAATACGTAATGGGTATATTACATGGGATACAAGCATTGTCATGTGATAACACAAATATAACACAACCTATAAGTTGTAAAACGACATTTATCTGTCCCTATCTGAGTCACTACTGGCTGTTTTTGAAGAGTTGCATTAATTTCACACAGACTTACCTCCAAACATGAAATGAGCCGTCCCGCAAGAAAACCAACATTATGGTCTCTGCGTAATGTATCGACTCATATCAGCCTGTGCAGTCCGATCAGACTGATACGGGCCGACTAATTCCGTCTCGAGGCGGGGGGAGATAAAGGTATAGAGTAATGATTGCTGAAACAGAAAATCAGATAATCCACAGGAGGCGAAAAGTGTCTATCCGGGTAAGCTTGCGCGGCATTCTTAGGCTGATCCGGATCGATACTTTACGCATAGTCGAGAATGTGGGTTTTCTTGTGGGACGGCTCAAATAGTTTTAATTTTGTATATATACTTCGCTTGTGGGTGCATGACCTCTTGTCAATTACATAGAAGTATCATGTCGAGAGATCATATTAATTTTGTCTCCGTTCTTTAAAATCAATATTTCTTTTCATTTGACGTAAATTTGTTATTTGATGTTTTCTCGGCTATGTACACAAGAGATGTTTTTCAAATATGAATGCCTTCTTTTACTAATGGGGTTAGTCACTTTGAAGAAGCAGTTCAACTTTAGTATGCCCATGGGTTTTAAAATTGACTATGTCAACAACATTCAGATCAGATTACATTATAGCCACTGTCAAGTTTGCAATGCTCGTGTGAGGGGTGGGGCTGATGATCACACAACGAAGTATTCAGCATGTTATTGTAGATTTAAGTTTGACAATCTGCAGGATGTTACATAATTCATGGTCAGTAATGGACTATTGATGGACTTTTTACGTAGTTTTCATTAAAATTATATATATAATCACGAGGACCATTATGGTCGTATATCGCTCACCTTGTTAAACAGAACTTCGGTAGGTGTCCAGGCAATAGGTCAATACGTATATATTTTAAGTTTGTACTAAACACATGTAAGGAAAATAAGCTCTGACCATTGGCGGCAATGTTTTTCAATTGATAGTTATAATTTGAACATTCTTGGTAGGGAGTCACTCAAGAAACACTATTTTCAAATCGACAAAGTTCTTTTGGACAAGAATAAGTTCTTGCAATTCCCCCGTTTTAATGCCGCAGCAACCAAAGTTCTACGTGGAGTTCAATTCAGTGAACACCATTGAAAGAATATCACCTACTAATCATTCATGTGGAATTATTTTAAATTGGTTTCGTTGGTTAAGGAGGATCAGTTTGTTCATAGGAACATGTAAAGGGACTGGTGGACAGTCAACGACGGTGCCAGACGGTGAGTGATCACAATAGATCAACCCACACTTCGTACTCAGTCGAACTGAAATGTAAGAATATGGATATTTTATTATACGATTTGATCCAAAAACATGCATTAAAACAAGCAGGTTGTGATGATAACTTCAGGTATAGGTGTGCAAGCACAATTATAGTAAAGGAATAGTGAACTTTGGCATATTCCAGTTAAAGATTAAACAAGAAGGTCGATATGGCACTTGATGGCTCACCTGTGACATAATTTTGATCATAGGTGAATAAAATTCAACCGTAAGCTTTAATATTCTATTTTATTTTGAAATGTCAAACAATAACTAAGACGAATTTACATGATTATTTGCTATAAAATGTGACTTCTATAGTATCAATAAGGTTTTCCTTGGAATGATCTGTTGACATTGTCGTCAATCTCATTTGATCCACACTAAGACTTTTACCAAATTGCATGACGATAAGGTATTATTTGTGACTCCAGACTGTTGACAAAGTTTTCATTTGATTTGTTCTAGTGACCTATTGTGTATATACTGGTATGTTTTTTAAACCATTGCAATTTGTGTAAATACGTTCACATCTATAGCAGTTACTTTATTAACATTTTTAATAAAATATAAATCTTTAGCGAAACTTTTTAGAGGATACACAATATCACATATTACCACACCTTACTATCACATTTAAAAACACCGGGGCCACAATAAAAAATGTGTAACCGTGATGAGTGGGAACCACTATTCATTAAAATAGAGCATAAACAAGTATACATAGGACGAATTTTATCAAAGTTAATCAACTATTACAACAGTTATAGAAATAAGTCCTATTAATTTTGGATCACCCCTCGAATGTACATTGTCCATTGTCCGTTGAGAGCTCAAGTTATAATCCTTTACCATTGGCTGGCCCATTTAAGTAGGATTGGTAGTAGACATAGGTTATTAGAAAACACCTTTGATCGTTCATTTTCCTTTCATTATCAATCTTGTGGGGCAAATTAGTAGTTGTCTTTTTCTGTATCAAAAGGTAGCCGCGTAATTGAAGTTCTTTTACTGAAATCAAAGGTAAATCACAGAACCAATGAAGCTCATGTAACTGTTATATAACATCAACATCAACTCTTATTGAAATGAACTTTACTTCTTACTTTTCTCATCACCACGACATTTGACGTGTCTCCGACAGATGACTTTTTTGAAAGCAATATAGGAAAAGGTATCTTGCATCATAAGTATTGCATCGATGCTACAGGAAAAACAACCATGCAATTATTGCATGAGTATAAAGGTATCTGCTAGTGCTTTCATAATAAACGATACAAATGGATTGAGCTATCTGGAAGTTTCTTAAAACATTCTATGACTAATGAGCGAACAATCCGGATTCAGATTACATTGTAATACTTGCAAAGGCCCTGTTGGTTTTGGCCAAGCACCGCCCAATTCTTTCCTTCAGCATTACTATTGTTTGTATATAGAAAACACTGTTCGAAACGCGGATATTTAGGAAAAGGGCACAAGAGCGTTTTTCCTTAAGGGAGGAGTTAAACTTTTCAAACAATAACGAATCTGAAGCCTACGACTTTGAAAACATCAAGACAAAACTTTCAATAAGTGCCATTAATAAAAGGTGAAATAGTACATGCTGTAAAGTGTCTCCTTTTGCTACAATCCATTTAAATAACATCTGCTGCAGATGTGCTAAATTGTGTCTATACGTTGCACATGATTGATGTTGGCAAACATCATGTTTGCATCTCCGATACTTATATATTCAGATCAGCCTGTAACTACACTTATTCAATACCGGGTTTGTACGTATGTCCATCGTTCAATAAAAGTGTTTTTGTCTCTCCCACTCATTCTCCATCTGTCTCCCTCTGTATCTGTCTCTGTTTCTGTCTATGTTTGTCTGTGTCTTTATGTATCTGTTTCTGTCTATGTCTCTCTGTTTCTGGCTGTCTTTCTCTTTCTCTCTCTCTCTCTCTCTCTCTCTCTCTCTCTCTCTCTCTCTCTCTCTCTCTCTCTCTCTCTCTCTCTCTCTGTATATGTATCACGGTTTCTCTATGTCTGTCTCTCTCTCTGTCTCTCCCTGTACATCTGTCTCTCCCTCTCTATGGATCTCTAGATCGCAAGTGACGTCATTGTAAAGCAAGTTATGAATAAATAACATAAGGAAAACAACAGAAATGGTAAGAAAGGATAGTTTGACTCGTCACAAATGTAGTTCGGTAAATTATGGATTTCGTTCATTGGAAGTACTTTATGAAGGTTATGTCGACTTTTCTGTTTTACCTACCATCATTATTTCATTGATTTTATAGCTTGAGAATATAAAGACGATAAACCGTTGAAAATGATATCAAACAATTCAACGGAAGTTATCGTTCGTTAAGTGCATGAGACCTCAGATATTATTTTATCTGAACAAAATGAATAATTATGGTTCTGTATTGACATAGCTTCATTTTATGGTAATATATGTATTATATCAATAATTTGCTTAAACATATAACTGCATTTTTAAAGTTACTTTTTATTATTTGTTGAGAACCGTTCAACGTAGCCCAGGTTTCTGTAATAGGAATGCGATTTTATATTTTGATTGTTCGCATCAATGCAAATATGTAAGAGCGATATATTGAGACTTCGTTCTACGATGCTTTCGACACATCGCGTGTATTGTTTCAGTCTGTATCTGTGTTCTGTCATTTGAAGCCGATGCCGTTCTGTCAAATGATATCCTCGACTGTCCATTTTTATTGACCTAACAACTGTTATCTATATATTGCAGTAAATGTAGCAAACAAAGAAAACCACAGTCAATTCCAAATTATTTGCCTTTAATTTACATTTGTTTACATTGTACAGTTTATGTGTATAACATACTCTTTGTCACATTCTGATAGAAAGACCAGCACCAGTGTACCCCGTTTTTTGGGTATACATAGTAAATGTCTTAAGCCATATATCCACCAAATTGATAGAAGAAAACATGTTCATGCTTCAAATGAGCCCATTGTTTGAAATAAATGATGTCACATGTGTGCAATCAGTAAAACACATACATTTGCTTTCAACAGGCTGAACTTCTAGTAGATTCATCAGTTTTGTTATTTATTTCATTGATCAAACTCTAGTATCACATTGCACAAAATTGTTACTAAGAATTTCAACATTATTTTCACTAGGTTATTACAAATACTGCATGTATGTTATTAAACTAAATTTACAAAAGATTCAAAAGCTATTGACAGCAATATTTCCATACTAAATTGAGACCACATCAACCAATGATGCCATAGTTCTCTTCAAATTGAAGAGCAAACTGAACTGATTTGATTTTTATTATCCTCGCCGTGCGGAGATGAACTATTTAGCGATTGAAGAGCAAATGCAAAATGAAAAGTGTTTAAGTTCACCGATTTAGGTCCATCTACGAAACAGGGCAATGTACACTAACTATATCAAACTAAATTAATGTAAAACAAACTGAACATTGAAACCAGATAAAGAGGTTTAAATTCAATAAACACTAAAAAATACTTTGTATTCGAACAAATATATATAAACATTTTTTTTGAAAAATGAAGAAAACGTAGTCTGTTTTTAAACAGAAAAGGCTATATTATAAAAAACAAACTTAGAGGCAGTTCGTAATTAATGTCAGTAATAAGTGACCCAGGGACCTCACATAAGTAATCTGTCCTCTGATATAACTGTACTGCCACATAAATGTATCTGTCTTCCGTGTAATGTATTGTGAATAACATTTTTCTATGGGATATTGACTAATCTATACATTAAAAATGGTAAAAAATGGTATACATTGTATCATAAATTTAAAATTGTACTCTACATTCCTGATTGTATCAAATCAATTCTTGTACTTTTTTTTACATACTGGTTATGAAGTTACACATATTTTCATGAGCTGCTACTCAAAGTTCAAACCAAAACTGTAGTTTAACGGTAAAACATCTGGTCTAACAAGAGTTCTGAATTCAAATCTCAGCAGGAACTTTTGTGAAAGAAAACAACTAAACTTAACAATTTATACATGAACCCATTATGTTGTAAGGAGTTGTCTTACTTAAACACTTATCACTATCCAGGCTTCTAGTGAAAACACGAAAACAGTTATTTACTCCCTGTACTATTTTCAAAAGCTTTCATAATTGAGCAATAACAATCAGAAAAAGGAACTTGAAGTCGATCAAGAATGATGACTCTGAGAAGCTGATCATTTTCAAGATCTGATCATATCATTCACTATCCATATTATCAAACATATTCAGACATATTTCATATACATGTATACATAATCAGTTGTTGACACTTGTACTTATTAACAAATAAACTGATGCTTTTTCATGTTTTACAAATTAAAGACCAGCAAAGGAGATAGGGGTTCAAAGTGAAGATATTATTGGATAGGAAGATATTGTTAACTTTGGACCAATTACACCATTCCGACAATGTATTCAGATTAGTCACATACATCAAAACAAGAGACTAAATTTAACCCTTTCCAACATACATCAACCCTGCAGAATATGACATTGACAATGTTGAGGTAAAAAAGGGAAAGCCAAAGTTTGATTAATGAATATAATTTGAAACATTGTGGCGAAAAGAGAACTTGCTGATCATGAGCAAGTTGTCCTTTTCTACAGTGTTTTTACATGCGTTAAAGATGTACTGAACTGAGAAGTTGAAATTTAAAAAAAATAAAAAAAATGTTACATTGTTATTAAATCTTCTGATTTTGTTGACAATTTAAAACTTTTTAGTCATTATACCTTTTTATAATGCTTAAAAATCTAAAATAAAGTGGTTTAAATTTGGTTTAGACAAAGGGCCTAATATTTCGTGAGCCTTCCAATTTTTCGTGAGCTGCTGTCCAGTAGCCATGTTTGATTAAGAAATATAACTGGGTAAAAAGTACATATTAAAGTCGATACATATCAATTTTAATATAGAACTTTTATAGTATCATATTGTTTTGAAAAAAAAGAAGAAAATATTGGAAAACTTTTATGACATTTGAAGATATATTTGAAAAATAAATAAATATTTATTCATATTTTACCATTTTTTAGCCATTCAGACAAGAAAAACTGAAAATTTTGCCCAATGACATATACTTTTCTTTTTAATTTTTGATAAATGATAGTTATTGCAATAACCTGAAGAAGTTTCAGAAAAAGTTAAATATTATAAATATGTTTTTCCCTTATTTTAAAGTTTTAAATTTGTCTATTCTTACACCTGACAAATATGCGCTATCATTAGGGAAAAAAGTGTTTTTTAGGTTTAATTACAACGTATCACATGAACTTCCAAAGATATGGATAAAATAACTTCAGAATGAGATTTAAACCACAAGAAGACAAACAATTAGCATATCATCATAAGTATTGGCAATTTGCGTGAAAACATTTTTTTTTCATGTGCTAAAATAGCAAAAAAATGCATATCATAAGGCTTTCATAAATTGATCTAGCAAAAAATAAAGCCCACTACCCTACCTTTTTTTTTATTTTTTTTATTTAAAATTTTATCAAACTTTCAAAAAAAAAAATGATACAACAAAAGTTAAATATTATGAAAAATCCACTTTTCAGTTCAGTACATCCTTAACATTTTTAACTCAAAATGCCTTAAACCTTTCTTTGCCTTTTCTTGTGTTTTTAAAGTAGCATATCAGGTAAATAGTTTAAAGAATGATATGGGGAAATTCTATTTATCCTACAGAATTGAACTCATTTCTCTTATATAGACATACCATATTGAAAGAAGAAGATTGTTGTGTTTAGTATTTTTTCTAGAAATCCATGTATAAAATGTTAGGTGGACTGAAATTTCATTGAAAATAATGTTAAGCTCAAGTCAATCTTTGGTAAGAGTCAGTTTCCAATTATATTTATTACTAGTTTACAAATAACTGGGATTTATTAAAAGACATCCGAACATTATTGAATGCCTTCTAGTTTTGTTTCCTATCAACATCCCTGGAAATCTCACAGTCTGTTACACTCCTGACCCTATACAAATATAAATCAGCTTTGTACTAATTAAACTTATAATAATAAATACATGATAAGTTAAGGTTTTTTCAATATGTTTCTTGTTTGGGGACTGACACAGCTTAATTAATTGTTCTTGGTTTCACACGACCTAGGCTTTGCCTATTAACATATCAATGATAGTTAGGTCAGTCATGTTTGTTTACATAAAAATGTAGTCTAGAAGAAAACAAAGTCAAACGTGTAAACCACATAGTTTACAAAATGAAAGTATGCAATACAAAAAGTTATTGACACCCCTGTACTGTTAAATCATCGTTGGACCCAAGCCAACGATGAGAAGGTCCAACGATGATTTCACTGTACAGGGTAAATAGCAGACAAATGGAATATAGACGGAAAACGTAGACCGGTATTGAAAAAAGAAGACCGCCAATCAGAAGCCATTATTTATTGGAGGTGTGTCTCAAATATCTTTGATTAAGACATCGCGGTTTTCAGTTAGATATTTCTGTACCATATTGATTGTTTTAATAACAAAGTATATTTAATTTGTACTAAGTAAGGCCAATCATGATTATCAATATTTTATTTCTCTTTAATCAAAATCTGATTACTGAAGATAGAATCTGTTATGTCCTTGAAGATGTTTGTTTTCCATTATGCCAACTGGAAAAAAAAACATTGTTCCAACAGTCTATATGTATCAGCATTTGGATGCAGAAATAGATTTTCTGGAAAACGTTAATTTAAAACAAACAAATTCATAAACTTTGCCTATCTGGCTGTGTGTACACGAATAGGAGCTAAACGTCAATGGTGAAACGGAAAAGATCTAATCAATTAGCAATTTGTGTTCAATATCTAATCAATTAGCAATTTGTGTTCAATATCTAATGTAGACTTTTTAAAATAGCTCCATATAACGGGAAGTGATCTTGTCTTTCTCTACAAACTCTCCCTTATTAATGAACATAAACCTATTTTTTGGGTATACGAAAAATTATTTTCAGTAAAGCAATTAGCGTGAGTCCCTAAAACATAGGGTTAAAGAGTCACTTAAGGATTTCGGAACATAAGCACACATCGTATCTACAACTATTTATCCACATAATAATCTTGTCTTTCAAATTGACGGTAACCATTTTTTTGGCACAGGTGGGTAAGAGTTGGATATTGGACAAAGACTTTGAACGCAAATCAAATTATCCGTTTATGCTGGTTTTGTTTCCACATGTCGGGGCCTGGGTCGTCAGTTCGAACGTCGGTTTGTTCACAAACTCATTCTTTCCGATGATTGACAAAAGTAAGTGTGATTAGCTTCAGTCGTATTCCACTGCTTAAAACACTCTGAGAAAAAGAGAAATGTTAATCTGTTTTAACATCGATATTCTAAAAACCCAATGGTAAAATATTCCCGTTAGATGTTTTCAAAGTAGATGAAGCTAAATGTATTGATTGTTTTATGTTTTACGCCACTTTCTACCAATTTGAATTAAGCCGTTTCCTAGATAAGTTACCAGTCTGAATGCTAACACCGCAACCCTGAGTGTCACGCGGACACACTACCACTACAACACTGATGCGGTGAGATAACGCTAGAAATAGTACATGTATAGCAGGTACAAATGTAGGTTATTTAAGTACAACAACACTAGTATTACAACGTAGTGTCAACTCGTTGGCTGCATGCACGACCGTTAGAACTACATTTGGCTACGAGAGATAGTAAAAACCGCTTTAAGTGGAGCCATACGTTTGAAATCGTTAGACTGTTGTAAAATACTGAAAACCTGTCATTCTAGATGGACTATTTCTGGTCAATCTGTATACATATATATGTATGTAGTTCTATGGCGGTTTAGTTAATGTTCGAGCGAACGTTCGGAAAAAAACAACGTTTAGGCGCAATCAACTTAACATCGAGCAAACATTTACCTCCCGTATAAACAACTTAACTCACCATTACCGGCTACATGTATTACACAAATACATTTCGTCCATGACAAATTTCCTAATACATGCTATCGGTCAGTCGAAGATAAGAATGTATCGAAAGAAAACAACATTAAAATGACATTTACGATCGGTGATGACCAGTATCTGCCCTCACCTTTGTGTTATCCAATCAGGGGCTACACCATTCTCTATTCAATTTGTATCCGGCTGTTACTGACACCAGAATATTTTATGCCACTTGATCTAAATCGTTAGTTTTCTATCCCCATGGGAGTCTTTTATCTTACTGCACGTCTATGGCGTTGCTCGATTTCACATACAGTTTGTAAACGTTACAAACTTGCCATAAGTGGTTTTTTTTTTGGCAAATTTGTTCCTTCACTCAATCTTTCCAGAGCCTTCCTTGCACGCATTCATTGCAACAGCCATTCAAAGTAAGGGATGGTGAAGCTATAATACTAGTGGTGTTACGCATTTGATTACAAATCATTATGTGGATCATTTGATATAGTTGAAACACTGTGACAAGAAATCTTTCTTCTGTTGAGATAGATATTTTTCAATCTATTTACAAATTCTGTTTGCTGCAGAGGTGTTAAAAAGATCTATCTCAACATAAGAAAGATTTCCTGTCACAGTGTTTTGTATAATTGGAGTTTTTGACCTTTTTCAACATTATTTCAGTTATCATCGAAATAAGTGAGCCATGATGGCACTGGATCGCTCACCTGACTTATGCAATGTGATTTGTCATGTCAATTACACATTCAAGCACATCAACTCATTTTGTGGTCAGGGAAGCTAATACAAGAGGTCCAAACGGGCCAGTATCGCTCCACTGCCATTAGGCAAAAATAAAATCTCAAAACAGCCCCAACCCTCTGATGGCCATGTGTGTTGACCAATTACCATGGCTTGAATGTGTCGCCAAAGGAATCTTTCTGCAAAATTATTTGAAAACCGGCCAAATAGTTTTGGAGGAGAAGATGTTTAAAGGTTTCTCTGAAGCCAATATACGGCTACCAGTCCTGCACCCCTTGCATCCATATTTTAATACCAATCAACATGGATTGTTGGAATCTGATAGAGAGTCTCCAACGGAACATGTCTACACAATTATTTGAAAATCGGCAAGATACTTTCGTCGGAGAAGATTTTTTAATTTGTTACTATAGCCATAAAAGAGAAAAAAGCCCTGCCCCCTGGTGGCCATGTTTTTCAACCAAATGGCTTGAAGGAATCTGATAGAAGGTCACCACAGAAACATTCCTACAACATTCTTTCAAAATCGGCCAGACACTTTCGGAGGAAAATGTTTTTTTAAGTTTTCACTGCAGCCAGAGTTCTCAACCAATCTACAAGGCTTGAAGGAATCTGATACTAGTCACCCTAGCAAAATTTCTGCAAACAACTTTGAAAATCGGTTTTTAAGATTTTTTAAGCTTTCACTTTAGCAATATAAGGCAAATTAGTTCCGCCCCCTGGCGGTCATATTGTTTGACAAATCAACATGGCTTGAAGAAATCTGATAGAAGGTCGTATAATGAACATTTCTACAAAATTATTTGTAAATGGGCCAACCAGTTTGGGAGAAGAAGGACTTTAAAGTTGTTTTCATTTGGTTCCCATGGAAACCAGAATTATACATGGATCCTAAACATTTGAAGGAATTCTTGTAAGGTCATTGAGAGGTTACTTTCTGTGAAGTTGCATCTCTATTGACCCACTGGATTCTGAGGAGTAGATTTTGACGGACGACGGACGCCGGACAAAAGGCGAATACAATAATTAAACATAAGCACTTCGTGCTCAGATGAGCTAACAATCAAAAAGACAAGCATACTGCGACGATGGTTCTCTCTTGTCTCTACTCTCACGACACCGCACGAATAATGAAACAAGCTATCGAGTTGTCGCGAGAACAGCGTCAAATTCACTTGAATATATCTTCTCCTCGTGTAAAAGTCCGGGAAACAGAAGTTGTAATGGCTATGTGAAGTGCTCTCTGGTTGGTCGATATTTGGTCATGTCCGGATTTTTAGCCAATCAGCGATCAGGTAATAGGAAACCATTTCTTTTTGTGTTGATATATTTAGTTTTGACGTGTCTGTGTTTTCCGCAGAAATGGTACCCCTTACGGCAACTCAAATATTAAGAAAACGAAGAGACGGATTAAAAATCGGGACGATCATTCTATGTAGCAATTACGGTTTTTGCCCGTTTCCATAGTAACGGTGGTTTCTATGGCGACCATACTACAAAAGGAACAACTAGAGCATAGACCATTCATCCCTACCAAGTTTGGTCGAAATCCGTTGACTAGTTTTGGCGCTATGCTTGCCACAAACAAACAAACACACGGACAGAAACGAAGACCGACTTTAAGGGTCTCTAGAAGAGAGAACCAATATAAAGTTTAGGGTCACCAAAGTAAAAGTCCTGTGAAATAATATTAAAATTATGCATATGGTCTTGTTTAAAATGTACGCTACTGCAATCAGTATATAGTTCTTTTCCCTACAATTTATTTCTTATTATCCAACCAACCTCTATTATGTGGGTACTCAAAATAAATGTCTCATTGAGGCAATTCTTTTGAATACCAACAACTTAGGACTTGAGGGACAAAAAAGCATTTTAGAACATGCAAAACGTCCCTTATTTAGAGATCTGAATGCTTTCAGGCAAATTATTTTGGAAATCTCTATAAGGGAAAGTATCCTTACTGAATATAGTTGAAAACATAGTAGCATAAAGAGAAATAATGAACAATAATTCCTTTTGCAAATATATTTTCAAAAAGCATTATCCTCTGCATAGATGACTTGTGAACATTTTTGGAATTTACTCTTTTTTAAATACTGTATCACAATTAATTGTTCCTCGACGGTTTTCAAAGCAGATGACTCAGAATCATATGCCCCGTGTTTGGCCTTGGGCTGTAGCCCCTGGTTATAGTAGGAGTTGGTAGATTGCCTAATTGCTGTTAAAGGGACTGAACACCATAATGGTCCAAAATCGTTATATTTTATACTTATTCTAATTAATCCACAAAACGTCGATATATATGTAACGGAATGTTGTAGAAGGTCGTACAAGTTATTTCATAGGAAATAAGCAGTTAAAAAAACGTCCGCTCCGTGTTTTCCCGTTTAAAAAATACTGTGGAATTTCCTCTTGCTCTTTTGAATTTTTGGATTCAATTCGGCATTCTCTAACACTATCGAGTCATTACATTCATGTATGCGTGAGTGTAAGGAACGACAACTCTGCGAAGGAGATTGTCAATTCGGTTTTAGTGATCACGTGATAAATATACAGCGATATGTTTTAGATTTACTGGGTTACTAACCCAATAGATTTTACAATGCAAAACAATATTAATAGTGTGCATATATTGTAGTACATTAGACAGCAAATCTCAATGCCTTACATGCAAAAACATCAAGGTAATAGCAATTTTTAACAATTTTCCTTTTTTTCCGCTTTTTTCTCATATGGGACTCAGTCCCTTTAACACCATATAACGGTTTTTAAGGTGAAACTGAGCCAGAAAAATAGTTCATCATGGATTCAGCAAAACTGCATTTAAAAGGTTAAGATCACCCCCACATTCTTAGAAATTAATGCATCGAGAGGTCAAATATGGAAGACTAAGGAAAGATAAATTGTTAACAAAGAAGGCGCGATACAAATGCAGTGGCGGATCTACCGGGGACCTGTAGGGCCCTTGCGCCGAAATATAAATGGTAAACAAAAAAGTTGCGTGACAAATTCAGTGGCGGATTTATCGCGGGGCCCGTATCACTTATTATGTTCTCACTTAATATTACATTTTTGGCAATGATTATAATTGTTAATACATGGTTCATGAATCATGTTATCACTCAGCTCAATATTGACTTCAAGGCAAAGATGAGAATTGTTAATTCATATTTCATGATTCATGTTATCACTTAATATTGATCTTTAAAAACAGCAGGCGAGCTGGAATCCGTCGGCATAGTACTTACTATACCGGTTTATGTAGAAGACTGACACGCCGTAACAACAACCCCGATGATACTCCGTTGGAATATTATTCTTGTTAATAGAGTCTTGAAATAAACATAGATAAGACTCAAATCTGTGTTTTTGAAAAGAGAAAATCACCCAAAGATCAATTGTTTCATATTAATGGAAGAGTAATCGAAATTGTCGACAGTTTTACATATCTAGGCATTGTCTTCAATTACACAGGCACGTTTAATTTAGCAATAAAAGCATTACAAGGACAAGCTTTAAGAGCTTATGGCAATTTGATAAAAATATTTGATAAAAATCCATTAGATATTAAAACGAAGATTTCTCTGTTCGATGCCATGGTTGTTCCTATTCTATTATATGGTGCAGAAGTTTGGGGTGTCTATACATTCAAAGATATTGATAATTTGCATTTACGTTTTCTGAGATATCTACTGGGTGTTAAATAACAAACGCCAAATAACGCAGTTTACGGTGAATTTGGAAGACTGCCTCTATCTGTAATCTGTAAACAGCGTTCTTTGAAGTTTTGGTGCAAGATAATGTCGAACATAAACTCTTCCTTGTATGACTCATATGGGGATCAATGTGATACAAGTAATACTAATTGTTGGGCAAAGAAGATTAATTCAGTAATTGATCATCTGGGCCTTACACATATAAGATTAAATTTTGATATAAACTGTAATTATTTTACAATCTTTAAAAGAACAATATATGACCAATTTATTAAAAGTTGGCATACGTCAATTAATAACTCGCCAAAGTTAGAATGATATTGTAAGTTCAAAGAAGAATTCACTTATGAAATTTATCTGGATATTATTTCGAATAACAAATGGCTGAAAGTATTTGCTCGTTTTAGATTAAGCTCACATAAGTTAGAGATTGAATTTGGTCGTTTTAATGGTATTCTAAGAGAACAGAGGCATTGTAAAGTTTGCTCTTCCAACTTGATCGAAAATGAATATCATTTTATTTTGTGTTGTCCACAAAATTCAGTTATCAGACAAAAACATCTTGGTAATATGCAATGGCCCAACATAAGTAAATTTATTAAATTACTGTCTAGTTCAAAACAGAAAGTATTAATAAATATATGTAGATATATTTCGGAATGTTATGCTATTCGCGATGACGTAATAAAGCTAGTTGCTGTTCCCTAACATATTCGTATTGTGTACCTTTTTCATTTGATATAATAAATATTATTTATTTGATATATTGTATAGTTGTATATGTATTTTCTTTTGTCTAAGCCATATTCTTCCACTTTGTAAATGGCCAAAGACAAATTTTGTCGATACTTGCCAATAAAGGATTGAATTGAATTGAATTGAATTATAAGCCTGTTATAACTCCCATTCTTAGATCATGTACTTTACGAATTTTACGATTTACCTCACTTCAGCAGCGGGCTACTACGACATTATAACTGTTCCCGCGAGTTGATATAGCACTTAACGACGAGTCGGTAAACTTTATCATGGGTGACCTGCCATCGGACGATACACTCCAGGTGTAAATCAAGTGCTGGAGGAATAGATGGGGTGGTGTATCACCCTTATCTTACCGATTGGTCAACCATTGACGAATGGATTAAGGAATGTGATCCGAATGTCCACAAAATTCGTTAGATAGCGATTAATTTATGGTGACACGTTGCGAGTTCGAAGAAAGAATTGCTGCAACAAACTGTCATAAGATAAGTTTTGTCGGGTTGTTTCGCAAGTGACAATGTCTGAACTGAGACTGTGTACAATGTGGACGATATATAGAATGTTCCTCGGGCTACCTGGCCTCTGTTGATCTATGACGAAGTATCAGCTTGTCTGAAACTGTCTTGGGTATGTGGTTTAAGCTGTTTTTAACGGTGCTGAACCTATCTGTTCAGCGTATGGGATCTGGAACGGTGTTGAACCTATCTATTCAACATATATGCTCTAGAATCCAACAAAGCGTCTGTTTGGAACAGTCTCTTCCGAACCAACTCGAACTCCAAGCACCCTGTGTGAAATGTCCTTGCTGATACCTTTCATGAAGAGTGGTTTGTTTATGTCCAATAGACGTGTCAAACATTGATGGAGAAATCGCAATATTTTGTGTTAAATAATAGCATAGCGGTACCTCTTTTTTTTAATCTTGGGAAATATGCATTACTTATACTATTCTTATTAAACGTTCTATAAGGGCTATGCCTGAAACTTATTCTTAAGATGAAAATTCGACGAAACCACATTCGATAACACACTTTCTTATATACTTTATATATTAAATTACCATTTTAATATACATAAAACATGAAACTAAAACTTACATAATAATAAAACTCTAAACAATCAACAAATTGTGTTTTATCAACGTAAATCATTACAAAATTAAAGTTCGCTTGGTTCTACATTGAAAAGAAACTATATACAAAGGGGGTGTAATGTCTGTACATAACAGATTATTCTGACACAAAAAACTTTAGAAAACATCTATGCAAATTAATGAATTATATAATATGATTAGTAATTAGAAGCATAAACATCATGGCAAATGGAGCATTAATCTCATCTTCTCCTTTTGCCACAATGTTTTCAAAAAAAATAGTTTGCAGATGCGTTACTAAGAAGGCTACTGCATGTTGGAAATGATAAGCTTTGTAAGAAATAAAGTATACACTAGCTGCTTTCAAAAGTGTTTTAGTTCAACCCTTTCCCACTTACAGATGCATTTTGACATCATGATGACCAATTTCTCCTTTTGTCAAAATGTTTTCAACTTAATAGATATTTCACATATTTTTGTCAAGATGTTATCAAAGTCGTCTGCTGAAGATGTGTTGTTTGTTGGAACAGGTTAATCAAAACGTTTCCTAGGAAATGACAAGTACTACTGGTAACTGTATCGCTACTCAAGTACATACAGTCATAATAGTATCCTGGCTAACGAGACGGTAAGCCTGGTCTCTCACGGAAGCATAAACAACTAAACCACAGAAGGGGTTGTCGTTCGATTCAAAGTTCACCCTGGTTTAAATCCCTGTCAATACTTTGATTTGTCATTCGAACATCAATAATTCTTTCTTTTTTTACAAATCAACATGACCTGAAGTATCGTAGAGGGTCAGCCAATGAACATATCTACAACATTACTTGGAAATTGGCTAGATGTTATCGAAAAAGTAGATTTTGAAAGTGTTCACTATTATAAGCCATATAAGGCAAAACAGCCCTGACCTTGGCGACCACGCTTTTCGACCAATAAACAGGCTTGGAGGAATCAATTATAAGGCCACCTAAGGAACATTTCTACACAATTATTTGGAAATTGGCCTGATACTTTAGGAAAAGAAGATTCTTATAAATGTTTCACTAAAACCATATCAGGCAAAACAGCCTGCCCACTTGAGGCCATTTTATTTCGACCAATAAACATGGCTTAAAGGAATCTGATAGAGGGTCACCCAAGAAACACTCCTACAAAATAATACGGAAACCGGCCAGATACTTTTATAGAAGCAGATTTTTAAAGATTATACTATAGCAATATTGAGCCAAACAACCCTGCCCCCGAGTCAGAAGTGGCTAAGTTTGTTCACGAGCAATCAACATATTAACTTGAAGGAATTTGATAGAGGTAACCCAAGTCACATCTCTACAAAATTATTTGGAAATCAGCCATATACTTTTGAAGAAGAGTTTTAAAGTTTTCATTATAGCCATATTAGGCAAAACAGCCCACCCCATGGCGGTCATGTCAATAAACATGGCTTGAAGGAATTTGATAGAAGGTCACCCAAGGGACATTCCTAAATAAATAACTGAAAATAGGCTAACCAGTTTGGGAGGAGAAAAGAATTATGCAAGCATCAACACAATTTGAAGGAATTATGGTGAGGACATTGGGAGGATGCCTTCTGAGAAGTTTCATCCAAATTGAACCACTGGTTACAGAGCAGAAATTGCTGATGCATGACGGATGCTGGATAAAAGGCGACTACAATAAATCACCTTAAGCTAAAAATTAAATGCTCATTATTAGTAGTTTCTTCTTTACCATAATGTTTTTAATTCTATCCTTACAATATTGTTTTATTATGGTTTAAAAGCTGGAAAGTCTACAAAGCATAACAATTGTTTAGGTAAAAGAGAAACTATATGCAATTTTACCATTTTGCCAAGGCATGTAACATCTTCCAGAATGGTCATTTTGGCTTAAACATTAAAAAACCCTGAGGTGTGACAAAAATTAAAAAACAATCAACATCTTTTTACGCGTCATAATTTTTAAAAAACTTCTTATGTGACACCACACAAATTGCTGAGAAATGGTTCAGACAAGAAAACAAGTCAGCTCGATGCAAGCAGGCACATATAGACAACACTTTACTTCCTCATATTTACATCCTATGAGACTAGACTATATCCGGCCATATTGTAAGTGCAAAAAAGTTGCCATCGTTGATTTAAAGCCATTAAAATCAATCACCTGTCACCCTCATATAGACGCTTTATGACGCCTCTGCAGTAGAGAGCTTTTTGACAATATAGCAACAAAAGAAGAAATTGCTCAAAACGAGCAATTTCTACTTTTGTTACCATGTTTTCACCTCTATGCAACTATTGTTCTTTCATTTATAGGAATGTTCTGTGCTTTTGCCTTGACGGTTTCATAGACATCTGCTGCAGATCTGTTGTATGTGGAAAAGGGTTAAGTTGCTTTTTACTTCCGCTGTAAACTCTATGTCACCTCATTTCAAACAATTGAACTGTGTAACCAGTAAGTAATTTATATCAGGCCCGAAAGGGTTTTTGATTTGGCTTAACAGAAAGTTGTTATTGTACGAGCCCAGTTCTAGATTGTTGGTTAGAAGTCTCTGGTTCTAATAACATAAAGATAGTGAAAACCCTGGTCAGATTGTCCACTTTCACAGATAACACTCGCAGTTGTCACTGTTGTCTTAACACTTTTAGCATACAACAAATCCGCAGAAGTCAACTTTGACCAGATCTATGCAAAAGTATTGAAATGCTCTAGCTGTCAATGCAGGAAATCAGTGAATAGAGTTGAAATCATTGTGACAAGATGTTTTCAAAAGGCGTTTGCAGTAGATACGTCAAATCTGCAATCTGGAAATGGTTAACCCTTCCCCCAACATATAGACGCGTGAAGGCACCAGTGCAGCAGCCGACTTGTGAAAATATTGTGACAAAACCAGAAATGGTCTCAAAATGAGCAATTTCTCCATTTGCCACAATGTTTACAGCTTATTTTTTAGTAATCATACCTTCATCTGTGGCGATTTACCATTGTGTTGCCTATATACTTTAAAAGTTGTCTACCCATGTGTTGCTTGTGGAAAAAGGTTGGGCAATAAGACCCTTTTGCCAGATGCAACTCAAAAGTTTTCATGTTTTAGAGGGATTGAGTATACAGCTAGAGACGAGTCATAGATCTAAGCTTGATTTTAGATTGTTCTCTGCATTAGTATCTTATTGGAAGTATACCCTTTTCATTACCTACAAACACAATATTTGCTGCGGATGACTGAACATATTTAGGCAAAATATCCAGAAAATATATATAAATGAACCTATAATTATCAAATAGTGTAATTGCTCATCAACGGCTATTTTCTCCTTGGCCAAAATGTTTCAAAACTTGTTTTCTGCAGAATTGTCAACATTTTAGTGTTTAGGAAACTGAAAATGTTTTCATTTTAGTACTTACTTTTAATACAAAACGCAAGCTGTAGCTGATATTTGTTTTTTGTTTTTGTTATTTCAAAGTGGAAATAAAATTGCCGACATCAAACAATTATTATCTTATTTGTCTAACTTTTCTTATTCTATGGTATTATTTTGTCAAAGTAATCATTACTTCTTTTGTCTTAATTTCAATGATCATTTTCTTCTTATGTTTTGCATTTATTCTACAGAGAACAGGCAAATAAGAGAAATATATATACATCAAATGAACAATGTCTTAATCAACATTTCTTGAATTGTACTGAATTCTTTATAAGATCATAGCGAAATATTCGTATAATCAGAGAATCCGAATAAGAATAAGATATTCTTTCCCTTCACCGTTGCTTCTAAAGAGTAATTATGAAAACATAGAAATTATTTGATACCTGACAAACTATTTCATACATATAGACGCCGTCTGAGCCCATTGCAGTCAACTCTTTTGAAAACATTGTGGCAAATGAAGTAATTAATCATAATGATCAATTAGTTCTCCTTTTGCCACAATGTTATAAACTCTATTCAATAATTAAACTTTCATTTACTAAGATTTTCCATATTTTTGTCAAGAAATTTTCAAAGTCTAAGCTTAATAATCTCTTCTACACCTAAGAAGGACCCATTTTAACCCTTTCCCACATACACCTATTCTGGAGTAGATGGCAATGAAAACATCTAGGCAACAATATGGAAACTCTTTTTAAACAAATGCATGCTCTGTTCTACTTGTTTCGTGCCAAGCCCAGGTAGGTCAGTCGGTATCGACACGGGCTGTCAATCCCGAGGGTTGTGAGTTCAAACCCCAGCTCCGCCAACATTCTATACGACGTTTGACAAAAGTGACTGTGACAAGTCTCATTCGTCTTCCACCAAACGGCTAACAGTCTATGTAGAAAAGCAGTCATTTGCAAAGAAAGACTGTTGTGTGTAGTACTGGTGTGATATAGTCAGGAAGCACATGAGTAGGTGAACTGGCGACCGTGATATGACTGGAAAATGGTTGAAAACGCTGTTAAACACAAATCAATTAATCAATCCCGTCGTTTGGTTTATGTTAACCAAATATTTTGCTCATGCGAGTTGTTCACATAAGATGGTTCATTTCATGATTGATATAAATATGTATAATTGATATATTAGAAAATAGAATATATACAAACAAGAGGACCATGAGGGTCCTATACCCTCAACTGATTTAATAGAACTGAATTTCCATGCCCAAATACAACACATCTGTAAAAGACTACTTTGAAAACAGCAATATTTAAATATTGAATATCTTAAATTGGTGATTAGAGTTGAACACATTATGACTAAAGCTGAAAATGCTCATCATGAGTAATTTCTCCTTTTACAACAATGTTTTAAAAACGCGTCTGCTGCAGAGGCGTCAGAATGCGTCCAAATGTGTAAAGTGTTAATGCTCTTACTGAAATAAAATACGGAAAATGAGCACCACCCTCTGATGGCCATACTTTTCAACAAATAAGACTAAATCGAATTATCATCGTAGAGGATCAACAAAGGAACTTTTTTTGCGAAATTATTTTGAAATCAGGCGAGTGCTTTGGTAAAAGAAGATTTTTGAAGGTGGGCTGAGCTGATTTTTGAGTGAAATGATATAGTTGCCTCATTAATAAAATAGTTGATATTGACCCAGTTTTGTGGAATAAATAATCAGTATGAGTGAGTTCCATCAACATGTATCCCATGTATATATATACAACCCTTTTAATAGTTTTCAGTAGGCAACTTTTAAGAGAAATTGCTAAATATGAGCAATTGTTACTCTTTTATCAATGGTTTTAACTATAGCGATCAAGCCATTTGGGGTCTCAGCCCTTTCCCACTTGTTGACGCGTAATGATGCATTTGCAGCAGACCACTTTTGAAAACATTGCGACAAAAGGCGAAATTGCTCGTCATAAGCAATTTCACCACTAGTCAAAATGTTTTCAACTCGCAATTGTTTGCAAAAACGTCCGCTGCAGATTTGTTGTTTGTGGAAAACTGCTAACATAACTACATACAGTGCAGACTCATTTGAGCCTTTGAATCCACACGGACTCATCAAAGACTTCACCATCTGCACAATACATAAATGCTCTTTCATTTAAAAATGCCATATGTCTTTAACCCTTTCCCACATACAGGAAATATGCAGCTGACGACTTTGAAAACAATCATGCAAAAACATGGAAAATCTCTATTAATGAATGTAAAATTACTGAAAACACTTGAAAACATAGTGGCAAAAGGTGAAATTGCTAGTTATAAGCATTTTTTTCCATTTATCACAATGTTTTCAAAAGTCCTCTGCTGTAGAGGCGTCTGAAAGCGTTTATATGTGGACAAAGGGTTTTAATAAATGATGTCAAAATGAAGTGTCATTAAGACTCCAAATAAATAGATGTATGGAGCGTCAGTTCCTTCTTTTTAACTGATATGTTTCATATTAGCCTACAAATACTAAATACAGGTGAAGACACAGTACATTATTTGATGCAACTTCATCCATTCACCGGACAGCCAGATCAACTTTTTTTTGCTTGATAATGTTTTATCCCTTTCCCACATATAGATATATTTTGATACATATGTAGTAGACAATTTTTTAAAACATTGTGGCAAAAGCAAAAATTGCTTTTTATGAACAAACTCTTCATTTGCGATAATATTTTCATTTCTGTCCAATAATTATATTTTCATTTTTCAAGATGTTTCAAAAGTCGTCTGCTTGTATGTGGGAAAGTATTGACACCTATATATATACCGTCACCTTAGTGCGAAAACTCAATAAATCCATGTTTTCACAAAATCACTTTTTTGCATAAAATGATTTAAGATATAAGATACATGTCCTCAAAGGAAAACCAAATTCAGCCTCAAAATACGCTTTTATAAGAAAGAGGCATAAAGTGATAAGTACGCTGATAGTATATTTATGTGCAAAATAACAATATGTGCACATAGTGATGTATTGCACCACATCATTTTAACATTTCAAACGACTATTTAGGGCAAGAAATATATATGGCTATATTTGCATATAAAATGGCAGCATACGTAACACGTATTTCTGTTTCTTCATTTTCCCCCTAATATATGCAACTTTTGACACCTCTGTAGCAAACAACTTTCAAAAACATTGAAGTAAAGGGAAATATTGCTCATGTAAAAACAATATTTTTGTTATAGGATTCTTTTTTTTATTATACCTTGTGAAAATTTGAGTTATGTCATTTTGTCAGACTTCTCATTCTCTTTTAAGATCTTTCCATTTTTAAGGCAACATAATTATGAGGTAATGGATTAATTAGTTCAGTATACATGTCAACAAAAAAGTGTTGAGTAGAACGATGTCATATATGTATATTTGATTGATGGGAAATTTGAGCATCTTCTATACATGTAGTTCAATGCAGAACATTATACATTCTAAGTTCGTTATATTTAGTTGTATCCAAACTTTCTTTAAATGCTGATAAGGAAATATTTCTACAATCGACTGTACTGTTAATGTCCCTCACTTTTGACATACATTGAAGCAAATGAGAATGTGTGTGTGTGATCAATACAACATGCTATTGTTTATACTCAAAAAGGCATTTAATCAACTCTGAATTTCACTCAAAGTAAACATTTAACTGTGGACAAGATGATAACACTTGATATAATGGAGTGTTTATTCGGTTTGTTCCCGATACATCGACTCGTTCCGATTAACACCTATCACTAATCCGGGATTAGGAGGTACCTAAAGGGGTAAGGGACTATACATATAAATCAATTTATTTGATTTTAAGGATGCACGCATTAAATGCATTTTAATAAAGAATAACATTTTAACATTATTAATTAAGTTCAAACTGTAAATTTATCTTATGGATAGACAGTAATTGATCAGAATAATTACAATTTATTGGGTTTATACAGAGAGAAATTTAGGAAATAATGCATGTATATATTTCTTGATCATAAGTTTTTTATGCATAAATAAAATATTTAAAAAAAATCAGTTTGTCTCATGTAATTTACGTCTAGATCTATTTTCGATTATTTGCAAACGCATCGGAAAGCAATAGGTATACACATTTACCTGTCAAATAATTACCCTCTAATGATCCCCCGATCCGCTCTACCAACCAGCTAGGGATTGAATTGAATCGATGTATCGGGAACACACCGTTTAATCCTCGTTCCATAAATTCAAAAAATATATAACATGGCACTTGTTGAAATATTTTTGTGACTTCAATATAAGTTGAAAGGCTTAAGACTTTATAAGACATGTATTACTGTCACAGGTATTTTAAACTATGTTTTTAATTAAACATTGGCATCTGATTTGCCAACTTGTCAGCTACTGATGCTGACTTGGTTGCATATTTTACAATTGAGTGCAATCCCAGCACAAGGTGTCAAAGAATTAGGCTTGATATAATATATGATCATACATGTCCATGAAAGTTTTCACAAATGATATCCAAAATTATGAATCATGAAAAACAACTTATATTTATTTTGAAGATGTTGATTCTTATTTTGAAATGGGGATGTATATGACCATCTTCGAATTGCAATACACCTGTCCCAAAGATATGCTAAAGGCCCTGTACAATCATTAAGCACTACCTACACTTACGTCTAAATCATTTTTAAATGCCAGCTTTTAAATAGAGCAAAAATATAGTACCAACAAAGTTTTAATACCATATATATTATAGCAGGAGTAGGATTGTTCAGGTTGTTTGTGATCTCCTAAAGTTGCTTTAATATCAACATTTGAACGGAAATATTCTTAGATGAAATCTCTAATTATTATCAAGTGACACTACGTAGCTGAACGGTCACTTTCATTCTGAAAACGTTTCAACATGCTCAATTTAAAGATCCACCTTCCAGAGTGTTAACAAGACTTTCCTTCAATTTGGCTTAGTGACCTAGGTTTTGATCTGGCATAACCCATATTCAAACATGACCTAGATATTATTAAGTTACACATTCTGACTAAATGTTAAGCTGCTGCAGCATAAAAAGCGGCTTCTACAGTGTTAACAATATCTTCCTTCAAGTTGACACAGTGACCTAGTTTTTGAACAGACATGACTGAAATTCAAACTTGGACTACATATCATCAGTACAAACATTCAACATGATCAAGTTAAAAATCCAGCCTCCTGATTGCTTACAAGATTTCCCTTCAATTTAGCCTAATGACATAGTTACCGACCCAATATTACCCATATTCGAACTTGACCTAGATATCATTAAAACAAACATTGTGACCAATTTTCAAAATTCTGAAGTAAATGTAGTGACCGAAATGGCTCATATTCAAACTTGGCCTACATATGATTAAGAAAAATATTAAAGTTTCAACATGCTCAAAGATAAAATGCAGCCTCCAGAGTGTTAACAAGATTTTCCTTCAATTTGCTAAAGTCACTTAGTTTTTGACTCATACGGCCCAGTTTCGAACTTTTTGATAATTTGGTGGAGATTAATGTTCTGATTATCTTTCATGAAGATAGGATGACAAATGTAGCCTGTAGAGTGTTAACAAAACAAGAGCACTTCGTGCACAGGTGAGCTTAAAAATACTTGTAATGTCTGAGCAAGATGAAAAGGATTTCAATTCAGCCACAGACTGTTGGAGTTGTTGAGATAAGTTTCAAAAAGGAAATAAATTCTAGTGTGTAATCGCTACCACATAATCATCTCATATAGAGCAGCAGTACATTAAAATTGCAATCTAAATCTAAGAATCAAACTATTCCTATTGTATTCCACAACCTCAAGGGCTATGAGAGCCATCTTATCAGGCAAGGGTATATCATGGATACCAAATGACACCGAAACATACATCTCGTTCAGTCCTGGTCAACTTAAATTCGTGGTCTGTTTAGAATGCATGGCATCATCTCTGGAAAAGCTAGTTGATGCAATTCATAATAACAATTTAATCTAGCTAGCCAGCAATTCGGAGGAGAATCTTTGCCAATTCTTGATCTGTCAACTTTCGCCGATGTAAACAGTTGAGAAAAATACTTTTTGAAAAAGCCATAATAATACCTATAATTAATAACACGGTTGACTACAATCTTGAAGAATCTAATGCCGATTATCTTAAATTATATTTCAATGGCCTCAACAAATATAAAACCAACAAATAAACTCATTTGGAAGATACAATGGCGTATCTTTCAGTTTAAAATCAATCAAGGGAACAATGAGACAGACAATGGCTGAAGAGTCGATGATTGGTATGGGCATGAACAATACACTACCAACCGTGTTGCTTAATTGGTTGGAGCCGCGTGGATTTGAATCATATGCACTTAAAGATATGTAAATGATCCTGAAAATATTCTAAAATGATAACTAATAATTGTAATTGCTGCAGAGAAGAAGTAAAGAATAAAATCCTTGCAGTTATATTTGGTGGTAAAATCTTGATAAACCAGAGGTATATTTGCTGATATATCTTTATTGTGAATCATAATGTAATGGAGTTTGATAAAAAAGAGGGCTAAGATGGCCCCGGATCGCTCAACTGAGTTATGAAACATAATTTGTAATGCGGTCATGTAAGCTAATACAAGAGGCCCAATGTCAAGTATAGCTCCAGTTACCCAATTAATGTTGTCTTTTTTCTGTCATATTAATATGACATGAGGAAAATGATAGGTCTGTTTCATATTAGACGATTATCTCTCTAGGTAAAACAGGTGACCCTAGGTCGAGGGTCATTTTTGACCGTGGCATAATTTGATTTTTTGGGAAGAGTGTGTGTGTGTGTGTGTGTGTGTGTGTGTGTGTGTGTATGTCTGTATGTCTGTCTGTCTGTCTCTATCTCTCTCTATATATATCACTGTGTGTGTGTGTGTGTGTGTATGTCTGTATGTCTGTCTGTCTGTCTCTATCTCTCTATATATATATCACTGTGTGTGTGTGTGTGTGTGTGTGTGTCTTTCTCTCTCTCTCTCTCTCTCTCTCTCTCTCTCTCTCTCTCTCTCTCTCTCTCTCTCTCTCTCTCTCTCTCTCTCTCCCTCTCTCTTATCTTAATAGATAATTACATTTATAAAGCGCGATGTTGAATACAACATTGATATGCCTTAATATATTGATTAGGCAGTTTTATTAGGCGGTTATACTGCAAACCCATTAACTTTATTTAGAGCTGATATAGCTACGACTATCTGCACTAACAGTCCAATATCTACACGGTTTACTTTGATTTCATTTTGTGACTTAAATGATAAATTTGCATGACGTCTTTGTTTATCAGTGTTTGTAATTCCACCACTTCGACACGAACCAACTTCTAGTTCAGTGTACTTAATATTTTACAACTTGAATGGCTAAAATAAGAAGCAAAATGCCTCTAAACTTATATTGACATTTTACTTTCAATTTAAGAATTGCTTTGCAGTTAAAAATAAAACATCTTACATTTTCTGACAGCCCTTACTGTTATATGGTGTACCATATCTACGACAGTTTGTGCTCACTGGCAGGAATACTCCGAATAATAAATCATGCAATAGTTGAACTTACACATGGAAAAGAAATATTAATTTGTATTTGTTTGGCGCGTAGCCCACAGATGTAGACGGCATTTCGAGCCTTTGTTTTTTATATTACGATTGTATGATTCATACGCCCTGAATGTAGTTCCAACGACATGCACTTACCTTTCAAATATACCATGATCTATGTAAGAATTGTATGTCTATTTTAAATGAGTGTTATAACCTCTCGTTCTGCAGTTACAAAGGAAATTGAAAATGAAATTAAACATTGTATTTTGAAAAATAAACGCAAAGTTTCATAAATCACAATGAGTAAACTGCTACAGGGAGGACTATTTTCGATTTAAGCTCCAGATACGGCATTTGAATTTTCAATCACGTATTGAAATGTAAATAAAAACAGAATTGAAAATATTTTCTGTGTGTCTTGTCACGCATAAACATTAAGTATAACGAATTAAAAAACAAACCTGTGCTGCGTAAGACGAATTGAAAATGAGAGTAACATATTTGCAGAGAAATCGTGATCGTAGTATTAATTAACTATTACAATCGGTACGGGTAATTATCCATGGTATAATTTACCATTGCATCGGCTGTTAGAATTATTGCATTATTTTGGAAAGTGCACAGCCAAAATCAACCTGGTTCTGTGTATTTAGAAAAGCAGAATTGATATTTATAACCTTTTATTGAAGTAAGGTACTTGACCATGGAATACCTCTAGTAGATTATGACCGATGAAGGTATGTACATGTATTGTTGAAATTGTCATTGTCTCTTCGTGTATAAACTTGTTTGATGTAATCTAATCGGATAAAAGTGAAATAATGAATTATGAAATGACTGAAATTTTACTGTATAACGTGGTCATAAACATAATGAGGCAGTAAAATGTGAAGAATGATGTAAACATCATGTGACTAATAGATTGTGCTGTATTGCGTTTTTCATAGATATTCATGAATCAGAGTGCAAAGTGTAACATAAAGTAATTTCAAAATTATATTATGCACATTAATCCTAGATTCTTATTTATGCATTATTTATATGTTAGTAACTTACAGCTAACTTTTTATGTGATGACAATTTGTAAATGAATGTAAATGAAAATACAAATTACTTTTGTAAACAAAGATTTAAACATGCCTCGAATAGACATTTAATATAAATTATAAAAGAGTAAAATTTACACATGTAATTTCCTATTGTCCCTGAATTAACCTTACATAGTCCGTGTTTAACAGGACGTACCAGAGTGGATTGTTCTTTCAATCATTTTGTTGTGGTGTGATTGTGGTCTACACTGGAAACTTGTTACACGAATGGTCCCCTGTAGCAGCGGATTGAAGCTTTGTTATTTCATATCAACATAAAGAATGTGAACAGTTGCTTTTATTTGAGCATACATCTAAGATTTTGACTAAGACAACTTTCTCATTTGATACAACTTTTCGCTAGACTTTTCAAAGAAAAGGCTAGCTATACTATTCGCCTTGACGTTGATTTCACACTTGGTTAAGCGTTTTCTACAAATTCAATTTTAAATCATGACCCTTTAACGACTTATAAATTACTTTGCGTATTAATAGTATGATAAAGTGCTTGGTTATGTTTTCAATACGACCTAGAAATAGTTTTGTTTTATATTCTGTTTGCTATAATGTCTAGACAAACTGTCAAATTACAAAAGGCAATTTTGGATAATTACTCTTTAATTTTCCAATCTAGCCTCGTCTACTCTCCTAGTTTTCTTTAGATCTACACACAATTAGTGAACTTGATTGTAGCCATAATTTCTTGGTAAAGTTACATAACCAGCCAACCAGCAATTATGTCTGGGCCATTTTCTATATCAAGCCAGATCTCCAAAATGCCTTGTCTGATCTAAAATGTAGCATTCTTATCCCTTTTCCAATATAATGCTTTATGATGCCTCTGCAGCAAACGACTTTTGAAAGCACGGTGACAAAAGGTGAATTTCCGTTTGCAACCATATTTCACCTCTATGAAATGATTACACCTTCATTTATAGAGGAATTTCATATGTTTGCCTAGATGTTTCGAAAGTAGTCTGATGAAAAGTTGGTGTATGTGAAAAAGTATTATCCAATCTATATCAAACTAGTTTTGACTATATATATTAAGTCTATTTATAGGCAATAAAACCTCAGTTGCGACAAAAACTGGACAATCAACTATAATCGTTCCAGAGTTATGCGTCCCTCACTGGTGTATTTTGTGACAATTTCTTGTATGACACTCTTGTTTGTCTTTTTCATGAAACATGTATATCAAATGTTGAGTGACACAATCCTTAAGAAGTTAAGCTGGCATTCAAGCACACCAATAATAAGTTATTTATCAATAAACAAGTGAAAGGTCTGGATAGGCTTTATGAAATGGAGTTTGATATGCTGCACTTTCAAATCTGATTTAAATTTAAACTTAGATGATATGGACGTATTGAAAATTGAACAAAGAACATTTTTGTCTGTATATAAAGTTCAAAGAACGAGGTAAATAGATAATGACCAACCAAAACATGCTGTGACGAAATGAACAAACAACAGAGATAAAAATATCGCACTCAGCTTATTGAACTACATTCAAATGGTTAGAGAACAACTGTATTGATGAATGATAAAATTGTTAAACCAGTCCCATATTAAACAACCTTCGAATTTGTTTTTGAAAAAATAGTAAATAAAGTTGAAAATATTGTGGTAAAAGCAGACAGTGTTCATAATGAACAATTTCCAATTTTATCACAATGTTTTCAAGAGTTGTCTGCTGTAGAGACGTCAGTAACCGTCTATATGTGGGAATGGGTTTATTATCTGAATCTATTTTATGTGGAATTAGTTGTATTAGCACATGTATGTCATAGTTATTCACTTGTTCAAATGACATAGTAAAACAAATGTAGATCTATAGTTTGTAGTATGGTGCAGTTCAGATTAATGTTAGACTATTTCATACATAATGGAGCAATAAACCCTATAATTTCTCAGTTTACCTTCTGGTACTAACCTTGTAGAAAACTCCTTCTTATTATCATGTTTATGATTCTCTGGAGCATTTGACCCTGTTCTAATGCAAATGAATTCAAAGGCTTCTGAAGTCTGAAGCATGTTGATTTTAAAAACAATCAACAGAAAAAGAAAAAGTGATCATATAAATATCAGTTCTACCATTTCCCCCAATGTTTTCTACATTAATTTAATTACTCTTTCATTTTGATAGATCTTTCTTTTATAGCTCACCTGAGCGCGAAGTACTCAAGGTTAGTTATTGTGATCGTCTTTTATCCGGAGTCTATCGTCCGTCGTTCGTCAACATATTCTCCTCAGTAACCAGTAGTGGCTCAACTGGGATGAACCTTCACAGAAATCCCCCTCTCAATGACCACACCAGAATTTTTTCAAATTGTTTTTATCCATGCAGAATTCTGGTTTACATGGCAAACAAACAAACAAACAAAAACTTTAAAATTATTCTATTCCCAAACTTCCAATTTTCAAATTATTTTGGGAGAGGGTCACCGGGTGAGCATATGACAGTTGGTTTAAGAGAAGAAGATTTTTGTTCATAATTGCTATAAGCGTATATAAGGAAAAACTACCCTATCCTCCCAATTTTGGCTCATTTGTTTACGTACATTCTCAATTTAGCAATTATGGTGGAGGGTCACAAACGATCATGTGTACCAATCAACTTTGAATGCTGACAGTTGCTTTAAGTAGTATATATTTCAAGGTTTCTATAAAGCACATCGAAGAGAAAAACAACACCCAACACCTGGTGTTTCTTTACCATGGAAACAAAAGTTTTATATGAATAACATGTATCTAAGCTTCTTAGGCAGAAGATTATGTCAAGATCATTTTAACAAAGTTCAAATGTAGCTGACCCAGTGGTATAGAAGGAAATCCTGTAGACGGACGGACGGTGAGTGATTAGAAAAGCTCATGTGAGCTAAAAATTAAACTATTTTGCAGGAGTATACAGATTTGTTCAAATGTACGCCTATTTTTGAAGTGTTTAAACCCTTTCCAAGATGCTGATCTTTCTTTGTTGACGTAACAGCGGCTAACAACTTTTCTTTTAATGTTTATTGATATTTGTCTAAATAATTTCAAAGTTACTTTAAACAAGAGAAAATGAAAAGTGGAACATTTTATAAGGAAAACTTGTACAATAAATTACAGTGCGGTTGCGAGTTTCTTTTGTCGTCTTTATTCGATTCGGTAACAGGTTGCAACTGATCTCATGAGAAGAATGGGAACTATTATTTTGTCATTCCATAAATCGGTATTTCAATCCTCGTGAATATTCTTTCCTGTACATCTCCATAAAAAATGAAACGCATTATCATATTGTGAACGGAGATGCACAGTATGGGGCTATCTTCAAATCTGGTTTAGTTAATTCGACAATATATAAAACCACTAGTGTTTTACACATCCAAGATAGGTCTACCTTGATATGGTTAACAGTTTCGCAAGGAAATCAAAAATTTACGCGACATAGACAAAAGTTGGACAAACTGCAATGTTGTTCTAACCCAACCTCTACACCAAAACAGCTGAAACATCTTATAGCGTTTCAATCGGCTACCACGCCTGGTTGTTCACCTGTCAATCAGTAGAACTGGTCGTTTTCATCTTTATCATAAAGTCCAATCCAGTAATTTCCGTTACCTGGAAAAACATATTGATTGGTTTTAGTAGTAAAGTCTTCAAAGGCAACTGAATACCTTGCCTCATAGACTGTAAGCCCATTGGTGGAAGACAAATAGTGCTAGTCATATTTTTCTTAATGAAGACCTATGAAATGCTCGATAGCACCAAACTTGACCGATTCAGCCGTAAAACCTAGGTTATCGAAGATTGTATTTTCTTTGATAAATATTGCCAAACTGTACTAATATTTGCTTTTTCTTTCATTGAATATCATGCTTTATAAATAAATAGAAAAAAAAAGATCCATAAGGACAAGACTTTTTTAAAACTATTTAAGGAAAGAAATGAAGGGACGTGCCCGTTTTCGAACTCACAACCCTTTGATTAATGGCCCTCGATGTTGCCGACTAAGGTATTTTAGCCTGAGGTGTAAAAACAACTCTGCAAAAGTTAATGATCAATGCATATAACTCTTTAACTCCTGAGTTTACTCTTCCATGTTGAAAATTGGACCACTCCATTTTGTCCAACAGGAAATTTCATACAATTTAATGTCTAAGTGGCAAACAATGCATATTTCAGGAGAGACAGTTCGTTACGAGCAGTGTCCCTTGAATTTGCATTGTGTTTACAAAAGTCTTTAATCGCCTTTAGCAGCGGAAGGGTTAATAGAGTGTTATATCAAATGTCAGGGTTAATCTATGTTATGTACGAGCTGTCTCTCCTGCTATCTGCATTATTTGCCACTTAGACAAAGAATTTTACCAAATTCCTGTTGGATAAAGAATGGAGTGGTCCAGTTTTAAACATTGAAGAGTTGTCTTTATGAAATTTGTCAGTGAAAGAGCTGTTATATTGACTATATCAAGCATTAAAAAAGGTTAAACAACATAAGCTTGCGGTTCTAGTGCCAGTGCCAGTGTAATAACAACTATGCATTAATAACTGAAAGAAGAACGAATATATATATATATATATATATATATATATATATACACACACACAGACAAACAGACACACAGACAGGCAGACGGACAGACAGACACCAGATAATCAAGAAAAGAACAAACAATTGAACATACTCGAGTGTTGTTGCAAATACACCTCCAATTCAGTGATTTTCTCCGCTGTGTTAGTCACGACTAATCGTGCGTTTTCTGCTTCGCAAGAGAGCTTTGCTTCATGCCAAGATTTTAAACCTCCCTCGTGAAGTTCCACACAAAACACCTCTGGGCTGTCGGTCAAAGACAGGCGTGTATATCCACCTGATAGGTCGCAGCCCTTACCTGTAATATTCAACAAAGACAAGCCAATCAGTCTTTTATAAACATGTATCCGCTAAATTCGTGCAACTGATTTCATTATACCTGATTAAATAAGCAATGTACTCGTAATATCATTGTTTTAAATTGACGGTATTAAGAGTTGACGGAATCGCTTTTGACCGCCAATATAGCGAAACTGACAAGTAAATAAAAGTACGTATACAATAGACTTTACAAAATATTGGTAATTGATGAGCGAACACTGAAGATCTAGTTAAAATGCACGACGGTCATTGCTGGTCTGAATCTTTCTTTGTTGGCAATTTCAGTTCATCTATGCTATAACTGAGTGAAAAGAGTGTTTTTGAAATCATTGTTTAAACGGACAATTTCTCTTTTTCGATTGTGTCTCATAGCTATTTTTCACTTTAATATACAGTATTTCTTCTATTCCAGATGTTTTCAAAGCTTAAATGTAATCTATTATGACATCATCGGAATGTAATAGAGATAGTAATAGAAATTATGTCAACCATAAGCAGTATCTATTTTGATCTTCAGCATAAGTTAGCAGGCAGGGAGGCCTTTTTCAACCCAAGTGATAATAACGTTACGATTATTTTTTCCTGAGCACCACTTGATTATAATGTTTGAATTCTAAAAATTGAACTTACGACATTTGCATAATTTATCAAATACTATAGGGAATAATGCTTATTGATACGCCAATTGAAGGTCAGTTTTCCTTGATCCATTCATTAATGACCTTATATAGTAATAAATTATAGAAAATATCATTAAAACTATCATCAATAATGCTTAAGAAACTACTTACTTTGTATGCCACATCCCTAAGAGTTATAGAGGGATCCATCACAGCATTCGCGACAAGTCACGATGTCAGAATTCTGTTCTGTGACAGCACATCTCTGTTCGGGAAAAATAGATATAACCTTTAAGTCAATCTCTTTACCGCCTCGGTGGTGTAGTGGTCGAGCGTCCGCATCGGGTATGGGAGATGGCGGGTTCGATCCCAGTTCGGATCATACCAAAGACTTAACAAATGATAGTAATGGCTACCCTCCTTATTAAAACCAAACAATGGTTAAGTTACAAATCAGTTAGAGGATGTTCAACTTTATGTAAAACAGGAGCTTTCGGATGACAGCGCGCTCGACTATTCCACCGCTAATTAGTTAGTGAGATATGGACTCAACGTAGTTGCATGCAAAACATTTACCAGAATGTTTTAAAGGGTGATGATTTGCATTATATGCAGGATAGAGTTATCTTACTTGATTGTGTACATATGTGTGATGGCTGGTAAGGGCTGTTTACAGTTTCAAATGGTATCAAGTAAATACTGAAGTATGGAGTCTTAAGGTAGTTGCATGCAACACTTTAACAACATTTCTAGTTTAATAAGGGCCATAATTTGCATCATAAACTTGATCGAATTAACATACGTGATTGTTTACACAGGTGTGATGGTTTCAACGGGTTGTATAACGTTTCAATGCAATGCATCGAGTTATTACAAAGATATGGTCTCTTAATATAGTGGTACGTAAAACTTTAACCAGATTTTTTAAGTATAAAAGGGCCATAACATTCATTAAATGCAGATTGTTATCTAACTTGATAATATACATAGGTGTTATAGTTGGGATGGGTCGTAATTCAGTTTAAATGCAATGCATCAAGTAAATACTGAGATATGGACTCTTACTTTAGTTGCACGCAAAGCTTAAACTAGAATTTCTAAGTAAAAATGGATCCATAACTTGCATAAAATGCAAGATAGATTTATCTTACTTAATAATCTACACAGGTGTGATAATTGGGTAGGGTTGTATAAAGTCTCAATGCAAATACATCAGGTAGATACTGAGATATTGACTCTTAATTTAGTTGCAAAGCAAAAAAGGGCCATAATTCGCATTAAATGCAGGATAGAGTTATCAAACTTCAATAGTTCCATAGTTGTGGTAGTTGGAAAGCATTGTAAAAACGCTTTCAGCTTTTAACAAATTCCTTATTGTCCAATGCGAGACAACTTCAGTCTGATGCGTTCATCTGAATGGACCAGTAGTACTGGTAACTTACCCAGGAAATACCGTGATATAACTGAATAAATTTAGAAAGCGACGTAAAACGACATACAATTTACTGAATTTAGTCAATCTAAACGATTATAACGGATGTTGACAGTAAAGTCACCAAAAAAGAAGTGTGCGCATTGTAAACTAGTTCACCAATTATTATTGAAAACTCAAAATAGGCAAATGTCGTGTATGAATAACTTCATAATAACGCAGTAACTGTTGAGAACATGCCATTTTGTAAACTAGTTCACCAATTATTATTGAAAACTCAAAATAGGCAAATGTCGTGTATGAATAACTTCATAATAACGCAGTAACTGTTGAGAACATGCCTTTTTGTAAAATAGTTCAACAATTATTATTGAAAACTCAAAATAGGCAAATGTCGTGTATGAATAACTTCGTAATAACGCCAATGTCAGTAACAATCAGTACAATGCCACTAAAAATGCCAGTAACAATGCCAGGTAACAATGCCACTAACTATGCCAGTAACAATGCCAGGTAACAATGTCAAGTAATAATGCCAGATAACAATACCCGGTAACAATGCCAGTAGAAGACAAAGGCAGAACGTAGGCCTCTTGTACCAAAAGTCCTGGTTGAAAATCCCGTGATGAGCGGGTTCTGCGTTTGGGATTTTTCCACACAAGTAGCGCGAGTACTGTTTAAATATCCAGCAAGCAGACATCGAGTGTCATTAACATAAGCTTAAAGATTGTTTCTTAATCGGAGTAAAATAAATAATTTAAAATTAATGCCAGGTAACAATGTAAAGTAACAATGCCTGGTAATAATGTCAGGTAACGGTTTTGATAGTGACTCGTATCAGCGTACCAAGCCCTTCCCACATTAAGAAGCCTTCTAACTACCCTGCAACAAACACATTTTGAAAACAGCAATTTCTTCTGTTGCCACAATGGTTTCCATTCTATTCTAAAATTACCTTCTTTAGAAAGATATTTTCTCCAGACAAATTCAAAGTCGTCTGCGGCAGATTTAGTGTATGTGGGAAAGGGTTAAGTAGAAGAATCTAAATGCATTGATATGTGAAAGTTCATTCATTCTATAGTTCTTTGGGTTTATTAGAAAATATTCAACCCTGCAATATTCACATGACAACACATATTGGTATGGGCCATTTTTTTCTTGAAAATATAAAATATCAATTGTATGTATTGTAGTATGAAGACATTATGCTAGTTGTCAAAAACAAAAACAAATGTTACTAGATCTAACACTTTTTTTAAAAAAAGTTTGATATTACGTAGAATTCTTAAAAACAGTTTATATACTCAAATAGTGAGTAAGTGTTGGGCGGTAAAATGATTAACCTTGAAAATTGGATGTTGACAGTCTTGTTTGCTTTGTCGATTGGTTAATATCGAATGATCGGGGCCTAAGGTCTATGGGCGACTCAACGAGCTTGAGACGATATACTTATTTTCTCTTCCTCATATCAAATGATCTGTCAAACACGTTTCCTTCGAAGGCGCTCCATATTTATGTGCGATTTTGTTTAATTTCAATCAATAACTGTCTGCACTCCCTTTCCCCCCCCCCCCAAGACCCCCCCCCCCCCCCCCCCCCCCTCCCCAACCCATTAACTTTAATTGCCAGTCAACTGGTGGGGAGGGTGCAATAGCCCTGCATGCTCCGATAAATACTATAAATAGTATGTGTTTAAAGCTACTTACCCAGTTAGGGGTCGATCATAGGATTTCCACACAAGATCAGGTTAAGAAACTACAAATAGTATATATAAATATACATGGTCCATATGCTATAATAATAATAATGATTGTTATACTTTTGTATGAGAAAAAAATTAAAAATCTAATTCAGGATCGTGTTACTATAAATAGCCTGTGTTTAAAGCTCCTTACCCAGTCATAATTGGGGCCGATCATAGGATTGTCATGTGTCAGGTACATAATTGAGATGGGTAGAAATTAAACACTATCCCTATTGTCTTTCATCATGATGCATTATTTGTTTCTCACGCATTGTAACCCAAAACCATGATATATGCACCGGTATATCACAATACATAGTTCCAAGACGTACACGAATTACCTCCTTTATTCGCCATTTTGATACGCAAATACGAAATGCATTAAAAGAATATATTGAAACAAACAAAAAGTGTCACTTACGAATGACACCGGAATTTTAGTTTGACAACCTTATATCGTTGACGATTTTGTGTTTTCTTAATATATAAGTTTCTCGAATTAGAGCTAATTATTTTTGTGTAGATTAATGTAGTTTAAACAAATGAAAATTTGATTTGACCTTTCTTTTCTTAATATATAAGAAAAGCCAGTGAAAGTAAATATTTTAGGAACTATCAGGGACGTAGATAAGACCATGTAACTATGTATAACTAAAATATATTTCCCAATCAATTACGCTTCTTTTCTTATATGTGACATTTGTCATCCATACGGTATACTTAACGTTTCAATAAGTCGTAGATCTACATTACATGTCCAACTTTATTGAAAACTTTAACCGACTCGATTATATCTCTAATGAGAGGGCTCTACGTTGAATAATCAACGAGTTTATCAATTAATCGCATTTTCAAAATGACAACCTAATATAGACAACATTTTGAAATTAATGTCATCTTTTTTTTCTCTCATACATACTTTGTCATTAAATTAATCATTATACCTTGCCTTATGTCTATCTAAGGGTAATTATATTAATTATTAAAAAAAAAAATTTAATTAAAAGGAGTTTGGTCCATTTATTTACAGAAAGTTTATTATGAACGAAATATAAATTAAACATATCACATTGAATGAAGCAACCATGCTGTTGCACTCTTGCACTCTTTTAAAATATCTGTGTAAATTATCTTTTTATGTCGGGAAACAACTTCATCATGGAAAAGTGACGTCATCATGACGTCATTTTCGTTGAGTCTATGAGTAGCGTAAATACGGAATATTACGTTGCGGGAGCGATAAAAGGGTTTGTAATGCACTACAAGTAGCGTGGAAAAAATCGATATCTTACGAGACCGAAGGTCGAGTAAGATATGGATTTCCCCACGCTACGAGTCGTGCAATACGAACACATCTATCGCTCCCGCAACGTAATATTCCTTTTATTATATACCTACGATCTATGAAGAGCGAAACAACTAACAAATATTTATAGATTCAATATATTTTTTATTGGGGATACAATTTTGTAATCTTAAAATGAAAAGAAGAATGGCGGATGAATATTTACTACAATACTGAGGCCACGCCACTAGAAAGTATGCTAATACGTAAGTCCCGCCCAATAACATTATCAAATTAAATTTCCATTGTTTTGTTGGAGAAACTGACAACATAATCTTTATTTACTGGGTTTTATTAAATTTGACGCTAGGTCAGTTCGAAGAATTTGTTGTCCGACAGTCATGACTGAAGATTTTCGCGAAGACTGTTGACTACTCTACGATATAATGTAAGGCCTACTTACCAACACTTTAGATGTCTACAGCAGACCTATTTGATAACAACTCTGCATCATCATTATCAGCATGTTCTCCTTTTCCAACAATTTTCGAGACAAAATTGGAATGCATCTCCTAATATGGAAGAATTTTTTCTAATAGGAGAAATTTCTCCTTCCCTACAATTATTCAAGAAGTTGTCTGCTACTCTTCCACAGCCAAGCTTTACAAGTTTTGAGCATTTTAATTTAACCTGTTACCTTAAAGTAAATTTTGTACATTTAAATTATGTTTAGATTCTTTCTTGGTTAACCCTTTCATACATACAGACGCTACATCAGAAGTAGTCTGTTAGTGGTAAACGGTTAAACATTTTCTACATGTAGATGCTTTCTGACGCCACTGCAGCAGACAAATGTTGAAAACATTTGTGCAAACGGAGAAATTGCTCAAAATTGGCAATTTCTCCTTTTGCCACAATGTTTTCATCTCTATTAAATTAATTGAGATTTTCAGTATTTTTAGCCCACCTATGCATGAAGTGCAAGGTAAGCTTTTGTGATCGCTCACCGTCCGTCGTCCTTCTTCGTCGTCATCCGTCCGTTTACATTTTCCTACAAACGACTTCTCCTAAACCAATTAACCAAATTCAAAATAATTTTACAGGAATGTTCCTTGGGAGGATCTCTTTCAAACTTGTTCAAATAATTCTCTATTCCATGCAGAACTTTGGTTGCCATGGCAACAAAAAAGGGGAAATTAACCAAAACTTAAAAAATATACTTGTCTGAAAGTAGAAGGCTCATGCCTTTGATATTTGGTATGTAGCATCATCTAGTGAACCTCTACCAAGATTGTTCAAATTATATCCCTGGGATCAAAAATGACCCCTTTCCGGGGGGTCATGTGTTTTTCATAGACTCATATAGGGAAAAAACTTTAAAAATCTTCTTGTCTAAGAGTAGAGGACCCATGCCTTTGATATTTGGTATGTGGCATCATCTAGTGGACTTCTACTATGATTGTTCAAATTATAGCCATGGGTTAAAAAATGACCCCATCCCGGGGGTCACTTGTTTTGCATAGACTCATAAAGGGCAAAAACTTAAAAAATCTTCTTGTCTAAAAGTAGAGGCCCCAGGCCTTTGATATTTGGTATGTAGCATCATCTAGTAGACTTCTACCAAGATTGTTCAAATAATAGGCATGGGGTCAAAAATTACCCCTCCTCGGGGGTCACTGGTTTGACATAGATAGGGGGAAAACTTTAAACACTTCTTGTCTTAAACTAGAAGGCCCAGGCTTTTGATATTTGGTATGTAGCATCATTACATCTAGTGGACCTCTACCTAGATTGTTCAGATTATAGCCCTGGGGTCAAAATTGACCCCTCCCCAGGGGTCATTTGTTTTACATAGACTCATATAGGGAAAAAACTTAAAAAGTCTTCTTGTCTAAAAGATATTTGGTATGTAGCATCATCTAGTGAACCTCTACCAAGCTTGTTCAAATAATAGCCCTGGGGTCAAAAATGACCTCTCTCCAGGTGGTCACTTGTTTTACACAGACTTATATACGGAAAAAACTTTAAAAATGTTCTTGTCTAAAAGTAGAAGGGCCCAAGCCTTTGATATTTGGTATGTAGCATCATTGTTGACCTCTACCAAGATTGTTCAAATTATAGTCCTGGGGTCAAAAATGACCCCATCCCAGGGGTCCCTTGTTTTACAGAGACTCATTTAGGGGAAAAACTTTAAAAATCTTCTTGTCTAAAAGTAGAGGGCCCTGGCCTTTGATATTTGGTATGTAGCATCATCTAGTGGACCTCTCCCAAAATTGTTCAAATTATATCCATGGGGTAAAAAATGAGCCCTCCCCGGGGTTCACTTGTTTTTCATAGGCTCATATAGGGGAAAAAACACTGAAAACTTTTTAAGTTTGATTAAATCAGGTGAGCAAAATAAGACCATTGTTAATTATACATGTACATACATACCTTATAGTACTTTCTCTTTACTTAACCCTTTCCAACCTGGAACAAATCTGCAGCAAACCACTTTGAAAACATTTTGGTTTTATTTTGGAAAATGTATTAATAGGAAAGTGTAATTATTTGATAGAGTAAACAAATTGCGACAAAAGGGGGAAATTGTTAATCATGAACAATATGTCCTTTTGTCACAATGTTTTTCAAAAATTATCTCATGCAGAGGTGGCAGAAAGCATCAACCTGTCGAAAAGGATTAATCCTTAACAACTTACTGACTACTTCTGATGTATCCAATGAAATGAACACATAAATTTCTCATGATGAATATTTTTTATTTTCCACTAAGATTTGCATTAAATCTCAGAATTGCAATTTCTTATATTTCTATACGGCGTATTCCCGTAGTTCAATTCACGGTTTGGAGTTAAATATACCAGTGTGAAATTTCCCGCTCAACCAATATACACTGGTCGAAATTACGCAATCGTTCGTTTTCTTGGAACACAGGTCAATGATACTAGGAAGGCTCTTCCATTTTGAAATTGAAAGAGATTGCATCAGACCATAAATGAGAGGTCCACGAGAAAACCAAACATTATTGACTCTGCGTAATGTATCGATCCAGATCAGTCTGTGCAGTCCACGCAGGCTAATCCGGGCCGACACATTCCGTCTCGGGAAGATAAAGGTATAGAGTAATGAAACAGACAAAAACGCTGGAGGTTCAAAGTGTATGTCCGGGTTAACACGCGCGGCATGCCTAGGATGACCCGGGTCGATACTTTGCGCAGAGTCCACAATGTAGGTTTTCTCGTGGAACGGCTCGAATATAAACATTCCGAAATACGTCGATGTTCTTATTTTGGATCTTATTTGTTTGTTATGTTTAATTTTGGTTTTACTCCTTTTTTAACATTAATTCAGTTATATCACGGCGATATTTCAATAATTCATGCTCCCTGGGTTAACAAACCAGTACAAGGCTAGGAAATGTGCCTTGTCAAATTGCACTCCAACTCCTTACCGTCTTGTCTGACGCTAACAACTCGACCACGGCGGATTCTTATATATATTGGAACTTACTACAGCGCATGAACTGTCGTCTCAAATTGACCCTTCGATGCTTCGAATGCGTTTATTTTGCAAATTCATGACATCTATTTTTCTAGAAAAGGACAATTAATTTTATGTACAACATCAACAATGTTAATGACTGGAATTTATAACCTAGTATAACAACTAAACTATCTGAAAAATGGTAGTACAGTATTGCATTCGAAAACATTGTTGGAAAGAAGATATCGGTCGTTTTGAGAGGTATTTCTCTTATAACTTTGACTCAAAATACATGTATTTAAATGTTTCAAGTATTCTTGTACTGCTTACGACTTCTCTTCGCGCAAACAGACATAAGCTTTTAATTTAAAATAATTTCATGCAGGGGTCATGGTGGACCCTCTACCCCACTCGACCACGTTATCCCAACACATTCACCCACATTATCTCAGCCCTCTTAACCACATTCTCTCAGCCCACTCACTCATATTATCTCAGCCCTCTCAACCACAATCTCTCAGCCAAATCAACCACATTCTCTCAGTCCACTAAACCATATTATCTGAGCCCTCTCAACGACATTCTCTCAGCCCACTCAACCAGAGTTTCTCAGCGCACTCAACCATATTCTCTCTGCCCACTCAACCACACTATCTCAGTCCACTATTAATGTATTGTGGCTGTTGAGGACAATCTATTAATGGATTTTAGTTTCTGGTTTTCCATCAAACGATTCCCCTATGTGTGAACAGTAGCATTGTCCTTTGGGAAGTCTTATTATAACAGCTCACCAGGAACTCCGATGAACGTTTTTAGTTGATATTTCTACTAAGGATAGCTAATGTTCCTATTCATTCATATCATAAGCAACCCCTTAAACTTATCACTAATGTACATGTATCATTGTACACTCCAAGACATATTGGGTTCCACTATTTTGTTTTTATCAATAACCACTCGCTTAAGAATTGCCAGAAACTGCATAAATAGTTTTTCTTCCTTGCTTCCCGAGGTGCAAAACGAGAATATGGTTGAGTGGGTTGAGTGAATATGGTCGGATGGGTTGAGAAATTGTGGTTGAGTGAGATAATGCGCTTGAGTGGGCCGAGATAATATGGTTGAGTGGGCCTAGAGTATGTGATTGAGTGGCCTGAGATAATATGGCTGAGTGGGTTGAGAGAATGTGGTTGAGTGGGCTGAGAGAATGTGGTTGAGTGGGCTGAGAGAATGTGGTTGAGTGGGCTGAGAGAATGTGGTTGAGTGGGCTGAGAGAATGTGGTTGAGAGGGCTGAGATAATATGATTGAGTGGGCTGAGAGAATGTGGTCGAGTGGGCTGAGATAATATGGTTTAGTGGACTGAGAGAATGTGGTTGACAGGCCTGAGATAATATGATTGAGTGGGCTGAGAGAATGTGGTCGAGTGGGCTGAGATAATATGGTTTAGTGGACTGAGAGAATGTGGTTGACAGGCCTGAGATAATATGATTGAGTGGGCTGAGAGAATGTGTTTGAGTGGGCTGAGATAATATGGTTTAGTGGACTGAGATAGTGTGGTTGAGTTGGCAGGGTGAATGTGGTTGAGAGGGCTGAGATAATTTGAGTGAGTGGACTGGGAGAATGTGGTTGAGTGGGCTGAAAGAATGTGGTTGAAATTCAATTTTGTAATTGCATGTAGATTTCATTTATCAAGAATTTTACTCGAACACTTTCGGTTTATTTATAAATGTGATAAATGTTGAGAGAGTCCATCATGTTTTTTCGTTACATCACATGTTTGTTATTGTTTTTGTCTGCTTTTATCATCTTCAGCTGTCATGTCAGATTAAAACTAATTTTCAATAATTCATTTGATATGTCTTGGGTCAGCTTGTCCTAGTTTGCGGGTGAGTGATTGTTAATAAATTGTATTATGAAAATTGACCCTCCCTCAATCTCTTTTCTCAATAATTCGACGTTACAACATTACATATTGCATTGTAATCGGATGCGAACAGTCAATCTATCAAATCACGTTCATGGTACAGAAACCGTGGGTTAACCACTCTCATGATGTAATATGGGAAAATGGTTTTAAACAATATGGATTCCAGGTAAATCAAGACATATTGTAGCTAAATACAAAAAAAACCCAGATGATTCACAAAGTGGCTGGATTACTAACCGTTAAATAAGGGTGACATACTGATGTGAGCTCTTTAATGTTATTATCCAGTTTTGGTTAAAATCAATGATGGTCACTAAACATCTTAACAAGACCTGTATGATTTTAACTGTCAAAAAGCTCTTCTTTCTGCAATACAATTTCTACTATTTAACACATACTATAGAACAACTATTACACCGTTCTTTATTGCAAAGCAAAATTTAACTCCAAACAAAAAAAGTCAACAAACCGAAATTTAAAATACAAACTCAGTTAGAAACAAATGTAGACAAAATAAATTTCCATTAAAAATTAATGAAAAATTATCACAATTCTTGTAAAAAAATGCTACAAACAGTATAATTATTCTGTCACAAAATAATATCAAATAAAGATACAAACTAAAATGAGGTCAAAACAAATAGAACATTGAATCTCTTTGATGAAGAAGATCAATCTCTTCTAAATGTAAAATAAATATCGAGCCGTTCTACGAGAAAACCAACATTATGGACTCTGCATTATGTATCGAACCGGATCAGCCTAAGCATGCTAATCCGAACATACACCTTTCGCCTCCTGTGGATTTTCTGTTTCAGGATTCATAACTCTATACCTCTATCCCACTGAGACGGAATGTTTTGGGCCGGATTAGCATACGCGGACTGCGCAGGCTGATCTGGGTCGATACATTACGCAGAGTCCATAATGTTGGTGTTCTTGTGGAACGACTCAATAATGTTTAATACAAACAAATAAATAAACAGTATGAACAAAAAAAATGTAGATAACTTGGCCTTGTTTTCAACAAAGAAGAATAGATCAAAAGCACTACTGTCATAATTGAAATTGAAAGGCTACAATGTTTACTGAAAAGCAATTTAGAGTTGTTTTCAGTAATAAGACACCAAGGGACATCACATGTACATGTGTTCTGCTGCCTTGATATAACTGAAATACCACCGAAGTAGGGTAAAAACTGGTAGGTGTACATTGTATCAAATAATTCATTAGTTTTTTTTAATTTGATATATCGGTATTAAAAAAAATCATAATTCCATAAACTGCCTAAAGTAAAATCAGATCCCGTAGTCTTACAAGGAGCTCTGACAAACTAAACTAAACTTGACAATCTTTACAAATTAAACATGAAGCCATTATATGTTGAGGAATCATCCAGATTGTCTTACTAAGACACTTATCACATTGTTGTCCAGGCCTTTAGTGACAAACCCTTTCATGAAACAGTTATATATTTCCTTTGCCCTTTTCAGAAGCGTTTATAATTGAGCACTACCAATCAGAAACAGACACGTGATCAACACTGATGGCGCTGGAAAAATCACATTTTCAGATTCGAATCAGATTCTTCACTGTCCTTTTTATCGGACGACATATTTCATATGTATCCACAATCAGTCGTAGGTACTTTTTCTGATTGACCAATCACCTGATATGCTTTTTCAGAGTTTTACAAATTAAAAAGAAGCAAAGGATATATTGGTTCAAAGTAAAAACATTGGTGGAAATGAAAGCACGGTTCATTTAGAGCCATTACTCTATTCAAGCAAAATAAGTCACAGGCACCAAGTCATTAACATCAGGTAGGGGACTAATATTTATAGTCTTCGATCTTACATGTAAAGAAAGATAACCTGGTAACAACTTAATCTTAATTGACTTTAGTTGTAGACAGATTATCTCCCTTAAATACATACAATAACCAAGAGGATTTATTTTATATTCAATCATAATCAAGATTTGGTAATGAATGTTCAAAAACTTTCAGAATAAAAATCCAAACAGATGGAATATTAGTTTTGCTTCGTCGGTCCGTCCGTTTGAGCCATATCTAAATATTTAAACGACATCTCCTCCTAGACCACATGACCAATTTAAAGCAAACTTCAAAGGAAAGGACGAACCATTGGTGATCCTCTTTATAACTTGTTCAAAAATGTAAATTGTATGATGTTGCGGCATCAGAAATGGGGGGGGGGGGGGGGGGGGGGCTGTCCAATTATTCTCCTCTGAATACGCTGGTTTTAATTTCATTATCAGTTGGTATAACTGTCCCTTGGGTGACCATCTACAAACAGTCATATTGATTTGTTGAAAAACATGGCCTCATAAAAGGGTGAAATTTGAAATTCCATTCATATGAAAGTGCCTCTCTGATTTCTAGATAGTTGTGTGCAAATGTTCCTGCTTTGACGGTCTACATAATTTGTTCCACTTTTCAATTCATATTGATAAGTTAAAAGACAGGAACCAGGCAGCATAAGAAAATGTGTTAACTTAGCTTTAAGTTTCAACAAACATATGCTTATCCTCTTTACTAATTTCAACCAACTACAAAGGAATGTTTCGTTGATGTTTCTCTTTCAAAATTATGCATAGATATAAATTATATGAAGAACTAGATTGATAGCACATCAGAAATGGAGTAAAATGTCCAAACTTAAAATGCATTGTCCTTTGAATCCAATTCCGAGATCAGTTGGTGAACATTTTACTTCAGTGACCGTCTTCATAAACATTACGGCCAGTTGGCATCATAATAGGGTTAACATGACACCAATTTATACTTCCACTGTTATAAAAGTTCTTGTCAGATTTCAAGATAATGAACAAAAAAATTTCCTTTAGTGAGCCTCTACATAATTTGTTCAAGCCATATTGTTTGTTCAAAAAAGATGGTCACCAGACGGCATCAGAAAAAGGGATACAATGAACGTTTAGCTTGAAACTACATCTTCTAAACCAGTGGACCAATATCAACCAAACTTCACGGGAATGTTCATAGTTTTATTCCCCCCTATATTATCAGTTGCATAGTTGCTTTTATTATATCAACCAAGTGAGCGAGTTAGGGCTATTTTGAACACTTTGCTAACTTGAGCATATTGAAACCTTACCCGAACATGTGTATTGATGATATCAAGACAAATGTCATATTTGACAATGTGATACTGCAATTTGCACTCGAGGTTGTTGAAAAACTATACCACTCAAATATTATTGAGTAAAAAGTCACAGGGTGAGATATGAGAACAATCTTGTAAAAGCTCTAGATTTCAATCTTTGCTTCTAGAATTATTAAATAAAAGTTTGTAAGAAATGTTATTTAAATTATAGTTAGGCTAGGTTTTAACATAGGTACTGTCGGATAAAAAAACTGTCAGTAGGCTTAATTAAAAAGTAAAGCTGATGGACGCACTAGAGGCAGCGTCTTTGATGTAAGAATGATGATAACAAGTCAAATTGTTTATCTTGGTGTTATCAATGGTTAGTTAGAATATCGGTAATGTCAGGTAAAAACTAGGTCTCTAGGCCAAAATGAATTAAAATCTCTAGAGACTCCATTTTTTACTCGAGCTTTTTAAAAGATCACGTCATTAACTCGGCCAAACTTAACAAAAATCTTGGGGACGTTTTAAGACTAGAAGTCTCATATTTACCAAATAACGTCTTTAAGTATTGTGAACACTACAGGACCACAATGACACTCTTGTTCTATACATTGATGATTATATCACAATAACCTTTGTCAAAATTTAAGTAACTTCTTAATGAAAGGTCAACAGCACATTATGATATTTGTCAAAACAGTGCAAGGGTCAGTCACTAACTATGTAGATAATCCCCATGCAATTGTTGTGCAACATTAGTTTAGCTAACCCAGGCACGAACTGGTCACCTTTTGGTGTCCGTCGTGAGCAATTTCCTTATTAACAATCTATACGTAACTGCTTTCACCCAATCCTCATGAAACTTATTCAGTTTATTTATCTTGATGATATCTAGACCGAGTTTGAACATGGGCCAAAACTTAAAATATTTAAGGGAAATCTTGTTAACAGTCTGGAAGTCACATTTTTAACTTTATCATGTTTAAACAGCATCAGATTATTTGTCTTTGTGACAATCTAGGCTCATTTTAAATATGAGTATGTCAAAAATGGATCAGTAGGCAAACTTTTAGAAAAATCTTAATAACACTGTAGAGAATATGAGTCATCCCGTATATAACACTCTAGAGAATATGGGTCATCCCGTATATAACACTCTAGATAACATGGGTCATCCCGTGTATAACACTCTAGATAATATGGGTCGTCCAGTGTATAACACTGTAGAGAATATGGGTCATTCCGTATATAACACTCTAGAGAATTTGGTTCATCCCGTGTATAACACTCTAGAGAATATGGGTCGTCCCGTGTATAACACTCTAGAGAATATGGGTCATCCCGTGTGCAACAATCTAAAGAATATGAGTTATTCCGTGTATAACGCTAAAGCATATGGGTCATCCCGTGTATAATACTAAAGCATATGGGTTATCCCGTGTATAACACTAAAGCATATGCGTTATTTCGTGTATAACACTAAAGCATATGGGTCATCCCATGTATAACACTAAAGCATATGGGTCATCCCGTGTATAACACTAAAGCATATGGGTCATCCCGTGTATAACACTAAAGCATACGGGTCGTCCCGTGTATAACACTAAAGCATATGGGTCATCCCATGTATAACACTAAAGCATATGGGTCATCCCGTGTATAACACTAAAGCATATGGGTCATCCCGTGTATAACACTAAAGCATATGGGTTATCCCGTGTAAAACACTAAAGCATATGGGTTATCCCGTGTATAACACTAAAGCATATGGGTCATCCCGTGTATAACACTAAAGCATATGGGTCGTCCCGTGTATAACACTAGAACATATGCGTTATTTCGTGTATAGCAATGGACCATATCGGTCATCCCGTGTATAACTATAGAGCAAATTGGTCATCTCGTATATAACTATAGATCAGATGGGTCATTCCGTGTATAACTATAGAGCATATGGATAGCATAACGACTGATGAACTGGTTTCAGGATAAGCTTACCAGCAGTACTGGTAATTTACCAAGAACACTTCGTGGTATACCTGATAAATTGTTGAAAGTGAATGACCTAATGAACTTTAACAATGATTACAGAAGTTAACACGGACCTTGTTGAGTTCTAATTTTAAAATGATGAATTATCATCTTATAGAAATCAGACCAAAAGACTTCGCTTACTTTAAACATATTTCATTGCCACACAATATACATACAGAATAACATCCGATTTACAAATATACATGGTATAGGCAAACGGGGGTCTGGCCACAAGTGCTAAGAACTTAGATACGGCCTTTAACGATTACAAACATTTATATATTGTCTCTTAATACGAATTCGATTTTTATAAATAGTTTATTTCTAGCCTTTTATCAGACTTCGCTTGACGAGTGTTTGCTACTGCAGCGTATTTCAGGTCAGGTTTTAATGAGATTTCATCAAAGGCCCTTTAATCTAAAGATACCGGGACACAGATATTTGAATTGACTTAGTAGCTACAGCAGCGTATTTCAGGTCTGGTTTAAATGATATTTCACAAGAGGCCCTTAAATATAAAGATACCGGGAAACAAATATTTGAATTGACTTAGTAGCTACTGCAGCGAATTTCAGGTCTGGTTTTAATGAGATTTCTATCAGAGGCCCTTAAATCCAAAGATACCGTGCACAAATGTCTGAATTGACTTAGTAGCTACTGCAGCGTATTTCAGGTTTGGTTTTAATGAGATTTTTATCAGAGGTCCTTTAATCTAAAGATACCGGGATACAAGTATTTGTATTGACTTAGTAGCTACTGCAGCGTATTTTAGGTTTGGTTTTAATGAGATTTCATCAGAGGCCCTTTAATCCAAAGATACCGAGGCACAAGTATTTTAATTGACTTAGTAGCTACTGAAGCGGATTAACAACCTTTACCTTTTATGTATTCAGATGTCTTTGCAGCACGTACCTTATCTGGATATACAAAAGAGATTCATAGAGGCTGTTTTGACAGTATGTGTAAGCTAAATATCTCGTGATATACACTGGCCGAGCCCCGGTAGCTCAGTTGGTAGCACCGCGGGCTGTCAATCCAGAGGTTTCAAGTTCAAACCTTAGCTCGGCAAACGTACTTTCCGACGTTTGACAAAAGTGAATGTGACATGTTTCATTCGTCTTTAATCAAATGGCTAACAATATGAGTGGAAAAGCAATCAGTTGCTTCAAAAGACTGTGGAGTACTGGTGTGAGACAGCTAGGAAACACATGAGTTGCCCGAGTAGACGCCGTGATATGAGTGAAAAATTCTTGAAATCGGCTTTAAACACCAATAAATCAATCAATATGCACTGGACGACATCATGCAATGGTTTGTTTCCTTGGAACACAGTTTAAAGATACTAGGAAGGATTTTCCCATCTAAAAATTGAAAGAGATTGCATTAGACCATAAATGAACATTGATGACTCTGCGTAGTGTATCGATCCTGATCAGCCTGCGCAGTCCGCACAGGCTAATTCGGGCCGACACATTCCATCTCGGGGAAATAAAGGTATAGATTAATGATTCCTGAAACAGATAAACCACAGGAGGTGAAAAGTATATGTCAGGGTTAGACCGCGTTAGACTATGCTGATTCGGGTCAATACTTCACGCAGAGTCCACAATGTTGCTTTTCTCTTTGAACGGCTTAAATATAAACATTCCAAAATACCTCGCTGTGCTTAAATTTGATCTGCTTTGTTATGTTTTATGACTGCTGCGACTGAGGGTCGAATGCCGGACGCCCGGTTTCAAAAGCCGGAATCTAACCACTTGACCATGGCGGATTCCTATACAAATTGGATCTTACGATAGCGCATGAAATGTCGTCTCAAATTGACCCTATATAATAAATGCTCATGAGCACGACACAGCCAACGATCGATTATGCTACCAAAATTGTTACTATACAATCTTAGCACCGAGCCAATAACGTTTTTCTATCTCGTTAATTAATTATTTTTTGTATCCCCTGTTAATACCTAAAAAGTTTAGAAGCGACAATTTGATTGGTTGACGCAAAGGTCAATCTGAAACGACCATTTCAAGGAAGGCATCCGATCTATACGAGTGTTCGCTACTGCAGTGAATCAATTTCTGGTTTCAATGAGATGCATATATTGAGAACAGTTCTTCTGAAAAATTGAAAACAAAAAAGGTTCAAATATGCAACTGAAGGCTGAAGGGGATGTGTTTGGGGGGGGGGGGGGGGGAGGGCTATGAAGAATGAAGACTGAGTATCAGCCTGCCTGCCACTTCGTGCAGTTTGATTAGAACCGCCTCGGTGGTTTTATGGTTATGCTGTCCGTCACGAGAACGAGCAACGAGTGTTAAATCCCCGATCAAGTCATACCGAAGACTTGAAAGTGGTAGCAGTTACTTCTCTCCATGGTGCTAAGTGTTGCGGACGGGTGCCTGGAATAGGGATAATTTTCAAATCAGCACTGATAATTCACGCCGTAAAATGACTGTTAGTTACAGGTTTGATATAAAGATTTACGTCAGAAAGTAAGCCAACATGCATCTACATCTTTTATATATATATAATTTAGTTTATTTATTCAACGAACCATGTGGCAACAAGTTACAAGTTACACAAATACAAACACTAAACATACAAAAAAAACACGTGAACATGGCAGTATGTCCTTTTTTTTAAAACAAACATATCATATCTATAAGCATATGCACGCTATCAGATCAGTAGATGAGGGGCATAATTCATGGTCCTCAATCAGTATCAGAACTCCGTACAATCTTCCTACCATAAGCCTTCTTAATATCGTCGAGATTTATCTTCGCAATTAACCGTGCATTCGCGATCTAAGTGCATCCTACATTGTTGAAACGGGAGAACTACCTCAAAACAATCTATTTCTCCTTTTACCTCAATATTTCCCAAAACGGTATCAACTTTTCAATAATTCGACGTTTCAATATTTTCTACGAATGTTTGCAATCCAGACGAATCAGTCAAACTGGAAGCAGACATCGAGCGTGTTAATAAAACATGAATCGACGTATAACTAAGTTAAAACTAAATCTAGGCAAAATGTGTTAAACTCCGATTTCATAATTACTTCAAATCGTGTAATAGAATAATTAGTTTTCAAAATAATTGTTTTTAAATAATTAGTTGTTAAATAATTTTAAATTGAACGGATTCAGTTTTGTTTTTGTGAACATTGCTAAATTACACATTTTAATTAATTTATTTATTTTGTTTAACCTAAACTGGAGACGAGTATCGGTCAGTATGTGATTATGCGGAATGAAACTTAACCAACTATATCGATTCTGACAATGATCCAGCCTATTGGTTGTTCAAAAAAAGGGCCCACCACTAAACGAAGATAATATGTACTCCATGTAATCACACGAACACATGGGATGTATTCAGGTTATCCTATTAAACTAACCGAGAACTCGGTGTCTTCACATTACTGCTTTTAACTAGCACCTGAGCGATCAGTGTGTTAGGGCAATCTCAATACACCCCAGATCCCTCCTTGTTCCATGGACAAATATAGATCGTGTTAAATTCATGATACATAATCGTTATATTTGTTTCGTTTATTTATTTACAGATGATGCAACACTATATAATATATGGGTCATCCCATGCATAACAATCTAGAGAATATGTGTCATCCCATGCATAACAATCTAGAGAATATGTGTCATCCCATGTATAACACTAAAGAGAATATGGGTTATCCCCTGTATAACCCTATAGAGAATATTGGTCAACCCTTGTACAATAATATAGAGAATATGGGCCATCCCTTGTATAACACTTTAAAGAATATGGGACATCCCGTGTACAATACTCTAGAGAATATGGGTCATCATGTGTATACTTCTATAGAGAATATGGGTCATCCTGTGTATACTTCTATAGAGAATATGGGTCATCATGTGTATACTTCTATAGAGAATATGGGTCATCATGTGTATACTTCTATAGAGAATATGGGTCATCATGTGTATAACACACTAAAGAATATGGTTCATCCCGTGTATAACATTCTAGATAATATGGGTCATCCCGTATATAACACTCTAGGTAATGTGGGTCAGCGTTTAGTGTGTTAGGGCAACCACAATACACTCAAGATCCCTCTTACCAACACTGTTCACAGTTCATAATGTGGTTTGGGTTGAGATTTTAGGAATCGGCGTCCATGATTCGATTCCAAGTCGTGGACGTCATGGACCCTTTGGCTAGCCACCTTTTCTAGTCTAGCTCTGGTTTGTTCACCCAGGGATCATTAATAAATGAACTGTTGCCATGATATAATTGAAATAGAATTAAAAACCTTGTAAAATCTCAAATACGTGTAAACAAACAAACATTATGTGCCAACACAATTTTTAACTGCATCTAACTTTAGAAAGCATTTGAAATCTCAAGACAGCCTGTAACGACTATTGAAAACATTGTAGCAAAAACAATTGCTTATTACATGAGCAAGTTCTCCTTTTGCCACAATGATTCCCACTCATTTTAATAATTTAAATTTCATATAGAGAAGTTTCTAATATATTTTCCTAGATGACTTTTTAAACCGGCCGCTGCAAATTGTTATATAATAGTAATGGTAATAATAATAATGGGAATTATTAAAACAAAGAAATAAAAAAAATAAAAAGTATTTAAAGAAGGTTACCCACATAGTGAATTGACATTATAAAAACAGCCCCCTTCTTAGGTACCTAAAGGCTCAATGTGATATATTCTAATCTCTTTCTGTCTGTCGTCTTTGTCGCTTGTTAACTTTCAACCAACATTCACAGGGATGTAACTTTGGTGGTCCTCGAAGATGAAAATGATATGGAGAACGTTGGTAGCTGCGGAATTAGAAAGGGGAGAAAATCTTTTAAATTCTTCTCCTGAAACAACTTTGCGGATACTAATATAACTTGGTAGAAATGTCCCTTGGTTGACCCTCTACAAAATTGTTCAAGTCATATTGATTGGTTATAAAACGTAGCGACTAGGGGCATTAGAAAAGAGCAAAATGACACAATTTCAAATTCCATTCCTATGAAAGAGTTTGGTTGATTTCAAGATAATTGCGTAGAAATGTTTCTTCAGTGACCCTCTTCATACTTTTGTTTAAAGTCATACTGATTGGTTGAAAACGATAGCCACAGAGAGCATCAATAAAAGGATAACATTAACGACATCTCCTGCTAAACCATTGGACCGAAGTTCACAGGAAAGTTCTATTGATGATCCTCTGTCAAATTGTCCATCGATTTAATACTAATAATATAAATAATAATTATAGTAAATATCTTTTACTGATAAGCTGTTTCATTTATAGTATCCACTACTTGAATGTTTATTCCCACTCTTGATGAAATTTTCCTTAACATTAACCATTATACATTTGCTACTTATCTGTCATTCATGTGATTGGTTAAAGACCATCTTGGCCCTCTTGTTTATTTACACTTTCCAACATACACAGATGAATTCGGATAGATGTAAGCGAAATATTACATATCTCTATAAATTAAAGTATAATTATTAGGTTCCTTCCCATTACATTGATTTAAATGCGACATGCGTCATTCGTCTTCCACCAATGGGGTAAGTCTATGTGGAAAAGCAGCCAGTTGCTTGGGAAGATTGTTGTGTGGAATACTGGTGTGAGAAAACCAGGAAATGCATGAGTAGGTGAACTGGCCGCCGTGATATAACTGAGAAATTGTTAAAAACGGCGTTAAACCCCAATCAATCAATCAATACATTGATTTAAATTCTGTAAAATCATTTCACATCATCTATATTTGACCAATATATTAGATTTTTAAATAGTGTTACTTCCCATTTCTTTTGTTAATGCACGATAAATGACTAAAGTTGTCTATGCGCCATAAAACACTATACATTCAGTCATTCATAATTATTAAATGTAGCTGAAAAAACTGCGGGTAAAGGTCATAGTGGAGTGTCCATGGGCAATGGTCATGGTGAAGTGTCAATGGACAAGGATCATGGTGAAGTGTCCAGGGGCAAGGGTTTTAATGGTAAAGTGTCAGGGTGAAATGTCCTTCGGCAAGGGCCATGTTGGAGTGTCCATGGGTAAGGGACACTGTGAAGTGTACTTGGACAAAGCTCATGCGTGTGTTGATCGGCAAGAGTTATGGTGAGGTGTCCATGGACATGGATCATTGTGAAGTGCCATTGACAAGAATAATGGTGAAATGTCCTTGGGCAAGGTTCATGATGAAGTGTCCATGGGCAAGGGTCATTGTGAAGTGTCCATGAGCAAGAGTCATAGTATGAGGTCCATGGACAAGGGTCATGGTGAAGTGTCTATGGATAAGGGTAATGGTGAAGTGTCTTTGGGCAAGGGTCATAGGGGTGTCCATAGTTGAAGTAGGTCAAGGTGAAGTGCCCAACGCCAAGGGTAATGATGAAGCGTCCATGGACAAGGGCCATCGTGATGTGTCCATGGACAAGAGACATGGTGAAGTATCCAAGGGCAAGAGTCATGGTGAAATGTCCATGGAAAAGGGTCCTAGTGAAATGTGATCTGGGTCGGCCAGTCAACATCTAACCTAAATAAGATAATCTTCTATCGATGCTTCTTTGCTTGTCAAGTTGGATGTCCTGCATCAGCCATGGCAGACTTGAAGTAGGGTCTCTTGATCAATGTGTCGGTCATTTATTTCTAGATAATATTTGATCCGTTCCACGAGAAAACCAACATTATAGACTGCGTAATGTATCGACTCTCAGCCTACTAAACCATATTCTCTCTTCCCACTAAACCACATTTTTTCAGCCCACTAGATCACATTCTCTGATCCCACTCAACCACATTATCTCACCCCACTCAACCACATTCTGTCAGCCCACTCAACCACATGCTGTCAGCATACTGAACCATATTCTCTTAGCCCACCCAACCATATTATCTCAGCCCACTGAACCACATTCTCTCAACCAACTGAACCATATTCTCTCATTCCACTCAATCACATTCTCTCCGTCAACATTTTCTCAACTCACTCAACCATATAATCTCAACCCACTCAACTAAATTATCTCAACCCACTCAACTACATTCTCTCAATCCACTCAACCACATTCTCTCAGCCCACTCAGCCACATTATCTCAGCCAACATCCTCTTTTTGCACCTCGGGAAGCAAGAAAGAAAATCATTTGTGCATTTTCTGTCAATTTTTAAACGAGTGATAATTGATGAAAACAAAAAAGTTCATGTTTGAGGGAAAATTACTAAAAGTGGAAACCAAGATGTCTTGGATTGTACAATGATAATTCTATCCCCTGCCTTAGTGTCATGTTTTGGGGCAGCTAATCATATGAATGAGTAGGAAAATTTGCTGTACTTTGTGGAAATATCAGCTAAAAAAGTACATCGAAGTTCCTGATGAATAGTTACATGTATAATTTAACTTCCTAAAGGACAATGCTACTGTTCACACCTATAGGAATAGTTCGATGGAAAACCAGAAACAAACTTCCAACCATAAATTGTCCTCAATAGCCCCCAGACATTAATATCATAGCACGTGTATAACGATCTGTGAAACTGTAACTGAGAAAGAGTGTCACTACCTTCAAATTAAGACTCTGGTTTCGAAATTTGGATATCACTTACTTCAACGTACATTAATATCACCACAACATATTGAAAGTTTCAAATAAGTCAAGTTAATACTTTTGAAGTTGTAGTTGTTTGAAATCTTACATTGAATTTTTGTTGACAATTTCTGGCACACTTTTTGTGAAATTTAATTTTGTAATTGCGTGTTGATTTTATTTATCAAGTATTTCACTAAAACACTTTCGGTTTATTTATAAATGTTGTAAAATGCTAAGAGAGTCCATCATCATGTTTTCGTCACATCTCATGTTTGTTATTGTTTTTGTCTGCACTTGTCATCTTCTGATTTCTTGTCAGATTAATCTAATTGTCAACACTTCATTTAATATCGGGTTGACTGGCCTTGTCCTGGGTGTGAGTAAATTGTTAATATATTGTATTATCACATGCGAATGCTTGTATCCAATCTTATATACCCATTAAATATTTCTTTATATGTAACGTGTGTAATATAACATGACCGAATGACTATTTGTGTATTCATCCGCAAATGTTTAAACAAAATGGTTGAGAACGTGTATCCGGTAAACACAAACGTGAAGAAAGATGCACGAGGTAAAGGAACCACCATTGGTCATAAAAATATTTGTTTTATGATAAGTAACCGTGAAAACCTGATTTTCTAAAAAAAATTGTTTCGTCGTGTGATAAAAAGAATCTAACATCCGTTATCATTTCATAAAGTATTATTAAACTCGTCCAAGAAATATTTCATTAAGCTCGCCAAAGGCTCGCTTAATAACACATTTCTTGAAAGAGTTTGATAACACTTTATATGAAATGACATCTCATGTCATATCCTATAATTAAGAAAAATGAGCCTCCCCCAATCTCTAGTCTCAATACATCGACGTTACAATAAAATATATTGCATTGTAATAGGATGCGAACAGTCAAACTATAAAATCGCGTTCACAAAACAGAAACCACGGCTTACCCTATCTCATGATGTAATATGTGAAAACGATGTTGAACAATATGGTTCCAGGTAAATCAAGACATACGAGACTAAATACAAAAAAAAAAAAAGATGATTTACAAAGTGTCTGGATTACTAACCGTGACATTATGGTGACATAATGATGTGAGTTCTTTAATGTTATTATCAATGTTGGTTAAAATCAATGTTGGTTACTAACCATCTGAAAGAGAGGTGTGTGAGGTTAGCGCGTATATCGTAGATCTAAGCTCAACCATTGAAAAAAACGTAGTTGGTTGACCTGGGTTGTAGATCGTAGCTCAGCCATTGCAAAAACGTAGTTGGTTGACCTGGGTAGTAGAGCGTAGCTCAACCATTAACAAAACCGTAGATGTTGACCTGGGTCGTAGATCCTAGCTCAACTATTCAAAACTCACAGACAATGGATGACCCGGGTCGTAGATCATAGCTCAACTACCCTAAACACTTATCGTATTGTTTGATCTACGACTCAGGTCAACCATCTACGCTTTGTGATTTGAGTGGTTGACCTATGATGTACGAGCCAAAACAAACAAGTCTCCGGGTGTTGTTTTTTTTCAGCGGCTGAGCTACGATCTACAACCCAGATCAACCAATTATCTTATTGTTTTGAGTGGTTTAGCTATGATACACGAGCCAGATCAACCAATTTGCTATGCTTTTTAAGTTGCTGAGCTACGATCTACGACCCAGAGCAACCAATTGTCTAAGTGGTTCGTGTGATTGAGCTACAAACCGAAATTTAAAATACAAACACACACAAAACCCAATTAGAAACAAATGTACACAAAATAAGTTCACAACAAAAACTAATGAAAAATCATCCTAATACGTAGAACATTTGAATCTCTCCGATGAAGAGGATCCATCGCTTTTAAATTAAACAATTCGAGCCGTTCCAAGAGAAAACCAACACTATGGACTCTGCGTTATGTATCGAGCCAGATCAGCCTGAACATGCCCCGCAAGCTAACCCGGATGTACACTTTTCGCCTCCTATGGATGTTCTGTTTCAGGAATCATAACTGTATAACTCTTTCTCCCTGACACGGACTATTTTGGCCCGGATTAGCCTATGCGGAAGGCGCAGGCTGATCTGGTTCAATACATTACGCAGAGTCCATAATGTTGGTTTTCTCGTGGAACGGCTCAATTATGTTTAATGAAAACAAATAAATAAACTGTATGAATAAAAAAGGTAGATAACTTGGCCTTGTTTTTAACAACAAAAAAATACATAGAAAGCATTACTGTCATTATTGAAATTGAAAGGCTACAATATTAACTGAAAAGCAATTAAGAGTTGTTGCCAGTAATAAGACATCCAGGGACCTCACACATGTGTTCTGTTGCTTGATATAACTGAAATACCACCGAAACAGGTTATAAATTCTTAATAAATTATTTTAAATTTTACATACCGGTATTAAGATTACATATAATTTAAAAAAAATGCTGCTCAAAGTAAAATCAGGTCCTTTATTTTAATAGTAAAACGCCTGATCTAACGAGGAGTTCTGAGTTCAAATCTCAGCATGGACACGTATTGAAACTAGCAGCTAAACTTGAAAATCTTTACAAATTAATCACAAAGCCATTTTATTTCGTGGAATCATCCAAATTGTCTTACTAAGACAATTATCACATTACTAAACAGGCTTCTATTGAAACACCCTTTTATGAAACAGTTATATACCCCCTTTGCCATTTGCAGAAGCGTTTATAATTTAGCAATACCAATCAGAAAAAGGCACGTGATCACCAATGATGACGCAGGAAAGCTTCATATTTTCAGATTTGGATCAGATCCTTCACTGTCCATTTTGTCAGAAGACATATTTTATATGTACAATCAATCGTAGACACTTTTTCTGATTGACCGATTACCTGATATGCTTTTTCTAAGTTCTGCAAATTAAAAAGTAACAAAGATATAATGGTTCAAAGTGAAAATATTGTCGGAAAGGAAAGCACTGTTCATTTAGAGCAATTACTCTATTCAAGCAATGTATTCAGAAATCACAGATTTACATCAGGTTAGGGACTAAATTTTATAGACTTAAATCTTACATATAAAGAACGATAACATGTTCACAACTAAATCTGAATTGACTATAGCTGTTAACAGGTTGTCTCCTTTAAATATATACAATAACCAAGAGGATCTTTATTTGATAATCAAACATAATCAAATATTGTTTATGAATGGTCAAACACTTTCACTGGGTCAACATTTAGACAATATTCCAAACAGATGGGTGTCGTCGATCCGTCCGTTTGAGCCATATCTAAGGTATTGACGGATGGATTCATTTTAAACGATATCTCCTCGTAAACCACTTGACCAATTGAAACCAAACTTCACAGGAAAGAAAGTACTATTGGTGATCCTCTTTAAAACTTGTTCAAAAATGTAAATTCTATGATGTTGCCTCATCAAGAGGGGGGGGGGAGTGCCCTCTGAATCCGCTTGTCTAATTTCAATATAATTTGGCAAAGATTTGCATTCAGATTGACCTTACGTAAAGATATGTATTCAGATTGACCTTACGCAAAGATATGTATACATATTGACCTTACGTAAATATATGTATTCAGATTGACCTTACGCAAAGATTTGTATTCAGATTGACCTTATGTAAAGATATGTATTCAGATTGACATTACACACCGATATGTATACAGATTGACTTTACTCAAAAGATATGTATACAGATTGACCTTACGCAAAGATTTGTATACAGATTGACCTTAAAAAAAGATTTGTATTCAGATTGACCTTACGCAAAGATTTGTATTCAGATTGACCTTACGCAAATATTTGTATTCAGATTGACCTTACGCAAAGATTTGTATTTAGATTGACCTTACGTAAAGATTTGTATTCAGATTGACCTTACGCAAATATATGTATTCAGATTGATCTTACGTAAATATATGTATTCTGATTGACCTTACTCAAAGATATGTATTCAGATTGACCTTACGTAAATATATGTATTCAGATTAACCTTACGCTAAGATATGTATACAGATTGACCTTATATAAAGATATGTATTCAGATTCACCTTACACAAAGATATGTATTCAGATTGACCTTACGCAAAGATTTGTATTCAGATTGACCTTACGTAAAGATATGTATTCAGATTGACCTTACGCAAAGATATGTATGCAGATTGACCTTACGTAAAGATATGTATTCAGATTGACCTTACGCAAAGATTTGTATTCAGATTGACCTTATGTAAAGATATGTATTCAGATTGGCATTACACACCGATATGTATACAGATTGACTTTACTCAAAATATATGTATACATATTGAACTTACGCAAAGATATGTATACAAATTGACCTTACGCAAATATATGTATACAGATTGACATTACGCAAAGACATGTATACATATTGACCTTACGCAAAGATATGTATTCCGATTGACCTTACGCAAAGATTTGTATGCAGATTGACCCTACGCAAATATATGTATTCAGGTTGACCTTACGCAAATATATGTATACAGATTGACCTTACGTAAATATATGTATACAGATTGACCTTACGCAAAGATTTGTATTCCGATTGACCTTACGCAAAGATATGTATACAGATTGACCTTACGCAAGTATATGTATACAGATTGACCTTACGTAAATATATGTATTCAGATTGACCTTACACACCGATATGTATACAGATTGACATTACGCATAGATTTGTATTCAGATTGACCTTACACACCGATATGTATTCAGATTGACCTTACACACCGATATGTATTCAGATTGACCTTACAAACTGATATGGATTCAGATTGACCTTACACACTGATATGTATTCAAATTGACCTTACACACCGATATGTATACATATTGAACTTACGCAAAGATATGTATACAAATTGACCTTACGCAAATATATGTATACAGATTGACATTACGCAAAGACATGTATACATATTGACCTTACGCAAAGATATGTATTCCGATTGACCTTACGCAAAGATTTGTATGCAGATTGACCTTACGCAAATATATGTATTCAGGTTGACCTTACGCAAATATATGTATACAGATTGACCTTACGTAAATATATGTATACAGATTGACCTTACGCAAAGATTTGTATTCAGATTGACCTTACGCAAAGATAGGTATACAGATTGACCTTACGCAAGTATATGTATACAGATTGACCTTACGTAAATATATGTATTCAGATTGACCTTACACACCGATATGTATACAGATTGACCTTACGCATAGATTTGTATTCAGATTGACCTTACACACCGATATGTATTCAGATTGACCTTACACACCGATATGTATTCAGATTGACCTTACACACTGATATGGATTCAGATTGACCTTACGCAAATATTTGTATTCAGATTGACCTTACGCAAATATTTGTATTCAGATTGTATAACCCTCGTATCATGTAAATATGAACATAACACTCGTGTCATGTAAATATGAACATAAACCCTCGTATCATGTAAATAGGAACATAACCCTCGTGACATGTAAAAAGGAACATAACCCTCGTGTCATGTAAATATGAACATAACCCTTTGAAGACATTAACTGTTGAACAATGGTTGTATAATTTAATATATGTTCGTGTCATGTAAATATGAACATAACCCTCGTGTCATGTAAATAGGAACATAACCCTCGTGTCATGTAAATAGGAACATAACCCTCATGTCATGTAAATATGAACATAACCCTTCGAAGACATTAACTGTTGAACAATGGTGGTATAATTTAATATGTTCGTGTCATGTAAATATGAACATAACGCTCGTGTCATGTAATTAGGAACATAACCCTCGTGTCATGTAAATATGAACATAACCCTTCGAAGACATTAACTGTTGAACAATGGTTGTATAATTTAATATTGAGTTGAAAACATTTTTTTCGGTGATGGTGGAGTGTCCTTGGGAAAGGCACATTTCCTAGCCTAGAACTGGTTTGTTCACCAAGGTAGCATGCATAAGTGAACTGAAAGAATGTTGCAAACGGCATAACAAATGCAAAGGCTACCTACTCTATAATGAAGTTGCCCACCTACTCTATGATGGCGTTGACCACCTAAACAATAATGAAGTTGACTACCTACTATATAATGACGTTGACCACCTACTCTATACAGAAGTGGACCACCTACTCTATAATGAAATTGACCACCTACTCAATAATGACGTTGACCACCTACTCTATAATGACGTTGACCACCTACTATATAATGACGTTGTCGACATACTACATAATGAAGTTGACCACCTACTCTATAATGAAGTTGACCACCTACTCTATAATGAAGTTGACCACCTTCTCTATAATGAAGTTGACCACCTACTCTATAATGACGTTGACCACCTACTATATAATGACGTTGACCACCTACTCTCTAATGACGTTGACCACCTACACTATAATGAAGTTGACCATCTACTCTATAATGAAGTTGCTCGTATACTCTATAATGAAGTTGCCCACCTACTCTATAATGACGTTGACCACCTACTCTATAATGACGTTGACCACCTACTCTATAATGACGTTGTCGACATACTATATAATGAAGTTGACCACCTACTCTATAATGAAGTTGACCACCTACTCTATAATGAAGTTGACCACCTTCTCTATAATGAAGTTGACCACCTACTATATAATGACGTTGATCACCTACTTTATAATGACGTTGACCACCTACTCTCTAATGACGTTGACCACCTACACTATAATGACGTTGACCACCTACTCTATAATGACGTTGACCACCTACTCTATAATGACGTTGACCACCTACTCTATAATGAAGTTGACCACCTACTCTATAATGACGTTGACCACCAACTCTCTAATGACGTTGACCACCTACACTATAATGACGTTGACCACCTACTATATGATGAAGTTTACTGCCTTATCTATAATGACGTTGACCACATACTCTATAATGAAGTTGAAAAAACTATTCTATAATGAAGTTGCCGACCTACTCAATAATGAAGTTGACCACATATTCTATAATGACGTTGACCACCTACTCTATAATGACGTTGAACACACACTCTATAATAAAGTTGACCGCCTACTCTATAATGAAGTTGACTGCCTAATATATAATGACGTTGACCACCTATTCTATAAAGACGTTGACCACCTACTCTATAATGACGTTGAACAACTACTCTATAATGAAGTTTCCCACCTACTATATAATGACGTTGACAACCTATTCTATAATGACGATGACCAACCACTCTATAATGAAGTTGACCACCTACTCTAAAAAAAATGACGTTGACCACCTACTCTATACTGACGTTGATCACCTACTCTATAATGAAGTTGACCACCTCCTCTATAATGAAGTTGACCACCTACTCTATAATGATGTTGTCTACCTACTCTATAATGACATTGACCACCTACTCTATAATGAAGTTGACCACCTACTCTATAATGAAGTTTACCACCTACTCTATAATGATGTTGTCTACCTCCTCTATAATGAAGCTGACCACCTACTCTATAATGAAGTTGACCACCTACTCTATAATGAAGTTGCCCGTATACTCTATAATGAAGTTGCCCACCTACTCTATACTGAAGTTGACCTCCTACTCTATAATGAAGTTGCCCATCTGCTCTATAATGACGTTGACCACCTACTCTATAATGACGTTGACCACCTAATATATAATGAAGTTGACTACCTACTCTATAATGACGTTGACCACCTACTCTATAATGACGTTGTCGACCTACCCTATAATGAAGTTGACAACCTACTCTATAATGACGTTGATTACCTACTCTATAATGACGTTGACCACCTACTCTATAATGACGTTGACCACCTACTCTATAATGAAGTTGACCACCTACTCTATAATGAAGTTGACCATCTACTCTATAATGAAGTTGACCACCTACTGTATAATGAAGTTGACCACCTATTATATAATGACGTTGACCACCTACTTTATTAATTGAGCAGATCGCGCATCTCGGTTATTTTTTAAATTCACTCTTTCAGCGCCAATTGCGATATCAGTGTGTGTATACCACGTGACTTTTGACGTCATATTTGCATGGTCAGACAGCAATAATGGCTCTTGATAAGAATGTATTTTTTATTTTTTTTCCCTTTTTAATGAAACAAAGCGCAGACAAACTCCGTTGAAAACCCGGAGATAGGGCTCTGTAAGCGGCGTAGACTGCGCCATGTTTCATTTACCTTTGTTTTTACTTCTAAACCGAAGTAAAATATTTCTGTCCGCCGTAGCATTTGTGACGTCAAAGTCACGTGGTATACACAATCTGGATATTGAGGTGTTTAAAAACAATACAGAATCAGGTGAGACTGATGCTGATTGATGTATTTAAAAACAATACAGAATCAGGTGAGACTGATGCTGATTAAGGTGTTTAAAAACAATACAGAATCAGGTGAGACTGATGCTGATTGAGGTGTTTAAAAACAATACAGAATCAGGTGAGACTGATGCTGATTGAGGTGTTTAAAAACAATACAGAATCAGGTGAGACAGATGCTGATTGAGGTGTTTAAAAACAATACAGAATCAGGTGAGACTGATACTGATTGAGGTGTTTAAAAACAGAATCAGGTGAAACTGATGCTGATTAAGGTGTTTAAAAACAGAATCAGGTGAAACTGATGCTAATTAAGGTGTTTAAAAACAGAATCAGGTGAGACTGATGCTGATTGAGGTGTTTAAAAACAATACAGAATCAGGTGAGACTGATGCTGATTGAGGTGTTTAAAAACAATACAGAATCAGGTGAGACTGATGCTGATTGAGGTGTTTAAAAACAGAATCAGGTGAAACTGATGCTGATTAAGGTGTTTAAAAACAGAATCAGGTGAAACTGATGCTAATTAAGGTGTTTAAAAACAGAATCAGGTGAGACTGATGTTGATTGAGGTTTTTTAAAAACAGAATCAGGTGAGACTGATGCTGATTGAGGTGTTTAAAAACAATACAGAATCAGGTGAGACTGATGCTGACGACTTGTCTCACCTGAAATCAGCATTGCTTGCCTATTAATTATCAAATATCCCAAAATTCTATATACAAAATATGGATTCCTCCGATTTTGCACATGGACGAGTCTACTTTAGAAATGGACGGTAAAAGAGTTAACTCAAATTTCTCCCTTTTGTTTCAGATGGACATCAAAGTGGACGCAAAGATGAAGGAGACAGTAGAACAAATGGACGCTGATCATGACGGAAATATTACCTACGAGGAATATTTGAAATGCGAGTTGAAAATCGCACTGAACAAAGACACCAAGTAAAATGCCCGACAAGACGAAGAAACGAGCGGGTCTACCAAAACGTAGCTCGATTTAATGTCACGTTTGTTTAGTTAGTCTGGATCTGTATTATTAGCACGATTATCTATTTGACGCGCCAGGGTCGGTCTTGATACGGATCTCTACATATTAGCTTTTGGGTTGACATAGCTGACAAATTATTTCAACTCACTGTCTTCGTAAAACTGCCTAACCCCCCAAATCTGTTTCCAGAGACCCGTTTCAAGCACCGCCCCTGTGGTGCCAAATAATTCACAAAATAAACGACCATTACCAAAGTACTTTGATGCTTTATCTAAGATTAAAACATCTAACTTATCAAAGTAAATTTCTATGGTGTTAAAGTTAGTTTATAAAAGTCATCGGATTAGAGCCGCGTCAGGTCCAGCCTAGTCTGTTTTATATGCGAACAGTGAAGACTTAGACGGGCTTGTTTATTCTAATAGTCCAGCCTAGTCTGTTTTATATGCGAACAGTGAAGACTTAGACGGGCTTGTTTATTCTAATAGTCCAGCCTAGTCTGTTTTATATGCGAACAGTGAAGACTTAGACGGGCTTGTTTATTCGAATAGTCCAGTCTAGTCTGTTTTATATGCGAACAGTGGAGACTTAGACGGGCTTGTTTATTAGAATAGTCCAGCCTAGTCTGTTTTATATGCGAACAGTGAAGACTTAGACGGGCTTGTTTATTAGAATAGTCCAGCCTAGTCTGTTTTATATGCGAACAGTGAAGACTTAGACGGGCTTGTTTATTAGAATAGTCCAGCCTAGTCTGTTTTATATGCGAACATTGAAGACTTAGACGGGCTTGTTTATTCGAATAGTCCAGCCTAGTTGTATATGCGAACAGTGAGGACTTAGACGAGCTTGTTTATTCGAATAGTCCAGTCTAGTCTGTTTTATATGAGACCAGTGAAGACTTAGACGAGCTTGTTTATTCTAATAGTCTAGTCTAGTCTGTTTTATATGCGAACAGTGAAGACTTAGACGGGCTTGTTTATTAGAATAGTCCAGCCTAGTCTGTTTTATATGCGAACAGTGGAGACTTAGACGGGCTTGTTTATTCGAATAGTCTAGTCTAGTCTGTTTTATATGCGAACAGTGAAGACTTAGACGGGCTTGTTTATTCTAATAGTCCAGCCTAGTCTGTTTTATATGCGAACAGTGAAGACTTAGACGGGCTTGTTTATTCGAATAGTCCAGCCTAGTTGTATATGCGAACAGTGAGGACTTAGACGAGCTTGTTTATTCGAATAGTCCAGTCTAGTCTGTTTTATATGAGACCAGTGAAGACTTAGACGAGCTTGTTTATTCTAATAGTCTAGTCTAGTCTGTTTTATATGCGAACAGTGAAGACTTAGACGAGCTTGTATATTCGAATAGTCCAGCCTAGTCTGTTTGATATGCGAACAGTGAAGACTTATACTAGCTTGTTTATTCGAATAGTCCAGTCTAGTCTGTTTTATATGCGAACAGTGAAGACTTATACTAGCTTGTTTTTTCGAATAGTCTAGTCTAGTCTGTTTTATATGCGAACAGTGAAGACTTATACTAGCTTGTTTATTCGAATAGTCCAGCCTAAAAAATGCTTTTTGTTAACATGTAAACAATTTAGAAAGACGGAAATGTCTTTTCTTAACATATAAACAATTAAGCAAGATGGAAATGTCTTTTCTTTACACGAAAACAATTTAGATACTGTTCTGTCACGATGGTGTTCTGACACGATAATGTTCTGTCACGATGATGTTTTTTCACGATGATGTTCTGTCACGATACCGTTCTGTCACGATAATGTCACGATGGTGTTCTGTCACGATTATGTTTTGTCACGATAATGTTCACGATACTTTTCTGTCACGATGATGTTACGCACGATAATTTTCTGTCCACGATTATGTTCTGTCACGATAATGTTCTGTCACGATGATGTTCTGTCACAATAACGTTCTGTCACGATGGTGTTTTGTCACGATACTGTTCTTTCACGATGATGTTCCGTCACGATGGTGTCCTGTCACGATGTTGTTCTGTCATGATGGTGTTCCGTCACGATAACGTTCTGTCAATCATCAATTAAGCTGATATATCATTTTAAAACACTTGCTTTCTATATATTATTATCTGAACGTGGAAGTCGACATGAAACACTGAGGTGGAATAAAGATGTCTGATACATTGCAATTTGATTTTAAAGTTGCAAATACGCCATATACCGGTTGGCCTAAATTCAAAATGGAATCCATGATTTTTAACGGTATTTTAGTTATATCATGGCGCCTGTACACTTTTCTTGCTACATGTACTCAGCACAACATTCTCACCTGGCAACGATTTAAAAACAAATCAGGGAAATCATAAATCGCTTCACATGGCCAATCGCAGTGACTCGGATAAATCCGTCTACCGTCCGGTATATATACTGTCCGGTACTATCGATGTCAGCCGATGGTATTTGTAAGTTTTAAGATTGATTGATTGATTGATTGATTGGGGTTTAACGCCGTTTTCAACAATTTTTCAGTCATATCACGGCAGCAAGTTCACCTTTTCATGTGTTTCCTGGCTTTCTCACACCAGTAATCCACACAACAATACTTCCAAGCAACTGGCTGCTTTTCCACATAGACTGTTACCCCTTTGGTGGAAGACGAATGACGCTTGTCAAAATGACTTTTGTCAAACGACGGAAAGAACGTTGGCCGAGCTGGTGTTCGAACTCACAACCCCTGGATTGACAGCACGCGTCGCTACCGACTGAGCTAACGGGGCTCGGAGTAAGTTTGAAGAGTAACGGTGGATACGTTTATAACAGTTAAACACCTTTTTATTAGTACTTTAGTGATACCACGGCGCCCAGTTGCACTGGCCATGTTCGAGCCGGGTTTAAACACCTGTCTAGATATATTTCACTGTAAACGACTAACCTATGGAGGAGAGCATTCAAAGATGATCACTTTCTTAACTTCCTCCATTGGGAATAACCCTGTTTAAGAAATTCCCCCAGAAAATGATAACTACATTTACAAAGATATTGTGAAATAGGTTTTGCAGAATTTTATTCAAAACAAAATGAAAAAGATATAATCAAAATAATTTATATGTTCATTGCATAAAGTATGGCACCTAGTAATGGTAAAGAGCCATTTTCAATAGATTAAAAGGTGCGTACTTGTTCAACCGCTCTCATCTATGTGTCATTCAGATTTCTTTGAAGAAAATCTGCAATAAATCAAACGGATCAATTACAGATGTTTGTGACGTACATCCCAAAATTAAAAGAAGACATCATTTGCGGTCCGAAACCTTTCAAAATAAAAGCAGATCATGCGGTTTGCCTTTGTAAGTTATCTCCCGCGTTGACTTGGAAACTGTTTTAGATCGACTCGTATCGGAAACCAGTTCGAAGAGTGTACATACATCATAGTAAACTGAACACTCGTACCGGAAACCTGTTCGAAGAGTCTACATACATCATTGTAAACTGAACACTCGTACCGGAAACCAGTTCGAAGAGTCTACATACATCATAGTAAAATTAACACTCGTACCGGAAACAAGTTCCAAGAGTGTACATACATCATAGTAAACTGAACACTCGTACCGGAAACCAGTTCGAAGAGTGTACATACATCATAGTAAACTGAACACTCGTACCGGAAACCAGTTCGAAGAGTGTACATAAATCATAGTTAACAGAACACTCGTACCGGAAACCAGTTCGAAGAGTCTACATACATCATAGTTAACAGAACACTCGTACCGGAAACCAGTTCGAAGAGTCTACATACATCATAGTAATCTGAACACTCATACCGGAAACCAGTTCGAAGAGTGTACATACATCATAGTAAACTGAACACTCGTACCGGAAACCAGTTCGAAGAGTGTACATACATCATAGTAAACTGAACACTCGTACCGAAAACCAGTTCGAAGAGTGTACATACATCATAGTTAACAGAACACTCGTACCGGAAACCAGTTCGAAGAGTCTACATACATCATAGTAATCTGAACACTCGTACCGGAAACCAGTTCGAAGAGTGTACATACATCATAGTAAACTGAACACTCGTACCGGAAATCAGTTCGAAGAGTGTACATACATCATAGTAAACTGAACACTCGTACCGGAAACCAGTTCGAAGAGTGTACATACATCATAGTAAACTGAACACTCGTACCGGAAATCAGTTCGAAGAATGTACATACATCGTAGTAAATTGAACAGCGTCGGGTGATTAGGATCTTGCGACTCCTCCATACATAAAGGCATGAGCGATGCTCTAGAAAAATCAACACAACCTATGTAATGTGTCTTGTGCCAAAGGGCCATCCAACATAAACATCGCGAACAGGGATCGAACCAGGACCCACGGTATAGAACAGTGTAGATATTCATCAAAATGTGCGGATGCACAGACTGATCTGGATTAACACTAATCACAGAAGCCATCTTGTACATTTTCCCATGAACGGGCTAAAATAGCTGTTAACCTTATATGATTTGCTCGTGTGGTCAAGAATGTTGGAAATGAAACATCTTGAAACAGAATAAAAAACGTTGTAGAAACAGGACGAAATGTCCTTTTTTGGCAATTTTTACGTATCCTCAATGTTTTCAGAAGCCGTCTGCTGCTAAGGCGTTAAACGTTGTATTTATCGCTTGAAATGTTCACAAGCAATTCAAGCCTTACATCCTTTATCATACAAGTTATAAAACTGTATATTTCATGTTTTCTAAGACTATATGGTACCACTAAGAACGACAACTCCAACTCAGTTGTTTTGATTGACATGCGTTGATATTTTTTCGTGATTAACGTTCCTGATTTGTTTCCTCTAGAGGCGCTGTTATTATCTCTCCTATCCACTTGACACGAGTTTCAAAATCTACAAAAGAAAATATGACAAGTTACCTGCTACAGCTGTCTTGTTATGACAGATTAACCTGCATGTTCGTGCTGTCAATTTAGAACAACGTACACTAAGATCAACCTGCATGTTCGTGCTGTCAATTTAGAACAACGTCATTAGATTATCCTGCATGTTCGTGTCGTCAATTTAGAACAACTTACACTAAGATCAATCTGCATGTTTGTGTCGTCAATTTAGAACAACTTACACTAAGATCAATCTGCATGTTCGTGTCGTCAATTTAGAACAACTTACACTAAGATCAACCTGCATGTTCGTGTTGTCAATTTAGAACAACGTACACTAAGATCAAACTGCATGTTCGTGTTTCACATGCATTAACGACATTTTTAACAGCCAATTTCCAACTATATTTAGACGGCAAAGTAGCTGAATTATAAATGTATGCATGTAGTATATGCAAAAGACCGTACTTACTTAGTATGTTTGTTATATCCGGGATGAAGCCTTTTTTTACTTTTGATGGGTTTTGCATATATGACAAGCATCTGTTGAGGAATACATTTTTACTCAACGATCCGTTTTTAAGACCGAGCAGTTTGTGCAGAAACTTCAACTTTCTGATATCAATTCTTGAAGATAGACGATGTATGCCGACCATGGATTCACACATAGCTGATCTCGTTCTGGTTTTGAAACCCTGTATTGACTTTACAATAAAGTGTTGTACCTTGTCCACTGTATTTGTGTCAGCCTGTGACATCTCATTCCAAAGCTCACACCCGTATAATGCTGTTGGTACAATTATGCCATTATATAGTTTAATTGATGTAATTGGGTTTAAGGCATCATACCGCATACCTATATTGGCAAGTGCAAAAAATGCATTTTTCGCCTTTTGACACCTTTCTTTAATTCGATTTGTTAATTTAAGTTAATTTAAGTGATGCATCTTGTCTTATTCCAAGGTGTACCGCATGATCAGTTCGAAAATATACGTATCACTAATAATAAGAGAAATTGGCGAGTTATGTTTAGGTTTGTTAAATACGACTATATTAGATTTGCTTGCATTAACTTGGTATGCCCGAGATTTAAACTATATTCCGAGTACTCTATTTTTTTTAAAAGTTCATTCATATATACGAGATAGTAAAATGTAGAAGCTACCCCTCCCTGCCGTACGCCTTTCTGTATATTTACAGTACATGCCGTCGCGCCGTTTACATGGATACGGCACATTAATTTCTCATATGTAATTGATTACGATCCTTAGGATTTTACCTTTTAGTCCTAATTGCGTTAATTTAAAGAAAAGGCCTTTATGCCACACAGAATCGAACGAGGCCTTAAAATCGAGAAAGGCGACGTACACCCGACTTTTCTTTTCGGAGATGTCGTATATGGTTTCCTGTAGATTGAAGGCTGCGGTCATGCAACTTAGATCTTTTTGGAAACCTTGCTGTTGTACGTTTGGGAACGGAGTGTTATATAACTAGAAGGGTTGTTTTTATCCTTTCACTTTCCTTTGTGATAGGAACTATGAGGCTTTCTCTCCAGTCTTCTGGAATAACCTATTGGTCTAAAACACAATTAAATAAATCCGATAAAATTTTATAAAGTGTTTTACCGCCGTAAATGATATGCTCATTAAGTATGTAATCATAAGATGGACTTTTCCCACAGTTTAAGTCCTTTGCGAGGGTCTCTACGTTTTCCCAATTAAATGGGGCAACTATTACCTTATAATAATAATACGCGCTATTTTCGACTGATCTATCATGCTTAGTATGTTCGATCAAAAACTTTAAGAAGTGTGAGGGAATCGGAATGTGTCTTTGAAATATTCAGTTATACCGGTTGGTATATTTTCCTCCGTATAAGTTGTATCTTTATACGCTATTTCAGAACATTCACGCAAACCTTTTCCCTTCCGCTTGCTGACTAGTTTCCAAAAAAGGTTTATATCTAATTGAGCTACTTTATCAAGTTCTCCGAATGCTTTGTTGAAGAAGTTGTTAGAGGCACTTCGCTGTTTCCTCCGAAAGTTACTTTTGGCAGCTTTGTACTTTCGATAGGATTCGTGTTCGATTCCTCTGGGCCGACCTAGATTAATCCAGACTTGCCTGAGGCGTCTTGATTCGGCATGGGCTACTTTAAGGTCGTTTGACCAATACGGTTTCGTATGTTTATCAAACTTAACTTTAGGTAAGCATTCATCGGCTGATCTTAGAATAGACCATATAATGAGATCAGATGTCTGATTAGGGTCATTACTTGGTGAGATGGAATGTGTGTATAGATAATTCGACAATGTATTTTGAAACTTTTCAAATTCATATTCATTACATTTGTCCCATGCGATACGGATTCGATATTCATGATTCTCCATTTACCGATATGATTAAAAGTAGGTGGTCTGATGTAAATATTTCAGATTCAGGCAAAACATTATAGCTTGTGATTTCTTTCATCAACGACTTTTCTATGAAAATATGATCAATTTTCGTTTTATTTCTTACATATGTGTAATCGTTTTTATTATTCTGAGCAGATAAGAGGCCATTACGTCATATGAACTGTTGTAGCAATAAAGATTTTTCTCCTAAATACTTATCAATGGAGTTTGATTCTTCTTGAAGGCTTGCATTAAAGTCACCAAGCACTATGATTTTTCCTTTCTCAGAGCACAAGTGTGTCACGGCTTCGAGTTCCGTTATTGTTTCAATATAGTTTGAAACGTAGCTGTCAGATGGCATATACACTCCAATTATATAGATTCGTTCGGTATTGACTAGTTTTATTTCTATACCTATGATTCTCTCACTGTCCAAGCAGTCTATTTCACTGATTGATGGCTGTAATGATCTTTTATACAGAATAGCCACGCCACCTTTTCCACACTTAGCGGGGCCATATTGGTCTATAGAGCTGTCACAAACTGAATACGACTTATATCTATGATTAATGCTATCCAGAAACGACATTGAATGGTTAAATAGCTTGTGTTCTGTAACTATAAACTATACAAAGGTCAATATCGTTTGCATCTAATATATCAGAGAGTGCATATGTCGAGGCCATAATTCCTCTGACGTTCCAACACATTACACTTAACATAGCCATAACATAATATATAAGTACTCGTCTATTTCGTTGTGAATGTTGTAGGTAGTTTGTAGTTTGTTCGTTGTTGCCCATAGTTTGGTGTTGTATATCGACTATTTCTGTCGAAATATGACTTGGTTTTCCATTTCCTAAATGTAATCTCGGAAAGCCAAAACCCTTCACTCTCGACTTGATCGGCGAACTCAGCCGATATGTTAACCTTTGTAGCAGACACATATTTTCCGTAGAACATGTTTTTATTAGTGCACTTTACTTTCCTTTCAGTTGTAATATAATCATAAATGTCTGAGTCGGTAGTATTGGGATCAATGTTGCAAAGGTAATATGAGTTGGTGTTTTTTCTACGTACCGCTATAAATCGTTCAGCTCACGCATGTTTTTGGGCACTAGGTTTGAAACTTTGCGTAGTTGTATTTTGTGTCTTTCCCATTCCGTAGATACTTGTAGTCTGTGTCTTATCTAGCGATCTATTTGTGGTATTTGAGCTTCTGTGGACTTTGACGTTGTCTCTAACAGTGGTTATCACATTAATTGTACTACTATCGGATACTCTTTTTGGTAGTTTCGATATATAGTCTGTGTTGTATGATGTTGTATGAATATCAACGGAATGTGTGGTGTCAGATATTTCACCCGTTCCTGATTCTTTAATGGCACAGTCTTGTACTTCACTACTCGCGATTAGGGTGTTTTCCGTTATCATTGTTGTTTGATCTCTTTCTTCGTCCCTTTTCGTCGTTCCTTTTGGCGTTGTACACGTTTTTTGGACGACGTCTGCGTATGTCGGTGCTGTATTATTTACTACACTATATTGTATATTCACGAGTATATCGTTAACTTTTTTATTCATTGAGGCTAGATTTGAGTTCAATTGCGTCATGTCAGTTTGTACCTTGTTAACATTATACAGATATAGCTGACTGTCTGGTGTCAGGAAATGGACCAGCAGTACTGGTAACTTACTAAAGAAACACCGTGATATAGCTGACTGTCTGGTGTCAGGAAATGGACCAGCATTACTGGTAACTTGCTCAAGAAACACCGTAATATAGCTGATTGTCTGGTGTCAGGAAATGGACCAGCAGTACTGGTAACTTACTCAAGAAACACCGTGATATAGCTGACTGTCTGGTGTCAGGAAATGGACCAGCAGTACTGGTAACTTACTAAAAAAACACTGTGATATAGCTGACTGTCTGGTGTCAGGATATGGACCAGCAGTACTGGTAACTTACTCAAGAAACACCGTGATATAGCTGACTGTCTGGTGTCCGGAAATGGACCAGCAGTACTGGTAACTTACTCAAGAAACACCGTGATATAGCTGACTGTCTGGTGTCAGGAAATGGACCAGCAGTACTGGTAACTTACTCAAGAAACACCGTGATATAGCTGACTGTCTGGTGTCAGGAAATGGACCAGCAGTACTGGTAACTTACTCAAGGAACACCGTGATATAGCTGACTGTCTGGTGTCAGGAAATGGACCAGCAGTACGGGTAACTTACTCAAGAAACACCGTGATATAGCTGAATTTCTTTTTTGAAACCGGTATAAAAAAACAAACAATCAATCAATCAACTATTATATTATAATGATGATTACTGCTTTTATTCTTGTTGTTGTTGTTAATATTACTGCTTTTATTATTTCCGTTTCTGTCGAGTCGCGATAGCTCAGTAGATAACGACGAGGTCTATTAATCCAGGTTAGAACCCCGGCTCGGTCATGCATTATTTCCGATGATTGATAAAAATCGTTGGAACTAGCTTTATTCGTCTTCCACCAATGAGCTAAATAGTATATTGATGGATGTAGTAAATTGTCTGTGAGGAATGGTGTGTTCAAGAAAGCCAAGAAAAACACATTATGTAAATTAGACTCCGTTATATAACTGATACACCGGTGAAAACGGTAAACCAATCAATACACCAATCCATCCGACTTTGAAGCATGAATTAATAAAGAGTCGCT
>JASEVX010000019.1:295000-417131 GCA_031761405.1 Serripes groenlandicus
TACATATCACGTGGAGAAACAAAATAAAATTCAAATTCTACATTTTGTATCAAAAAAAACTTTCCAGAAAATATCCTTGCTATTGCCATATGTTCGATAGTTTTAGTTTAACTTTTTAATTTAACTTGCTACAGATGCTGGGAAGGGTTGATATTTTAGGATACAATATGGTTACTTATCCCTCTTATGGACATGTTCGTCCCTGTGTTTACTAAACCTTTAATCGAAAACGGCAAAGCCTCGCCACAATAAGGCGGTTTGTGCGATTTTAAACGCCTTTCAAAGAGTCTTTGGTATTCTTTTTCAGTAATAGTGTCCGTATCCCCTTGTCTGGAGCCGAGCCCCGGTATCTCAGTCGGTAGTGACGCGGGCTGTCAATCCAGGGGTTGTGATTTCGAACCCCAGCTCTGTCAACATTCTTTAAACGTCATTCGTCTTTCAACAATGGGCAAACTCTATGTGGAAAAGCAGCCAGTTGCTTGGAAAGACTGTTGTGTTGAGTACTGGTGTGAGAAAGCCAGGTACACAAGTGTATCTGAACTGACCGCCAAAGAATTGATGAAAACGGCATTAAACCCCAATCAATCAACCCTTGACTAGAGGTAAGTACCTGCCACTACCATAACATTATTTGGTCAGGCTAACACAAACATATGAACGCCGGGTACCAGACTAAGTCAAGACGCACTGGTTTACTATAAGTACGATGGGTATAAGACTACGCTACATTGATGGTTCATGCCAGTCGTTCTAATTTACAATATGCTAAGCCGGGTACCACAATAGCTCGCTTCATAACGTCTAGGCAGGGTATTGTATCTGGATATTAGACGGTTGAACTGATTTAAACAAAGACAATTTCAATATCTGCGATCTTTAAAAGATAAGAGAATTCACCATCTCCTCAAAATCTTCACTTGTCGCACGATTGAGCCACTGTAGAGTCTTAGCCGTCCTCCTATATTCTATATATATAAACATCGATGCATCCTCTGACAAAAAGATTTGAATTGTTAAATTAGGTTTATTCCAATACATTTAACTGAAAACTTGTTGAAAGCGGTGTAAATCACCTTTACACGATGTCATTGTCGAGTATCATCTGCAAGGTACATTTCATAGCCTAGTCCTGATTACATAGTCATGCACACGAAGTTTATACGCGTACTGTCACCCAATCTCATCAAAGTCAAAACAAAATATTTCGATATACGTGTATTGTTTTTGACGACTTCACATTAAATGCTATCTCGAAGTTAACCTATACATTCAAATATTGAGCTCGTTTTCTTCTCTCCAATGAAATCACACAATACAGCCAAATATCGTTCTATGCTATCGTAACAATCGACAATCACCGCATCTCTATCTCGTTTATTTAGTTATCTGTCCTGTTGATACCTAACGTCCGAGATGAAGTTAAAGAAACCACGAATAAACTGTCACTTTGACAATTGATTATGTCGTTAAAAAGGGCAACACATATTGTACCAGGGAGTCTTTTCTACGTCCCTGATTGTACCAACAAGTTAATTAAACAGTTACCATTACAATACTGAATTTTAAAGGTGCTGAACACCAGATTATAGATAGTGTAGTCAAAGTTTAAAAACTGTCCAACATTTGTCTTGAAATATTAGGATCATACTTTTGAGATTAAATGATAGTTATACTTTTCACTTTCCAGATCAATAAACATCTAAATATTGATCGTTTATGCTTCATTTCTACTGGTAAGACATACCCAGTAAGCCAAATGTTGTACATTTTTGTTGACTTGAATTGACTGTTTTTCAACATTTACTGCCAAATAGTTTTGATTTATTTATTACTTACTTTGTTGTCACTATTAGTAATATTTGCAGAAGTTTCAACATTTTAAAAAGGTGTTGAAAGCGGCTTAAAACACCATATAAATAAACAAATAGAACGAAAGAAAATACTGCGTTTACTAGCCACCATTATAGATCCTGGTCAGGTGGCGAGATAACGCAGGCTGACTTTGCTCTTTACTGATGGCAGAAATTACCACGATTCCAGCAGTCAAACGGTAAAAACAAGTGCAGACGTCAATTACTTATTTCAATAAGTAAAGAATGAAAGCGAATTGAGTATCATTTGAAACTAAGTCTGGAGAAAGATCAAACACGAATTTTCATTTGAGATATTTTTTGGAAACAAATTTAACATGAAATGACTGTTTTACTAACATCAGATGTTGTTGCTGTCCTACGTATTGTCATCTGAAAACCCCCACATTGAAGCAGCGTTAAATAGACGTTCTTGAAAGCTTCTGGGCCTAACAATCGAACAGTGCAGGGTCATATAAAAATAAGAGTGCATTGATTCGAAATGTTTATTTAGATCGACACTTGTCCCAAATTCCGTGAGGCCGTTGTTTGAAGAGCGCGGCTGAAGAAGAAAGAATGTGACTTGTCTCGAGTGGTTTATCTGCTGCAGACGACTTTTGAAAACATTGTGACAAAAAGAGAATTCATTCATAATGACCATTTTTTGCTTTTGAAACATCTCATATCTATTCTATAAAAACACTTTCATTTATACACGAGTTTTCATATTTTACTTATCTGTAATTCTAAGTCGCTGCTGCAGTTCTGTTGTACATGGTAAATGCGCCAGTATAAATGGCCAACATTGGAAAGGAAAGAGTGTTGTTTTGAAAGTCGCCCATCATTTGTTTTGTTATGCACGACGCAGTCACTGTATATCAGTCGATCAATTTACAGGACCACTGAAATGAATCTATAAATTTCTTCGAGGTATTGACCTGTTGAATTGAAAGCTGATGTAAACTAAATGCATTCATGTTATATAATTATATTTAATGTTAACTGCATTCTTCCTCTATACTTAAGTATTCATTCCCAAATTGGCTTAGATCGAAACTTGTTGCAAATTTGATGCGGTCGGCTTTTATAGATCACGTATAAAATTGAAAGCATGTGACTTCTTTGTCGCCTCATAACTCGAGGGGCTATCTATGTATCTGCCTTTAATGTCAAACCCCTAGTGGGGATCTAGACATTTGCGCGTCAAGCTACAAGAATTGTAAGAGTTGCGAAAAAGAGATAAAGAAAGCTAATAGAAACAAAAGATAAAATGAGAAGATGCAGGTTATGTTAAAAGTAAAAGAAATCTGATATTTCCCTATGTTCTATCTGGCAGACTGCCTGATTGAACTGCTCCAAAGTAGGACAGTCAACAATGTTGGGAGGTAGGTTGTTCCAGCAAAAGACAGTCCTTGGAAAGAAGGAGAATTTGTAGTAATTATGTGGTGGCAGTTATTAATCTGTACGAGGATGGCTTTCTACTTTCCTACTCGCAGACACATTTAGACGCTTATGCAACCGGCAACTTTGGAAAACATTGTGACAAGAGGGGAAGTTATTTATAATGAGTCATTTTGTTCCTTTTGCCATACTGTTTCACTCCCTTTGCAATGATATTACTTACATTTGTTGAAAGTTTCCATAGTTGTACTGATGTGTTTTAAAGCCATCTACTGCAGATTCGTTGTAAGTGCCAATGCGTCACTATAATTTGACGGTCAATTTAAAGGAAAGCAGACTTCGCTATAACTCGAAGTCGAAAAGAATCGATAAACTACTTCGAAATATCGACTTATTCGAGTGATCGATGATGAATTATAATAAATTCATAATAAATTTCTACCGAAGTGTTCATTCGTAGATTGGTTTAGATACATGTATACACTTGTCGCAAATTCAGTGAGGCTAGTATGAGCCGTTCCACGAGAGAACCAACAAAGTGGACTCTGCGTAACGTATCGATCCTGATCAGCCTAAGCATGCCGCGCAGGCTAACTCGGACAGACACTTTTCGCCTCATATGGATTTTCTCTTTCAGGAATCATTACTCTATATCTCTATCACCCTGAGACGGAATGAGCGTTCAGGCTGATCTGGGTCGATACATTACGCAGAGTCCATAATGTTGGTTTTCTCGTGGAACGGCTAATATAGTCAAGTGGAAAAACATGTTGTTTCTAAGTGGCCTCTTGTCTGGACCGTCATAAACATTTCCTGTTCGCAGACGCATGTTGACTCATTAGTTTAAAACACTGCAACAAAAAAGAGAAAATACTCTTTATAAGCAATAACCATTTTGCCTCCATATCTTCCGCTATATTAAACTGAATGGTTTAAAAGTCGTCCGCTATATTAAACTGAATGGTTTAAAAGTCGTCCGCTATATATTATTTGTTGTATGTGGGAAATGGTTAAAACCATAGATGTGTAGTATCCAGTAAATGACACTTTTGAAAATATCACCCAGTATTGTTTGATTTATAGGAATGAGCCTAGCCCGGGTAGCTCAGTGTATCTAGGGTTGTGAGTTCGAACCCAAGCTCGGCCAACATTCTTTCCGACGTTTGACAAAAGGCACTGTGACAAGCGTCATTCGTCTTCCATCAATGGGCTTACAGTCTATGTGGACAAGTTGAGGTTGCGACGTTCTCCAGAGTGTGAATGGGGGACATTTGTCCAATTGGCTTTAACAAAACGGAAAACGGACTTTGTTTTCTGTTTCACAAAAATGAAATGAAATGGGCTGCAGCTGACGATTTGTGTTGTGATAAAGGGGCGTTCTCAGTTGATGTTAGTAGTAAATTGAAAAATGGTGATCTTCTAAGCTTTGCGTCTAAGAACTGCAAATCATGTAGATACATTTGGATTGATGGGCGTCGAAAAGATGTGAATTCGCCATGGGAATACAGCTACATGCATACTGGAGGACCCTGTAGCTATAGTAACTGGTATTCTGGTGAACCTGACAACTCTGGCTTGCAATTTTATAGTGTTTTACATTTGTCAAATGGAAACTTATATGATACATCTGATAGATCTTTGTCTTTTGTTTGCGAATACATTAAATAGTAAAGACAAGCCATTGTGCACTTAGTTTCTGTTCAAAAATGAATTGCAATTTCTCTTGAAATGTTATATTCGTAAAGAATTTAGAAGAATGGAAGCTAAAGCACTTTGGAATATTTCCATTAACACCGATGTGCTATATAAAGTTATTTTTTTCGGAAGACATGAAATGAGCGCGTCCTTGGAAAAATGTACAAGATGTTTTTTTGAAAACAGTGCAGATCGAGATATTTTGACATATTACCTACAAAAGCATGTTATAATGTCAACTTGCATAGATTCTTATTCTGTTCAGGCTGATCTGAACCTACACAGTTTATAAATGCCAATGTGCACCTTCACCACGAACGTACTCAAATGGCATTGGAATTTGGATTATATTTCGCAACTAATTATACTTGTTCTTAACCTCCCGAAAGTGCTCTTCGTTGATTTCCGTATAAGGTCGTTGGTGATCGGTATTGTTCTCGGGCTTGTCTACTGTAAACAAATACCGACCTCGCCGAGTATCAGGGGTGCATGTTTTCAACCTTAATCAATTGATACTAACCCTTTCCAAAATAAGACCAACGTGTATCAGACGTTTTAATGACATAAGACATAATTTCATATCCGTAATCGACCTCAATAATACTTGAGTCTGTCCCTGAGAAAATGTACAATTTTGTTTGTGTGCTCTTTGTAGATCCAGATCATCCTCATCTTCACAAGCCATGCGTGATTTGTCCATTTCCTTAACATAATACTTATGGAAATGGTAATGCACGAAGCAGCCTTGACCACCGAAGTAAGATCACACCGGACATCTGCTCCGTGTAATCAGTATCTACACGAGTTAACCCTTTCCCACAGATAGACGCTTTTAGTCGCCTCTGCAACAGACGACGTTTAGAAACATTGTGGCAAAGATGAATTGCTCATAATGAGTAATCTCACCATTTTCAACAATTTTTTCAACTCTATTTTTAAATAATTAAAGTGTCATTGATGGAGATCTTTCATATTGTTGATAAGATGTTTTCAAGTCGTCTGCTACAGATTTGTTGTGTGTGGGAAAAGGTTAACAGGAGTTTTTCACAAGCTTAATGTGTATTTTGATCAAAGTATACAGAGTATACAGGGCTGACCTGTAATATGTTGAGTAATATTTGATCAATGTGTATTTTGATCAAAGTATACAGAGTATACAGGGCTGACCTGTAATGTGTTGAGTAATATTTGATAAATGTGTATTTTGATAAAAGTATACAGAGTATACAGGGCTGACCTGTAATATGTTGAGTAATATTTGATCAATGTGTATTTTGATCAAAGTATACAGAGTATACAGAGCTGACCTGTAATATGTTGAGTAATATTTTATCAAAGTGTATTTTGATCAAAGTATACAGAGTATACAGGGCTGACCTGTAATATGTTGAGTAATATTTTATCAAAGTGTATTTTGATCAAAGTATACAGAGTATACAGGGCTGACCTGTAATATGTTGAGTAATATTTGAGCAATGTGTATTTTAATCAAAGTATACAGAGTATACAGGGCTGACCTGTAATATGTTGAGTAATATTTGAGCAATGTGTATTTTGATCAAAGTATACAGAGTATACAGGGCTGACCTGTAATATGTTGAGTAATATTTGAGCAATGTGTATTTTAATCAAAGTATACAGAGTATACAGGGCTGACCTGTAATGTGTTGAGTAATATTTGAGCAATGTGTATTTTGATCAAAGTATACAGAGTATACAGGGCTGACCTGTAATGTGTTGAGTAATATTTGAGCAATGTTTATTTTGATCAAAGTATACAGAGTATACAGGGCTGACCTGTAATATGTTGAGTAATATTTGAGCAATGTGTATTTTGATCAAAGTATACAGAGTATACAGGGCTGACCTGTAATATGTTGAGTAATATTTGATCGATGTGTATTTTGATCAAAGTATACAGAGTATACAGGGCTGACCTGTAATATGTTGAGTAATATTTGATCTATGTGTATTTTGATCAAAGTATACAGAGTATACAGGGCTGACCTGTAATATGTTTGAGTAATATTTGATCGATGTGTATTTTGATCAAAGTATACAGAGTATACAGGGCTGACCTGTAATATGTTGAGTAATATTTGATCAATGTGTATTTTGATCAAAGTATACAGAGTATACAGGGCTGACCTGTAATATGTTGAGTAATATTTGATCAATGTGTATTTTGATCAAAGTATACAGAGTATACAGGGCTGACCTGTAATATGTTGAGTAATATTTGATCAATGTGTATTTTGATCAAAGTATACAGGGCTGACCTGTAATATGTTGAGTAATATTTGAGCAATGTGTATTTTAATCAAAGTATACAGAGTATACAGGGCTGACCTGTAATATGTTGAGTAATATTTGAGCAATGTGTATTTTGATCTAAGTATATGGAGTATACAGGGCTGACCTGTAATATGTTGAGTAATATTTAATAAATGTGTATTCTGATCAAAGTATACAGAGTATACAGGGCTGACCTGTAATATGTTGAGTAATATTTGATCAATGTTTATTTTGATCAAAGTATACAGAGTATACAGGGCTGACCTGTAATGTGTTGAGTAATATTTGATCAATGTGTATTTTGATCAAAGTATACAGAGTATACAGGGCTGACCTGTAATTTGTTGAGTAATATTTGATCGATGTGTATTTTGATCAAAGTATACAGAGTATACAGGGCTGACCTGTAATATGTTGAGTAATATTTGATCGATGTGTATTTTGATCAAAGTATACAGAGTATACAGGGCTGACCTGTAATATGTTGAGTAATATTTGATCGATGTGTATTTTGATCAAAGTATACAGAGTATACAGGGCTGACCTGTAATTTGTTGAGTAATATTTGATCGATGTGTATTTTGATCAAAGTATACAGAGTATACAGGGCTGACCTGTAATATGTTGAGTAATATTTGATCGATGTGTATTTTGATCAAAGTATACAGAGTATACAGGGCTGACCTGTAATATGTTGAGTAATATTTGATCGATGTGTATTTTAATCAAAGTATACAGAGTATACAGGGCTGACCTGTAATATGTTGAGTAATATTTGATCAATGTGTATTTTGATCAAAGTATACAGAGTATACAGGGCTGACCTGTAATATGTTGAGTAATATTTGATCGATGTGTATTTTGATCAAAGTATACAGAGTATACAGGGCTGACCTGTAATATGTTTAGTAATATTTGAGCAATGTGTATTTTGATCAAAGTATACAGAGTATACAGGGCTGACCTGTAATATGTTGAGTAATATGTGACCAATGTGTATCTTGATCAAAGTATACCGAGTATACAGGGCTAACCTGGATCTACACTAGTCATGACGATATACGTGTCCCTTTCGCACGGTGGTGCTCGTTTGTCAAACCATAGGAATCCACCCTGGTCGAGTGATTAGTGTCGGGGGATTTGGAACCGTGCGTCCCGGGTTCGATCCCCATACAGTCACGTCGCTAGGTCATGGTGGAGTACCCTTTGACAAACCACATTTCCTAGTCTAGTATTGGTTTGTTTACCAAGGGATCATGAATAAGTGAACTGTCGCCGTGATATAACTGAAATAAAGAAGAAAAAACAACAAAACAGACAAACAAACTTTTGTCAAACCAGAACAAATCAAAGTACTGAAAGTACTAAAAGTAGAGTTGTGATCGGTTAAGAGCAGATGCAGAAGTGCATATATAAATATTTATCTAAAACAAAGCCCCACCATGACAGACAAATAATGATGCATCAGGCCAGAATGAAATATTTCCAGTCAGTGAATACTACAGACACATACCAGTAGGTGAATACAGCCGACAAGCACCAGTCAGTAAATACTGCAGACACATACCAGTAAGTGAATACAGCCGACGAGCACAAGTCAGTAAATACTTCAAACACATACCAGTAAGTGAATACAGCCGACAAGCACCCTTCAGTAAATATTGCTGACAAATACAAGTCAGTGAGTATTGCTGACAAACACCAGTCAGTAAATACTGTAGAAAAACACCAATCAGCGAATACTATACACAAGCACCAGTCAGTAAATACTGCAGACAAATACCAGTCAGTGAATACTGTATTCAAATACCAGTCAGTAAATACCATTCAGTGAATATTGTAAACAAACACCAATAAGCGAATACTATACACAAGCACCAGTCAGTAAATACTGCAGACAAAACACCAGTCAGTACATTCTGCAGACAAAACACCAGTCAGTAAATACTGCAGACACATACCAGTCAGTGAATACTGCTGACAAATACCAGTCAGTAAATACTGCAGACAAATACCAGTCAGTAAATACTGCAGACACATACCAGTCAGTGAATACTGCTGACAAATACCAGTCTGTAAATACTGCAGACAAATAACAGTCAGTGAATACTGCTGACAAATACCAGTCAGTGAATACTGCAGACAAATAACAGTCAGTGAATATTGCTGACAAACACCAGTTAGAAAAATACTGCAGACAAATACCAGTCAGTGAATACTGTATTCAAGCACTAGTCAGTAAATACCATTCAGTGAATATTGTAGACAAATACCAATCAGAGAATACTATACACAAGCACCAGTCAGTAAATACTGCAGACACATACCAGTCAGTGAATACTGCTGACAAATACCAGTCAGTGAAAACTGCAGACAGATACCAGTCAGTGAATATTGCTGACAAATACCAGTCAGTAAATACTGCTGACTAATACCAGTCAGTAAATACTGCAGACACATACCAGTCAGTGAATACTGCTGACTAATACCAGTCAGTGAATACTGCTGACTAATACCAGTCAGTGAATACTGCTGACTAATACCAGTCAGTGAGTATTGCTGACAAATACCAGTCAGTGAAAACTGCTGACTAATACCAGTCCGTGAAAACTGCAGACAAAACACCAGTCAGGCATTACAGCAGACAAACACGAGTATTTTAATTTAATCTGTTAAGTCAAATTTAGTTATGTTATGAATGTAAATCATTTATAGATTCTTTCTTATTTACCCTTTCCCACATACAGACGCTTTCTGGCGGCTTTTGAAAACAATGTTTAAAATGAAGAAATTGGTAAAAATGAGCAATTTCTTCTTTTGCCACAATATTTTCAATTCTATTGTTGCAACCATTCAGTGAGCGAAGCTTTCATGTGATTGGATTTTTTCAATCACGATCCAATCAGAGTGTCACTTTCATTAGTAAAAATCTAATGAAAACATTTGTGGAAAGGGATGTATTTAAACTTAAACAAAAAAGGCTTTGAGACGTTTTCAGAGCAGACGATCCTAGCATACCATATCGGGTTACGATTAAGTACAGCACTTCATATTTGTACCTTGTTTCATTACCGTATAAGGTAATATCCGTCTAACGTGACTAAGTATTAACCCTGTATATATGCTCTATATCACGTGATTGTTGTTTGTAAAGACTGCATAGTCGTTGGGCCCTTCATTACGCGTTTGACTTTAATAGAGTTCTGACGTATTAAACATAGTATATTAGGGGAAAAGAGCGGTGCGCAAAAAGGATAGAAGAGTGTATTTGTGAGAATTCGGTAAGTTATATATCTTTTGACCTTTAGTTTGAACACTATATTGTTTTCCTGGTTTATCCAATGATACCGAACCTAACATACTAACTATACTTTTTTGGGGGAAAATAGCTTTGCAAACTTTGATGTATAGATAGATATGTGATGTGATGTACAGGAAGTAACTGTTAAGGACATGTTATATTATGTTATATTTAATATTGCAACCCCACTTTCACGTATATGTAAATATATATAATTTTAACTTAAAAAAGTAATATTGAATATATTTAGTGAGAGAAAATAATTTGATGGTTAAAAGCTTCTTTCGCATAGTAAATATTATGGGATTTTCCTGTTTTCTTTTTTTTCCTGCTTCAGTTTTTTGTGTTGGTTTTTTATCATTATTAATATTGCATTAAATAACTAATAATAATACAGCAAATTTAGTGACATAAGTAAATTTTGTACTTGACTTCTATTAAAAATATATGGAATGCTTCTTCAGCATAGTATAATTCTGTTTTCTCTATTTTTTATATTTCTGTTTTTGTATGTTTTTTGTTGGCGTTTATTGTATATAGTATTGTATATTGTAATCCATGTAAGTTTGAAATGACGTGGAACATTTCTTGTTCAAGTCAAATAATGAATTAATTGAGAAATTATTTTATTTTGAGTTTCATGCAAAATATATGGGCGTATAATAAGACACGATATAATTATGTTGATTGAAATTGGTCTATATCATGTTGTCAACGCATACAATCCAAGAAAAAAATAATTAATCCTGAAAAAAATATAAAAATATTGCAATTGCTTTTTGCCCAGTGTCCTGCTATCAGGGCAAAATTATGTTGCTTATCATTCGTTGCATTTTATCCCGTTACCTTTTGTCCGAATACCATTTCGGAAAGGCTTAGAACGTGCGACTTCTGCAGTTAACTGTTAAAGAGATGCTACAGTTCATATTGCGACTTCACTTTTCACGTACAATTTGAAAGGTAGCTAACTTTTAAGGCTTCACTTTTTACGCATTTGTAAATATACACTATTGGAAAGTTAGCTAACTTTTAAGACTTCACTTTTCACGTATTTGTAAATATATACAATTGAAAAGAGGCTAAATTTTAAGGAAATGTTACATTTAATATTGCGACATCCCTTTTCACGTACTTGTAACTATATACATTTGGCAGGGCAGCTAACTTTTAAGACTTCACTTTTCATATATTTGTAAAATATATACAATTCGAAATGCAGCAAACTGTTAAGGAAATGTTTCAGTTTATATTGCGACTTCACTTTTCACGTATTTGTAAAACATCTAAGTCTAAAATACTTTTATTGAATAGTATTCTATGTAAATGACTTTCACATAATATTTCTTCAACTTGTTTTCACGGGAAAAGGTACACGTTTGCATTTCTGAGCAGTGTTGGTTCGGATCACCATTACATCTTTTCATAAATTTATACAATTTGACAGAAACTTCTATTACCCTTGTGTAAGTAATATTTGAACATAGTAGATATTTAACAGACTGTGCCGATGCACTGGCTGATCTGAATCTACACTCTTCACAAAACCAAACGTGTACCTTATCGCACGGACGGTCACATATATACGCATGTTCAATCGTGAGATATGTTAATCAATTACTTATATGACTCTCTCCGTTTCCAAGAATGTTATTCGTTTGCCAACCCTAAATGAAGTTTATCTATGATGTAACGGATTGCTCACATGAGTATTCATGTTTACAGGACAATACAGTATTCTGATCCATGATATTTATCACATTCTCACAAACAACAAATCTGCAGCAGACTTATTTATTGGTACATTTGTCTTAGACTAATTTGAAATTAAGTCAGTAGATCTAGTTTCAGAGTAACTTGTTTTAAGAGCCTGTTTGCACTTTACGCATATAAATTTAACCAAGCTCTACCACAGCGGCAATGCTTTTTGACTGATAAAACTATTTCGAAAAACGTTGTTAGAGGGCCGTGTAAACAGCATTTATATGTATATGAACTTACTTTGAAATAAGCCCCCTAGTTTCAACAGGTTTAACGGTTGAACGTATGTGCACTTAATGGAAACAATCCCCATCTCCTAGGGGTAGTGGTTTCTTTTTTAAAAATCAAACTTGCTAGAACAAAGACTTAGGGGGTTTCCACAACCACCCGAAACCTACTTCGAAACCTTATCATTATTTTCACGCGTTTGCCTTATAGGCATATAGTGATAACAGGCCCCATCTCTAAGGATCATGTGTTATAACTAGGCATGGCAACGAATACCAAAATTAGTATTCGAATATTCGATCACAAAGTATTTGAATATTCGAATTTCGAACCATTTGTGCATGCTTCGCCAAAAAAGAGTTTATAAATGCGTTATTTGCTGTAAAGTTATCTTACTGTTGTCTTATTGTGTTCAAGCATTTAGTAAAGTAAGTAAATATATGTCACTTTCAAAAGAAAGATAATTAATAAAATAAAATATAAAAAACATTATACGGAAAACTTGTTGTGTTGGTATCGTTCTATCTCATAACGACAATGTTAGATATGGGTTAGATATGGGCAGTACCATTGGAAAACATTCATTCTAGAATCTTTATATCCAAAGGAAAAAAAGGTAGATATTAAAAATCAATATAAGTACGTACAATTATGAATGAGATCTCGTCAGCAAAAAAATAAAACGTTAACTGAAACATTTTCCCACTGTGTCTAAAGAATAAATGTACAATATGAGTGTTTTTGTTTGACAGCTAGGCCATGCTCTCTTTTTGTTGTTGAAAAAAGCGGAAGTTTTGCTGTCCACCAAATCACATATTTCTTCAACTTGTTTTCACGGGAAAAGGTACACGTTTGCATTTCTGAGCAGTGTTGGTTCGGATCACCATTACATCTTTTCATAAATTTATACAATTTGACAGAAACTTCTATTACCCTTGTGTAAGTAATATTTGAACATAGTAGATATTTAACAGACTGTGCCGATGCACTGGCTGATCTGAATCTACACTCTTCACAAAACCAAACGTGTACCTTATCGCACGGACGGTCACATATATACGCATGTTCAATCGTGAGATATGTTAATCAATTACTTATATGACTCTCTCCGTTTCCAAGAATGTTATTCGTTTGCCAACCCTAAATGAAGTTTATCTATGATGTAACGGATTGCTCACATGAGTATTCATGTTTACAGGACAATACAGTATTCTGATCCATGATATTTATCACATTCTCACAAACAACAAATCTGCAGCAGACTTATTTATTGGTACATTTGTCTTAGACTAATTTGAAATTAAGTCAGTAGATCTAGTTTCAGAGTAACTTGTTTTAAGAGCCTGTTTGCACTTTACGCATATAAATTTAACCAAGCTCTACCACAGCGGCAATGCTTTTTGACTGATAAAACTATTTCGAAAAACGTTGTTAGAGGGCCGTGTAAACAGCATTTATATGTATATGAACTTACTTTGAAATAAGCCCCCTAGTTTCAACAGGTTTAACGGTTGAACGTATGTGCACTTAATGGAAACAATCCCCATCTCCTAGGGGTCGTGGTTTCTTTTTTAAAAATCAAACTTGCTAGAACAAAGACTTAGGGGGTTTCCACAACCACCCGAAACCTACTTCGAAACCTTATCATTATTTTCACGCGTTTGCCTTATAGGCATATAGTGATAACAGGCCCCATCTCTAAGGATCATGTGTTATAACTAGGCATGGCAACGAATACCAAAATTAGTATTCGAATATTCGATCACAAAGTATTTGAATATTCGAATTTCGAACCATTTGTGCATGCTTCGCCAAAAAAGAGTTTATAAATGCGTTATTTGCTGTAAAGTTATCTTACTGTTGTCTTATTGTGTTCAAGCATTTAGTAAAGTAAGTAAATATATGTCACTTTCAAAAGAAAGATAATTAATAAAATAAAATATAAAAAACATTATACGGAAAACTTGTTGTGTTGGTATCGTTCTATCTCATAACGACAATGTTAGATATGGGTTAGATATGGGCAGTACCATTGGAAAACATTCATTCTAGAATCTTTATATCCAAAGGAAAAAAAGGTAGATATTAAAAATCAATATAAGTACGTACAATTATGAATGAGATCTCGTCAGCAAAAAAATAAAACGTTAACTGAAACATTTTCCCACTGTGTCTAAAGAATAAATGTACAATATGAGTGTTTTTGTTTGACAGCTAGGCCATGCTCTCTTTTTGTTGTTGAAAAAAGCGGAAGTTTTGCTGTCCACCAAATCACATAACAATAAAGATATCGTAATGTTAAGTAATAATATATGACTAAAAGTCCTTTATAGAAACGAAATGTAAAGAACATGTAGTCATACGTATTATCAAAAACAGTTAAAAAGAATGATAAGCAAAGACACTAGCGAATGATTGTGTATGTGAGTGAGTCAGTGCATGTGTGAGTGAATGAATGTATGAAAGGGAGATTGTTGTGTCTATACGGTCCTAATGAGATATACATAAACGTACACATATACATTATAAACATTATAATACATCATCGACAATTTGAGGACTTTTCCAAAGAGAACACTGTTAGAGTTGAACGCATAATGTGAGAATAAGAATTTGCACATCATGAGTAATTGTTACTCCTCATAAAATGCTTTGAAAAGATGCCTACCATAATCGAGTCAAATGTCGCCTGTATGCTAAAAAGAAACAACAATCATTTCTGCGGATATAATGCTCTCCGTCTTACAACATAAGCTTTAACTATACATTTTGCTAATGTTAGCACATGATTTATCATTAAATAACACAATTTATAATTAAGTGATAATTGCATAAATGTCTCTGTATTAAATATTTCACCGAATAAGTCAGATCTTATTCTTTTATAAAAGTCGTATGAACCCACACACTGTGTATCCGACTCTATTTGTGAGCTATCACAGAATAAACATAAACGATCGTTGATTTGTTCGCCATTGTATCGGCCTGTCATAATTCTTAACGGCAAACTCCCGCATCTTAGATGAGCTAAAAAAGAGCGCTCGTTTTCACGTATGTTCAGTTTGATGTAATAGTCTGTGGTAACACTATCTTTAAACAGCTTATAAGTTCTCAGCTTTAGTGATTGCTAAGCACTTGTTGACCACTCCGACCCATAGTTCTGTGTAATAGTAACTGTTCATGTTAATTACAAGTGTGTTGTTATAATAATCCGTTAAGCCGATTCTACACAAGATGCTTTTCAACTCACTACACCAATTATTTTCACAAACATTGTAATCTAGATTAAAGACAGTTTTGATGAGCCTATTTCGTTCGGTCATGCTAATTCCATTCCAGAATCATACTATAGACAACCATTGTCAATAAACACACGGCAGCCACCCAGTGTCCCCATTGAGTGCGGTCACAGGTGCGAATCTGGATACTCCAAGACAGTATCTCATACTTCTGTTATATATGTTATCTAAACATTTATAAGTTTTAAACCCCCATAAAGATGACGCGTATTCAAGAATCGGAACAACGCAGTTGAAGTTAAGTTTTTCATATGTCTTGAAACCAAGGTATTTCATGTTGTAGAATTTTGAAATAATTCCTCTCAAAGCTCTCCCGGTACCCTTCGATATCGCCTCACAATTTGTAGTACAGTTCAAGTGTTCATCAAAAATCACCCTTAAAACACTTAACCGTTGCACTAGTGTCAGTAGTGGTAATTTACACAGGAAACACCGTAATGTAACTGAAAGAAGGTTGAAAACAATAAAAACCACTCAAGGCAACAGATACTAAGGATGACAAAACAACGTGGAATAAATTCCCTTATTTCTACCGCGATCCTTGCTAATGTAGGCACGTAATAGAAATATATAGCAAATAAATACAATTGAGTGTGGTATAGGGTGGTAGTGAACTGTATTGTTGTTCTTATCATTGTATTAACCTTTTCCTACTTTAGTAGACTCTTCCCCACGCTTCTGCAGCAGACGACATAACATAATTTTCCCGATTGTTATCGAGATATTTTCAATGGCAGATTTTGCCGTATATTCCCAGGGTAAATCATACGAAAGTATGCGGAACTTTTGCTTTAACATATGTATTACCATGCATATATTTGTATCGTATTTTGAAAATACTGAAATGAATTTCAAAGCAAGGAAATACTAGTGGTTTTCAAAATATGTGCTTATATAAATGCCCAAACACTATAACAGTTGCTATACAATTACTTTGATATCATCATGCATTGCCAATTTCCAATGAAATGAAAGAGCTACTGATCCTACTTAACCCGTTGCCACAAACACATGTACAGGCGCTTTCTTTGTAGCATACGGCTTGTGAAAACATTGTGACGAAATGAGAAATTGCTCAAATTGAGCAATTTATCTTTTACCACAATGTTTTCAACCTTTTTTACAGTAATTATACCTTCATTTATAGAGATTTACCATGTTTTGACTAGATTATTTCAAAGTCGTCTGCTTCAGTTTGGCTGTATGAGGAAAAGGGTTAAGACCCTAGACTAGCAAGCAATAAGGAGCCAGACCAGCTTCATACTAGGTGCAGTATGATCAGGTTCTTCCTTGCTTGCTGAACAAGCATCTCGGAATCTTCTGAAGAACGGCTGTGTCAAGAACTGACCATATAAGTATGCAATGTGATAGTGATTGGCATCAATGTGATAGTGATTGGCATCAATTTACAAAACATTCCTTAAATCGGGTTAACCCTTTCCCACATACAGCGGCTTTCTAACGCATCTGCAGTAGACGACTTTTAAAAAACATTGTGACCAAAGGACAAATTGCTCACAATATTTTCAACTACTTTCAATAATTCTACTTTTATCTAGACTTTGTATGTATGTGGGAAAGAGTTAAATGTGACTCGTATTATTGCGTGTCTGATGTGTGAATATATAGTTTATGGACAGTTATAGTTGTTGTTAGTCGTCTATTGTCCGTGTACACAACCCTTTCCTCATTGCCGACATCTTGGCACATACTAATTCAATTCAATATATATTATTGCATAAAACAACTAACAGTATGTTTATAGAAAATAAAGAAATTATAAAAAGTACAAACGGAGAAATGGATTTTTCAGAAGAATTTGAAAAATTTAACAATGTAAAAGTTCATGAAAAACTTGATCTATTCTAGAAATATCAAATGTACATTTAGATAAAACTTTGATAGTAGAACGGTTATCAAAGCTAGACCATCACATCATTAGGTGTAATAATCTAGCCTTGCTACTGTTCTCTATGTTTCATTGCAACGAATACGTATTTAGCTAAACTATTTATAATATTTGTAATTTTCAAGACATTCATGCAGTAAATTTAAGTAAACTTGACCAATGACAATAATTATTTTTTAGAATATTTTTGCGTATTTCATAACATTTGGGGCTCACTAATAAGATATATATTCCAATTCAATGAAGCGTTCATGTTGCACTGTGTGCATATTCTCTCTGATCTAGGAATGTTCAAATATCTGCCTGATTCAATTGCTAAATTGTGACATGATAAACGTAACTTTGTTAGATATCATGACCAAAATGTCCCGTAATCATACTATTAAATTTTAATCGGAAGTCAATAGTTTGTGCATTTTGGTCTATCCAGAGATTATGTTTTTAACGTTATAGGCTCAATTAAGTTAAAAGTAATTGATATTAGTATCTGAATCTAGCTGCGAAATGTTATCGACTTGTTTCATTAAGGAATGATTTGGTTGATTTACTTCATTTTTGAAATTGTTCGTTTAATATGCATTGTGTAGCGACCTAACTTGCCATATAGTTCATCAAGATAAGTAGATTGTTTAACATTCAGAATCTTTTTTAGAAATTTAGTATGTATCAATTCTACAATTTTACTTGGAAAGTATCCCCAAATTTCTGCTCCGTTGGACGGATTCTACTAAACTATCAAAAAGATTACATTTATCGTTGGTATTTAAGTTTAACTGGTTGAATACAATACATAAGTTGTGTAAAGCATAAACAGAATGATGTGCTGTCCGTTTGTGGCTACGTAACCAGCATCCGTTCTTGTATAAATTAATTCCTAAATATTTAAAGTAGACCATGATCTCTAATTGAATATTGTTTTAGATAAATTCATGTAAGGTAGGTCCTCCTTTTTCAAATATGGTAATTTTGATGTTTTTAGTATTAACCTAAATACCCCATGAATTGAAATATAGTTCAAGATCGTTTAATAAAGACGGTAGAGCCTCTGGTGAGTGAGTGAATATGACAGTATCATCGGCGAAAAGTAGCATGAAAATCTTGATATCATTTATCATAAAAAGGCTTAATGTTTATGTTATTATTGAATGTAGAATAAAAATTCAATCGACTGAAGATTTTCATTTTTGAAATCCAATTATTTTTGGATGTTTGGTAGACCATTTTGTGAGGCGGTTTAATAGAACTTAAGAATATATAGTGTTTATAAGTGTTATATACCTCTATAGCTTTGTGCATAATCAACATTGAATACTGGTACGATTATACCATTTCCCCAAGATTGAGGCTATCCCATCCGTTGCGTATCCATTGAGTATGATAGAACGGGACATTTCTAAATTGTTTACATCGTCAACGGTGTAAAACGTCGCAAGTTGTTTGCCTATAGCAGTATAAAGATTAATTACAGAATGACGATACTATCAGAGCTAGGTCATCCAAAAGGTCGACCGGTTTAAATATGATTAAAATCAAATTCGAAAAGCTTTCTGATGAAATCGCGCGCCCGTCCCCTGCATTTATACAATCGACAATACTGTTTACCATATGACGTTGAACTTGTCGCACACAAGTTAACAGACTTGCAAGAATGAAACACGTGCGACATTTTAAAAATACTTTTACTAACAGTGTAGTCAAGATCATTCTGAACAACCTTGCAGTTTAATCTTGGTTTTTATTTGTCGGTACTAATTTCTTTATAGGTTATAAGTACTACACCGTAAATGCGTGGGAACGTTTTCAAAATTGATGGTGGTGGTACTTACCTCCGGAATGCAGTGGGAAAAGGGTTAAATGTCAAGTCCATTGTTACCGTAAGATAGTTACCGTGATTCTAGATCCACAGACAAAGTATAACGATGGGTACTCCAATCAGGCATATAACACACATATTATACATAACCGGGTTAACACACGTGGATGTTTTACACAGAACAAAAGAAGTTGTGTTGACCTATTACTTTTTAGCTCACCTATGCACAAAGTGCAAGGTGAGCTTTTGTGATCGCTCACCGACCGTCGTCCGTCGTCGTCCGCCCGTCCGTTCACATTTTCCTACAAACGACTTCTCCTCCTAAACCAATTAACCAAATTCAAAAAATTTTACAGGAATGTTCCCTGGGTGGATCTCTTTCAAACTTGTTCAAAGAATTCTATTCCGTGCAGAACTTTGGTTGCCACGGCAAAAAAAAGGAGAAATTAACCAAAACTTAAAAAATCTTCTTGTCTGAAAGTAGAAGGCTTTTGATATTTGGTATGTAGCATCATCTAGTGAACCTCTACCAAGATTGTTCAAATTATAGCCCTGGGGTAAAAAATTAGCCCTCCCCGGGGGTCACTTGTTTTTCATAGACTCATATAGGGAAACAACTTTAAAAATCTTCTTGTCTAAGAGTAGAGGGCCCAGGCCTTTGATATTTGGTATGTATCATTATCTAGTGGACCTCTACCAAGATTGTTCAAATTATAGCCCTGGGGTAAAAAATCACCCCTCCTGGAGTCTATTGTTTTTACGTAGATTCATATAGAGAAAAAACTTAAAAAATCTTGTTGTCTAAAAGTAGAGGGCCCAGGTCTTTGATATTATATGTAGTATCATCTAGTGAACCTCTACCAAGATTGTTCAAATTGTAGCCCTTGGGTCAATTTGACCCCTCCCCTGGGGTATATTGTTTTACATAGACTCATATAGAGAAAAAACTTAAAACATCTTCTTGTCTAAAGGTAGAGGGCCCAGGCCTTTGATATTTGGTATGTAGCATCATCTAGTGGACTTCTACCAAGATTGTTCAAATTATAGCCCTTGGGTCAAAATGACCCCTCCTCTGGGGTATATTGTTTTACAAAGACTCATATAGAGAAAAAACTTAAAACATCTTCTTGTCTAAAAGTAGAGGGCCCAGGCCTTTGATATTTGGTATGCATCATCATCTAGTGGACCTCTACCAAGATTGTTCAAATTATAGCCCTGGGGTCAACAATGACTCCTCCCCCGGCGGTCACTTGTTTCACATAGATAGGGGAAAAACTTTAAAAATCTTCTTGTCTAAAAGTAGAAAGCCCAGGCCTTTGATATTTGGTATGCAACATCATCTAGTAGACCTAGATTGTTCAAATTATAGCCCTGCGGTCAAAATTGACCCCTTCCTAGGGGTCACTTGTTTTACATAGACTCATATAGGGAAAAATCTTAAAAAGTCTTCTTGTCTAAAAGATATTTGGTATGTAGTATCATCTAGTGGACCTCTACCAAGCTTGTTCAAAGTATAGCCCTGGGGTGAAAAATGACCCCTCTCCGGGGGTCACTTGTTTTACATAGACTCATATAGGGGAACAACTTTAAAAATCTTCTTTCCAGATGTAGAGGGCCCAGGCCTTTAATATTTGGTATGTAGCATCATCTAGTGGACCTACCAAGATTGTTCAATTATAGCCATGGGGTCAAAGATTACCCCTCCCCTGGGGGGTCACTTGTTTCACATAGACTCGTATAGGGGAAACAATTTAAAAATATTCTTGTCTAAAAGTAGAGGGCCAAGGCCTTTGATATTTGGTATGTAGCATCATATTGTGGACTTCTACCAAGATTGTTCAAATTGTAGCCCTGGGGTCTTTGATATTTGGTATGTAGCATCATCTAGTGGACCCCTCCCAAGATTGTTCAAATTATAGCCCTGGGGTCAAAAATGGCCCCACCCGGGTCACTTGTTTTACATATACTCGTATAGGGAAAAACTTTAAAAATCTTGTCTAAAAGTTTAATATTTGAAATCTAACTTCATCTAGTGGACTTCTACCAAGATTGGTCAAATTATTATAGCCCTGGTGCCAAACATGGCTCCACCCTGGGGATCATTTGTTTTACATAGACTTATTAAGGTAAACACTTTAAAAATAGTCTTGTCCATTTGCCATGAATGTTCTTTGGGTGCCCCTCTACTAAGACTTCAAATTATTTTGATGGGATGATAAACATGGCCACCAGGGGGTGTTGCTTGTTTTCCGTATATATGTATAGACAAAGAACAATGAAAACTTTTTAAGTTTGATTAAATCAGGTGCGCGATATAGGACCATCATGGTCCTCTTGTTTTTCATTCCAATTGCATTGTTCTGAATTCGTATGATGTGCGTTGAGAAATGTTTTTAGAAATGGCGACAGGTCGAGCTGCATTTGGTAACTTTTCATGCTGTCGATTTTGCGGTCATTAGATTGAATTGCAGTTCTGTTTTTCAGTCTTTACAACAATTGATAACATACATTGCGATCGACGTCAGGTTTCTTCCCATTAAACTGTAAATGTGTAACTGTTTCCAGTTGTCGTTTATGAATGTTAATGTAAAGGTATGTTGGTCGACACTTTACAATGGTAGGTTAACTGGTTACCGTGCTGTAACTGACGTTCTATGGCAAGTCGTTTTACAATTAGTTCGATTTAGAGATATCTTCCTAAACTAAAAAGATATCTCTGTTAGAAAGAGAGCTCTAACTTTGCTCATATTTGAGAAATATCTCGATAAATAAGTTGTATGATACATAAAAACATGTATGCCTTCACTTTGCACTTTCCCATTGCAAAGATGGTTTAGGTACTTTGATTTACTCTGTAATAGGTTAAGTACCAGAAGTGATTTGATCTAAATTGTTGTTGTGATGCTTTTTTGTTGTTGCGTTTTAGCATGGACCAATCAGTGAACCAGTTTAAGATCACATGATGTTTTAAACCAATCAAATGAACTCTTTCACAAAAACAAAATCAACACCGATATGTATTACGTATATTGTTTATGACAAATATGATGTAAATGGCATTGTTCTTAATATTATGCCTATGTTCAATCAACACAGTCTTGGTCCTTATTTTCGTATTACATACAGAGTTCAGCTGTTTAATATGTTATTTGGTGCAGCGTGAGGAAGCATGACTAAGATATACACCTCTATAACAGATAGCTATATAACATGCTGAGAAGGATATTTAGATATATATATATATATATATATATATAGAGAGAGAGAGAGAGAGAGAGAGAGAGAGAGAGAGAGAGAGAGAGAGAGAGAGAGAGAGAGAGAGAGAGAGAGCTATTAGCGTCACGCGGAAAAATTCCGAGATTTCTTTACGTCACGAAACGAGTGCAAGGGCCGAATGTAGGAGAAAGATGGATAATCAATGGTGGTACAGAATTTGGTCATGCAAAAAAGCCAATCGGTGTCAGTGAAACAGTAATCTTGTCATACCAAAACTCTTATGATAATCGTAACTTATGATGCAGATAGTAGCTTATGCTGATGATCGTATGATAGTAAGTTATGCTGATGATGAGAATGATTCCTTCCTATGATGATGGTCGTAAATTATGATGATAATCATAACAAATGATGATAATCATAACAAATGATGATGATCGTAACACATGATGATGCTCGTTACTTATGATAATAACCGTAAATTATGATGCAAATAGTAGCTTATGCTGATGATCGTATGAAAGTAACTCATGCTGATGAATGTATGAGCGTTACCTGTGATGATTGTCGTAAGTTATAATGATAATCGTAAAGTGTGATGATGATCGTTACTTATGATGATAATCGTAACTTGTGATGGTGACTGTAACGTATAATGATGATCGTTACTAATGATGGTGATCCTAACGTATGGTGCTAATCGAAACTTATGGTGATAATCGTAACTTATGCTGATGACTGTAACGTATAATGATGATCGTTACTTATGATGGTGATCGTAACTTATGGTGATAATCGTTACTTATGATGATGACTGTAACGCATAATGATGATCGATAATTTTGGTGATAATCGTAACTTATGGTGATAATCGTTACTTAGAATGATGACTGTAACGTATAATGATGGTGATCGTAACTTATGATGATAATCGTAACTTATGATGATAATCGTAATTTATAATGATGATCGTTACGTATGATGGTGATCGTAACTTATGGTGCTAATCGTAACTTATAATGTTGATCGTAACTTATGGTGATACTCGTAACTTATGGTGCTAATCGTAACTTATGGTGCTAATCGTAACGTATAATGATAATCGTAACTTATGGTGCTAAGCGTAACGTATAATGATAATCGTAACTTATGGTGCTAATCGTAACGTATAATGATAATCGTAACGTATAATGATGATCGTTACTTTTGGTGTTAATCGTAACTTATGGTGCTAATCGTAACTTATGGTGATAATCGTAACTTATGATGACGACTGTAACGTATTATGATGATCGTTACTAATGATGGTGATTGTAACTTATGGTGCTAATCGTAACTTATGGTGCTAATCGTAACTTATAATGATAATTGTAACTTATGGTGCTAATCGTAACGTATAATAATTATCGTAACTTATGGTGCTAATCGTAACGTATAATGATAATCGTAACTTATGGTGCTAATCGTAACGTATTATGATAATCGTAACTTATGGTGCTAATCGTAACTTATGGTGCTAATCGTAACTTATGGTGCTAATCGTAACGTATAATGATAATCGTAACTTATGGTGCTAAGCGTAACGTATAATGATAATCGTAACTTATGGTGCTAATCGTAACGTATAATGATAATCGTAACGTATAATGATGATCGTTACTTTTGGTGCTAATCGTAATTTATGGTGCTAATCGTAACTTATGGTGCTGATCGTAACTTATGGTGATAATCGTAACGTATGGTTATAACTGTAACGTATACTGATGATCGTCACTTATGATGGTGATCGTAACTTATGGTGATAATCGTAACTTTTTATGCTGACGGTAATGATCGTTACTAATTATGGTGATCGTAACTTATGATGATGATTGAAGCGTATGATGATGATCGTTACTTATGATGATAATAATAACGTATGATGATCCTTACTTATGATGGTGATCGTAACTTATGGTGGTGATGGTAACTTATAGTGATAATCGTAGCTTATGGTGGTGATCGTAACTTAAATTTTTAATCGTTATTTATGGTGGTGATCGTAACTTATATTGATAATCATAACTTATGATGATGACTCTAACGTATAATGATTGTGATCGTAACTTATGGTGATGATCGTAACTTATGATGGTGATCGTAATTTATGGTGATAATCGTAACTTATGATGGTGATCGTAACTTATGGTGATAATCGTAACGTATGGTTATAACTGTAACGTATAATGATGATCGTCACTTATGATGGTGATCGTTACTTATGGTGATAATCGTAACTTTTTATGATGACGGTAATGATCGTTACTAATTATGGTGATCGTAACACATGATGATGATTGAAACGTATGATGATGATAGTTACTTATGATAATAATCGTAAAATATGATGATTAACCTAACTTATGATTGTGATAATCGTATGATGATGACTGTAACGTATAATGATGATCGTTACTAATGATGGTGATCCTAACGTATGGTGCTAATCGAAACTTATGGTGATAATCGTAACTTATGCTGATGACTGTAACGTATAATGATGATCGTTACTTATGATGGTGATCGTAACTTATGGTGATAATCGTTACTTATGATGATGACTGTAACGCATAATGATTATCGTTACTTTTGGTGATAATCGTTACTTAGAATGATGACTGTAACGTATAATGATGGTGATCGTAACTTATGATGATAATCGTAACTTATGATTATAATCATAACTTATAATGATGATCGTTACTTATGATGGAGATCGTAACTTATGGTGATAATCGTAACTTATGGTGATAATTGTAACTTATAATGATGATCGTTACTTATGATGGTGATCGTAACTTATGTTGGTAATCGTAACTTATTGGGATAATTGTAACTTATGGTGATGACTGTAACGTATAATAATGATCGTTACTAATGATGGTGATCGTAACTTATGATGATAATCGTAACTTGTGATGGTGACTGTAACGTATAATGATGATCGTTACTAATGATGGTGATCGTATCTTATGATGATTAAGCATTGACAGGGAGCCGTGCCTCGACCGTCATAAAGCTTTATTTAGTTGCAGACCACACTCTCGTAGGCAGTATTTTGTAAGAAACAATACTACACTACGACCTTCCGTGACCAGTTGTTAATAAATTCAGTATCATATGAGACCTTTCTTCGACCAGCATTCCTAGCTAAACAAGTCTGACCCGACCTGGGCTCGAACTCGGGACCTCTCGTCCCGGAAGCAAACACAACATTTGCGTAATGCGACTTGTCGTATGACTACATTTTCGTCTGACACAAATGCAGTCGTGTCTAGTCATTACTCGTCGCTTACTGGTACGAACGTCTATCCTACTGAATATCTGATGATATCGTCTGTGATCAGTCTTAACAGTGTGAATACATATGTGTAATACACAACGACCACAATGTCCTATACGACTTGTCGCGGTCTTAAACAATCTTAGCTTACACATGAGTTTAATTAATCGACCTCTATTTAAGGTTTTTGCCATATTATTATTATTATTATAAAGACCATACTTTACTTTTAAATTATATTTGTATGCCATCTTAGCTTCATTTTAAGTGATACTAGTAAGTGTATTATTTACAAAGTAAGGTGTCTCTTTCATATTTGCTTGAATAAAACGTAACGGTAAATTGTTTAATGATGATTTTATGATGAGCTACCACCGTACCTTTGTTTAACACATATTGAAGTGAATATGACAGGAGGCAAAGGTTCTCCTAACTTAACGTGTATAATAGATAATTCCCCCAAAACACTTTCTAACAAGCATACGGATATAATTAACATAGAACAAGTGTGGTGTTGGGATACCTGTTTTCTTTTTACTAGTTTTTGTCTCGTTGCGACGAAGTAGCGAAATCGTGACTAAAGTGTTACTTTTCTGGCGACGGCGGCGTCAAACATTTGCGTTTAGCTCAACGTTAAAGTTTCGTTTTTTAATTGTTCTCAATAAGTACTGGTACTAGGGCTTTCTTATTTGGAATATAGTTACATTTCTTATTTGGAATATAGTTACATTTCTTATTTGGAATATAGTTACATCTAATACCCTTTTTAACATTGTAGCTGAATATGCTGAGTGTGACCTTCTTTTTGGGGTAAAAAAACATGACTTTGGTGGTTTTGGGTGGTTTTTGGAGGATTTTGAGATTTGGACATAGCTTCTCCATTTTTTGTTAGATTGATTTCAAATTGTGCACACACATTTCATAAACAAAGTATTTCAACATATCAAACGGGTTTTTGGGACAGACATTTTGATTTTTTTTTAATTTCTTGTATTTTTGTACTTGTGTTTAGCTCAAAGTTAAAGTGGTTTTTTTAAATTACAAGTGGTAGGGTTATTAAACTTCAGTTAAAGTTATATCTTATACTCTTCATGAAATTGTATGTTGTAGCTAATGAGTGTTACCTATTTTTGTGTTAATTAACATGAATTTTGGGAAATTTTGAGAATCAAACATAACTTCTTCATTTTTTTGTTAGATTGACTACACATTTTCCGAACACATTTAATGAATACTGTTTTCAAAATATCAAATTGTTTTTGGGTCATATAAAAAGAGAGAAAAAAAAAATTGTGTGTACTTTTTGACTTTTTGTCATTTGTCATTTTTACAATTGTGTTTAATTCAACGTTAAAGTTTTGTTATTTTATTGTTTGTCTTTTACACTTGCATTGATAGTCAAAGCGGTGGACAGAGAGTCATTTAATTACGCGTAATTTTTGTCTTAATTCTAAATGCATTGTTCTGTATTCAGTCAAATACCTGTATTTATTGTATAAACACATTCGTCAATTATGTTGTTCTTCAAATGTTGAAGAGCCGACTAGAGATATTGAACTCGGTACTTTACTAGTTATCGATTCTGGGGTCAGGTGTTCGATTTCCGGTACGATTCCCCTTTTTTGTCGATATTGAGATTAACGTCGGCCTTCTGCCTCTGATAGGCTAAATAAGCAATGTGTGAATGTGGTCATGCCTTAAACCCTTTCCTACCTGCAGACGCGTTTTGACGCAACAGCAGCAGATGACTTTTGAAAACATTGTGGCCATTGTGTGTAACTAGAATGATTAAATATGCTGTCTAGTATTTCTTAAAAGAATTACTCAACGCTAAATGTTTTGGAATTGGACCCAGGTCAACAATCGAGAATTAGCCAGGGTCTAGGGTTTGTCAAATGTTAGCTCTCCTTATTAGATATTAATGGCCAGCCTTCTGGACACTATTTGGACCTTGTGCATTTGGGCCGCTCCATGAGAAATCAGTGATAGTAACATCGCATATGAAATGACGTAATCATCGCTCAAAGTGTGACGTACTTCCGCGTGTGTAAACTCGCATATGTACACGGAATTTGATCATGTTTATAAACGTAGTGTGCATCAATAAAATGAAGAGCGTTATACTGTTACAGGCAGGTTCTTCTCTCCCTATTAATTAATCCAAAAGAAGTGTTCAACTTTTCCAACAATTACAAGCGCTTAATCTTAGTTAGACGTATCGTAAAAAGGTCAGGCAAACTCAAATCGCCAAACATTCTTGAATACTTGTTTGTATATTTTCCTTATTACTCTATCAAATACAATACGTTTCATACACTTACATTTAGAAATGAAATGCGCATTTTTCTATATGCTTCAGATAGAATATTGAGAAAAGCCCCTAATTAAAACATCATTTTACTGGCCATTTTACATGAACAAATGCAAATGAAGTGTAACACAAACTTGCGACGAAAACTACAAAGCAGGCTTAATAACGTAAATTATCTTTGATTTAGCGTAAAATAACGTCTGTTTCCTCGGCAGACTACAGGAAGGATTTGGCGACATTTTCAACCATTTACAGTCGAATTAAACAACATGGAGGACGGTAAAGAGAAAAATAAAATTAGTGACACTTACATTTTTTATGGCAAAAATACGTTACCAGTCATTTAATACCTGATATATTATCTCATAACGATTAATTTATATCACTCTAGTGAATGGGACAGGTATTAAAAGACAGCAAAAATGGGGATTTTTTTATTTATTTTTTATTGAAAACCATGAAAAACATGAAACGTTTTTTTTTTTTTTCATTTGTCTTAAAAATGTACCCTTACGTTAAAAATCAGCGTTAGAACGTCATGCAAAATATTAGTTTTTTTGCATTATACAATTGAGTTAAAACTGGTCAATTTGGTGGACTTCTCTGAATTACAAAATTGAAAAGATTTGTTTCAACATCATTTCAGGCTCATCAAATAGGAAGTAAAAAGTAGCGTAACCTCTCATTTTAAAAATACCTTTGAAAACTGCGGCAGACGAAGGGAGACATTACTTTTAATATTTTAACAAAGCGAAATGCAAAATAATTTATTCCCAGAAACCCTGAGTCACCATGAAACGAAAACAAAGACACAAGCAAAAAGACTTGGCTGAAAAAGAATTGCAAAAACAGCAAAATCATAGGGAAAGTCAAAATCACTCATGTTCCTGTATGATTTCAATTTTGTAGCTTACACTTGTTTGTCACTGTTTTCGTGTATTGCATATATACGGAATATTACGTTGCGGGAGCGATAAAAGGGTCCGTATTGCACTACAAGTAGCGTGGAAAAATCGATATCTTACGAGACCGAAGGTCGAGTAAGATATGGATTTTCCCACGCTACGAGTCGTGCAATACGAACACATGTATCGCTCCCGCAACGTAATATTCCTTTTATTATATACCTACGATCTATGAAGATCGAAAAAGCTAACAAATATACAGATTCAATATTTTTTTTATTGGGGAAACAATTTTGTAATCTTGAAATGAAAAGATGAATGGCGGATGAATATTTACTACAATATTTAGGCCACGCCCTAGAAAGTATGCTAATACGTAGGTCCCACCCAAAAACATTATCAAATTAAATTTCCATTGTTTTGTGGGAGATAATAACAACATAATCTTTATTTGCGGGATTTAATACATTTGACGCTACGTTTTCGATACATACAATAGAAACAATTTTCCTAAATAGTACTGGTTGTCTGCATATTTTACTACGTAGCGCAGATTAAAAACAGGAACCTCGCTTAAAGTAGTCCGCGCACTGTCTGACGTCACAATCTTGTATTTACACCCCACATGTAGATACGGAATTTTAATCCGTCGTGGTGTATTTGCGCATGTCAATCTGCATGTATTTCCACCGGAAAATGTACAGGCATATAATAAATATATATATGAAATGAACATTTATCTGTTATCTAAAGCTTAAATCGAAACTTATGACAAAATTGTTTATATTTCAATTCGGATATAACTGCGACTTTAAACAAGTAATTACTACGTTTACGTTATCTTTACTTGATTCTCAATTCTAACACTATTGACAATTTCTCTTCTATACACAAAGAAGGATTTGAGCGTGATCTAAATGCAGTATATCACTTTAAATTTCCGGAACTATTTTTGGCTGATGAAATTCCCTCCCGAGTATTTTTCATACAACGTTTCTCAGAGCGCATGCGTTACTACGTTGAGCTTGACATTTATGAATGAAGTCACGAACTTTTGTTGTAAATGCCGTTTGGAAATTTGAATTGCAACGGTGACATAACTGTTTTAAATGACGTCATTCACGTGCTTTACCAACATTTTTGACGCGGTCGAAAACGTTGTGTTAGAATGAGACAGTAATAAATTGCCAATGATGAGTTTAAGAACAATTGAAAAAGGTATATCAACTCAAAATGATATAGAGTTTCAATTCTATGTCAACTTGTTTAGTAAGCTTGAAAGATGATACAAAATAATGGGGAAGCTAGGTTTGACTTGACGTTGTTTTCCTTGATAAACACGTGATTTTATCAAGGAAAACAACGTCAAGTCAAAACCTAGTTCCCCCTTAATTTGTATCCCTTTAAGTTATAAACAAGTGCTAGAATTGAAACATATCTCATTTTGAGTGATATACCGGCTCTTATATTACGATATGTCGTTCATGTGTGTATAAATTAATCACTCAGGCCATTCGGCCTTCGTGATTAATTACTACACACCTGAACTCCCAATCGTGATATACGAGCCGGTATATCACTCAAAATGAGATCTATTTCCTAAATGAACGTAAAGTTCACGTCATTTCAAATAAGCGTTATTACACTTTTTAGCCTCACCTTTTGACGTTACGTCTTATTAGATATATGCTATATCGATATATATATACATGTATTTTGTTCTAATTCCTTCTTTCAATGATCCAACAAGATTTAGTGTATGCTTTAGACTTAACAAATTGTCTCTGAGATTGTTTTAAACTATTGACAGATACGCATTTTCGTGCATTCTTTTTTCTTTCCATTTTTAGCTCGACTATTCGAAGAATATGAGAGCTTTACTACTCGCCCCGGCGTCGGCGTCGGCGTCCGGTTAAAGTTTTAGGGAAAGATGGCATTTTCATTCATAATTATTTGTGCTAGGGCTTTCATATTTGGAATATAGTTACATCTGAAGCTTTTCTTCACAATGAATGCTGAAGATGCTGAGTTTGACCATCTTTTTAGGGTAAAAAACATGATTTTGGGTGGTTAAAGTTTTAGGGCAAGTTGGAATTTTATTTTAATTTTTAATTTTTCTCAATAAGTACTTGTGCTAGGGCTTTCATATTTGGAATGTAATTACATATAATACCTTTCTTCACATTGAATGCTGAAGATGCTGAGTTTGACCTTCTTTTTGGGGTAAAAAACATGATTTTGGGTGGTTAAAGTTTTAGGGCAAGTTTGAATTTTATTTTATTTTTTAATTTTTCTCAATAAGTACTTGTGCTAGGGCTTTCATATTTGGAATATAATTACATATAATACATTTCTTCACATTGAATGCTGAAGATGCTGAGTTTGACCTTCATTTTGGGGTAAAAAACATGATTTTGGGTGGTTAAAGTTTTAGGGCAAGTTGGAATTTTATTTTAATTTTTAATTTTTCTCAATAATCACCATGCGAAATAAACCATGGCCAACTGTTGTTGACCAAGGTTGAACCATGGTTGACCATTGTTCCACAACAATGGTTGACCATAGTTTAACGTTTGTATAAATTGGCACCAAAGTCAACCATGGTTGACCATGGTTCATAACAACCATGTTTGATCATGGTTGGCAGTGGTCTCAAAAGGCAATGGTCAACCGTCGTTAAACAGGGTTATTCATGGTCAACAATGGTTCACAACAAGCATGGTTCATAACAATCATGCTTGACCATGGTTCATAACAACCATGGTTGGCAATGGTCAACCATCGTTAAACAGGGTTATTAATGGTCAACAATGGTTCACAACAAGCATGGTTGACCATGGTTCATAAAAACCATGTTTGACCATGGTTGGCAGTGGTCTCAATAGGCAACCAGGTCAACCATCGTTAAACAGGGTTATTCATGGTCAACATTGGTTCACAAAAGCCATGGTGGACAATGGTTAGCAGTGGTTTCAAGAGGCAATTGTTAACCATCGTTAAACGATGGCCCTGATAGGCGAGCTATATTGTCCTCCGACAATTCTTGTTTCTCGATGTAATATATGTGTTTAGAATCTGTGTCTCTCTGAAATTAATTGTGACACAAACAATATTCGTATTCTGCAGGATTCATGTACATGTTCATCCCTCTATCAGATTTCAATTCAAAATGTTTTTACGTTGTACTGGTGTAATACAAATGCTGTATGCATAACATTTATCTGCATCTGCGAAACGTAAATTGAAAAATAATATATGTGTATATAACCAACCAAAATGTTATGAATATCTAGTCAAAAAATAATACATGAATATGAAATAAAATCTGTTTGAATCGGTCGAAATTGCGGATTCAACGCAATGCGTTTTGTGTCAGTAGTTATTCAACTAATAGATGTATAACTGAGCTGAGATTTTCGAAAACCAACCAAAGTGCTGTACGAGTAGTTAAGAAACAGATCAGTCTGCACATGTTTGCAATTTAATATGTATTTATGTGTTTAGGTAACACAAACCTTCATACTACCTCTGACTAACAGTAAACACCGAGATCATATTGGATAGATGTGCAAGACAATCTACACTCGTCCAGAAATAATCTTGACAGTATCTAGAGCACAGCTCAATTATATCACGTACATTACAGACCGAATACAGTTTTACAGTGGTGTACTATAGCTCGTTATGGTTTACCAAATTTGTAAGAGAGATGAAACTCAAATGAAATCTGAAACATGTCCCCTTTGCAGGAGACGGACTTGCACATGTATATGCTTGTTTTATTCTGCATGTTCTACATATAACTGCATTTAAAACAAGAGACATTTAATACCATGTAACTGTTTTATTTTTGAAAGGCATACACAATACGGTTACTGTTCATGTACAGTGTATAAAGGGAAATTGATTGATTGGGGTTTAACGCCATTTTTAACAATTTCTCAGTTATATCACGACGGCCAGTTGACCTACTCATGCATGTCCTGGTTTTCTCACACCAGTACTCCACACAACAATCTTCCCAAGCAACTGGCTGCTTTTCCACATAGACTTAGCCCATTGGTGGAAGACGAATGACGCATGTCGCATTGACTTTTGTCAATCGTCGGAAAGAAAATTGGCCGAGCCGGGATTCGAACTCACAACGCCTGGATTGACAGCCCGCGTCGCTACCGACTGAGCCACCGGGGCTCGGCTATAAAGGGAAAACACACAGCACTTTAACACATTTTCAGTTTCGTTGTTCAATTCTATGACCAAATAGAAACAAAAAACATATTTGGAAAATTTACCCATTGTAGGTCTAGATCAATCAGTGTATCTTACTCTGATCTTGATTCTGAGAATTCGTGTATTCTCCTCTTCTTTAAAATATATAAAACATGAACATTGCCAAATTACAGATCACGGTTTCATTTGTTCAAAAATGACCTTTCATTAGGAATATTCAGAAGTATTTTATTTATGTAAAATTCGCATATATCTGTTTACAATGGACGTACAATTGTAAGGTTGAATGACTGTAAAGAGCGGTCTTCACTCACACCTACACAAATAGAAATAGCATGTTTTGTTTTTCGCTCATCTTTGAGGCAAAGTCAGCGTCATGTGAAGGTCATTTGATACATATAAAAGTTTGTCTACGGATAATGAATTAGAATCGCTCATTATTAGTACCTTTTGGTAGTGACATATCGCAAGAAGGTCGATAATACAAAAAGGACATCATGCAAATTCAGTGGCTATCTTGTTTTTACAATGAAATAATTAATATCTTAATGGTGATGCTAAGATGACTTTCTCAAAGTCCATAACTTCTAGAACCACAATGATTTTTAGATAGTTTTAAAACCACATCGTAGTTTGATGAAAGAATCTCAACCAATTGCTAGGTTTAGGCTGCGTGATGTGGTTATTGTTGAATACTTGTATTTGCAACTGTATTTCTGTTAACACGGTGCAAATTTGCAAAACAAATTGTTTCTAGATGTTTTCCTTATAGGCATCTCACTGCGTTGATGGATGGTTTATTTTTTCAATATAAAACCGCTGTAGTTTAAATACGCTAGCCAGAATGATGTGTACACTCGCTTGAAGAAATGTTCATTCCAAGGATTTAAAAGTAAAGACAAATGAAGACTGAGATTGTACGCTTTTCTGCTATCAGACGTTCAACAAAACATTTAAATGTCTTAAAGATTAAATAACACATGCTTAGATACATGTGAAATGACATTGATAATAAAAACATCATAATAAATTGATAATAGAAAAATAAAAATAAAACGTGTCAGCGAAATATAATCACATGGAGAAATTATCCAAATTTTCACATTTTGTAGCAAATTAAACTTTGAAGTCACATTTGGCCCATTACAAAACATACATATTCTGAAAGCTTAACATTTCAACAAAAGTTAGAAATACATTGAACAAATGGAAATTCTTTGTATTTCGATTAATGACTAGTTTTAAAGACACAGGTATTGTGAATTCTGACTTTTATTAAATTTGTTCCAACAATTAATAGACTGAAATTATTCATAAGGATAACATTTTATCAAAACGTGTATTCACAAAGTCTCACCAGTATGAAATGTCACTGTATGCAGAAGTATACTCTGATGGGACTGTGGGAATGAGTCTTTGGTGTACGCAGATGAATATTCTGATGGGACTGTGGGAATGAGTCTTTGGTGTACGCAGATGAATATTCTGATGGGACTGTGGGAATGAGTCTTCGCTGTACGCAGATGAATATTCTGGTGAGACTGGGAATGAGTCTTCACTGTACGCAGATGAATACACTTGTCAGACTGTGGGAATGAGTCTTCACTGTATGCAGATGAATATTCTGATGGGACTGTGGGAATGAGTCTTCGGTGTACGCAGATGAATATTCTGATGGGACTGTGGGAATGAGTCTTCGGTGTACGCAGATGAATATTCTTATCAGACTGTGTGCATGAGTCTTCACTGTACACAGATGTATATTCATGTCAGACTGTGTGCATGAGTCTTCACTGTACACAGATGTATATTCTTGTCAGACTGTGTGCATGAGTCTTCACTTTACACAGATGTATATTCTTGTCAGACTGTGTGCATGAGTCTTCACTGTACGCAGACGAATACTCTGATGGGACTGTGGAATTGACTCTTCACTGTATGCAGATGTATACTCTGATGGGACTGTTGGAATGAGTCTTCACTATACGCAGACGAATACTCTGATGGGACTGTGGAAAATGTCTTCACTGTATGCAGATGTATACTCTGATGGGACTGTGGAAAATGTCTTCACTGTACGCAGATGAACACACTTGTCAAACTGTGGGAATGAGTCTTCACTGTACGCAGATGAATATTCTGGTGAGACTGTGGGAATGAGTCTTCACTGTACACAGATGAATACACTTGTCAGACTGTGGGAATGAGTCTTCACTGTACACAGATGAATACACTTGTCAGACTGTGGGAATTAGTCTTCACTGTACACAGATAAATACACTTGTCAAACTGTGGGAATAAGTCTTCACTGTACACAGATAAATACACTTGTCAGACTGTGGGAATTAGTCTTCACTGTACACAGATAAATACACTTGTCAGACTGTGGGAATAAGTCTTCACTGTACACAGATGAATACACTTGTCAGATTGTGGGAATGAGTCTTTACTGTACGCAGATGAATACTCTGGTCAGACTGTGGGAATGACTCTTCACTGTACGCAGATGGGACTGTGCGTATGAGTTGTCGCTGTACGCAGATGGGACTGTGCGTATGAGTCCTCACTGTACGCAGATGGGACTGTTGGTATGAGTTGTCACTGTACGCAAATGGGACTGTGCGTATGAGTTGTCACTGTACGCAGATGGGACTGTTGGTATGAGTTGTCACTGTACGCAGATGGGACTGTTGGTATGAGTCCTCACTGTACGCAGATGGGACTGTGCGTATGAGTCCTCACTGTACGCAGATGGGACTGTTGGTATGAGTTGTCACTGTACGCAGATGGGACTGTTGGTATGAGTTCTCACTGTACGCAGATGGGACTGTGCGTATGAGTCCTCACTGTACGCAGATTGGACTGTTGGTATGAGTTGTCACTGTACGCAGATGGGACTGTTGGTATGAGTCCTCACTGTACGCAGATGGGACTGTTGGTATGAGTTGTCACTGTACGCAGATGGGACTGTTGGTATGAGTCTTCACTGTACGCAGATGGGACTGTGCGTATGAGTTGTCACTGTACGCAGATGGGACTGTTGGTATGAGTTGTCACTGTACGCAGATGGGACTGTGCGTATGAGTTGTCACTGTACGCAGATGGGACTGTGCGTATGAGTTGTCACTGTACGCAGTTGGGACTGTTGGAATGAATTGTCACTGTACGCAGATGGGACTGTGCGTATGAGTCCTCACTGTACGCAGATTTGACTGTGAGTATGAGTCCTCACTGTACGCAGATTGGAATGTTGGTATGAGTTGTCACTGTACGCAGATGGGACTGTTGGTTGAGTTGTCACTGTACGCAGATGGGACTGTTGGTATGAGTTGTCAATGTACCCAGATGGGACTGTGCGTATAAGTTGTCACTGTACGCAGATGGGACTGTGCGTATGAGTTGTCACTGTACGCAGATGGGACTGTTGGAATGAGTTGTCACTGTACGCAGATGGGACTGTTGGTATGAGTCCTCACTGTACGCAGCTGGGACTGTGCGTATGAGTCCTCACTGTACGCAGATGGGACTGTGCGTATGAGTCCTCACTGTACGCAGATGGGACTGTTGGTATGAGTTGTCACTGTACGCAGATGGGACTGTTGGTATGAGTTGTCACTGTACGCAGATGGGAATGTTGGTATGAGTCCTCACTGTACGCAGATGGGACTGTTGCTATGAGTTGTCACTGTACGAAGATGGGACTGTGCGTATGAGTCCTCACTGTACGCAGATGGGACTGTTGCTATGAGTTGTCACTGTACGCAGATGGGACTGTTGGTATGAGTCCTCACTGTACGCAGATGGGACTGTGCGTATGAGTTGTCACTGTACGCAGATGGGACTGTTGGTATGAGTTGTCACTGTACGCAGATGGGACTGTTGGTATGAGTTGTCACTGTACGCAGATGGGAATGTTGGTATGAGTTGTCACTGTACGCAGCTGGGACTGTGCGTATGAGTCTTCACTGTACGCAGATGGGACTGTGCGTATGAGTCTTCACTGTACGCAGATGGGACTGTTGGTATGAGTCCTCACTGTACGCAGATGGGACTGTTGGTATGAGTTGTCGCTGTACGCAGATGGGACTGTTGGTATGAGTTGCCACTGTACGCAGATGGGACTGTTGGTATGAGTCCTCACTGTACGCAGATGGGACTGTTGGTATGAGTTGTCGCTGTACGCAGATGGGACTGTTGGTATGAGTTGCCACTGTACGCAGATGGGACTGTTGGTATGAGTCTTCACTGTACGCAGATGGGACTGTTGGTATGAGTTGTCACTGTACAAAGATGGGACTTGGTATGAGTCCTCACTGTACGCAGATGGGACTGTTGGTATGAGTTGTCACTGTACGCAGATGGGACTGTTGGTATGAGTTGTCACTGTACGCAGATGGAACTGTTGGTATGAGTCCTCACTGTACGCAGATGTGACTGTTGGTACGAGTTGTCAGTGTACGCAGATGGGACTGTTAGTATGGGTCTTCACTGTACGCAGATGGGACTGTGCGTATGAGTCCTCATTGTACGCAGATGGGACTGTTGGTATGAGTTGTTACTGTACGCAGATGGGACTGTTGGTATGAGTTGTCACTGTACGCAGATGGGATTGTTGGTATGAGTCCTCACTGTACGCAGATGGGACTGTTGGTATGAGTTGTCACTGTACGCAGATGGGACTGTTGGTATGAGTTGTCACTGTACGCAGATGGGACTGTTGGTATGAGTTGTCACTGTACGCAGATGGGACTTTGCGTATGAGTTTTCACTGTACGCAGATGGGACTGTTGGTATGAGTTGTCACTGTACGCAGATGGGACTGTTGGTATGAGTTGTCACTGTACGCAGATGGGACTGTTGGTATGAGTCCTCATTGTACACAGATGGGACTGTGCGTATGAATTGTCACTGTACGCAGATGGGACTGTTGGTATGAGTTGTCACTGTACGCAGATGGGAATGTTGGTATGAGTTGTCACTGTACGCAGATGGGAATGTTGGTATGAGTTGTCACTGTACGCAGATGGGAATGTTGGTATGAGTCCTCACTGTACGCAGATGGGACTGTGCGTATGAGTTGTCACTGTACGCAGATGGGACTGTTGGTATGAGTTGTCAATGTACCCAGATGGGACTGTGCGTATAAGTTGTCACTGTACGCAGATGGGACTGTGCATATGAGTTGTCACTGTACGCAGATGGGACTGTTGGTATGAGTTGTCAATGTACCCAGATGGGACTGTGCGTATAAGTTGTCACTGTACGCAGATGGGACTGTGCGTATGAGTTGTCACTGTACGCAGATGGGACTGTTGGAATGAGTTGTCACTGTACGCAGATGGGACTGTTGGTATGAGTCCTCACTGTACGCAGATGGGACTGTGCGTATGAGTCCTCACTGTACGCAGATGGGACTGTGCGTATGAGTCCTCACTGTACGCAGATGGGACTGTTGGTATGAGTTGTCACTGTACGCAGATGGGACTGTTGGTATGAGTTGTCACTGTACGCAGATGGGACTGTATGTATGAGTCCTCACTGTACGCAGATGGGACTGTTGGTATGAGTTGTCACTGTACGCAGATGGGAATGTTGGTATGAGTCCTCACTGTACGCAGATGGGACTGTTGGTATGAGTTGTCACTGTACGCAGATGAGACTGTTGGTATGAGTTGTCACTGTACGCAGATGGGATTGTTGGTATGAGTTGTCACTGTACGCATATGGGACTGTGCGTATGAGTCCTCACTGTACGCAGATGGGACTGTTGGTATGAGTTGTCACTGTACGCAGATGGGACTGTTGGTATGAGTTGTCACTGTACGCATATGGGACTGTGCGTATGAGTCCTCACTGTACGCAGATGGGACTGTTGGTATGAGTTGTCACTGTACGCAGATGGGACTGTTGGTATGAGTTGTCACTGTACGCAGATGGGACTGTTGGTATGAGTTGTCACTGTACGCAGATGGGACTGTGCGTATGAGTCCTCACTGTACGCAGATGGGACTGTGCGTATGAGTCCTCACTGTACGCATATGGGACTGTGCGTATGAGTCCTCACTGTACGCAGATGGGACTGTTGGTATGAGTTGTCACTGTACGCAGATGGGACTGTTGGTATGAGTTGTCGCTGTACGCAGATGGGACTGTTGGTATGAGTTGCCACTGTACGCAGATGGGACTGTTGGTATGAGTCTTCACTGTACGCAGATGGGACTGTTGGTATGAGTTGTCACTGTACAAAGATGGGACTTGGTATGAGTCCTCACTGTACGCAGATGGGACTGTTGGTATGAGTTGTCACTGTACGCAGATGGGACTGTTGGTATGAGTTGTCACTGTACGCAGATGGAACTGTTGGTATGAGTCCTCACTGTACGCAGATGTGACTGTTGGTACGAGTTGTCAGTGTACGCAGATGGGACTGTTAGTATGGGTCTTCACTGTACGCAGATGGGACTGTGCGTATGAGTCCTCATTGTACGCAGATGGGACTGTTGGTATGAGTTGTTACTGTACGCAGATGGGACTGTTGGTATGAGTTGTCACTGTACGCAGATGGGATTGTTGGTATGAGTCCTCACTGTACGCAGATGGGACTGTTGGTATGAGTTGTCACTGTACGCAGATGGGACTGTTGGTATGAGTTGTCACTGTACGCAGATGGGACTGTTGGTATGAGTTGTCACTGTACGCAGATGGGACTTTGCGTATGAGTTTTCACTGTACGCAGATGGGACTGTTGGTATGAGTTGTCACTGTACGCAGATGGGACTGTTGGTATGAGTTGTCACTGTACGCAGATGGGACTGTTGGTATGAGTCCTCATTGTACACAGATGGGACTGTGCGTATGAATTGTCACTGTACGCAGATGGGACTGTTGGTATGAGTTGTCACTGTACGCAGATGGGAATGTTGGTATGAGTTGTCACTGTACGCAGATGGGAATGTTGGTATGAGTTGTCACTGTACGCAGATGGGAATGTTGGTATGAGTCCTCACTGTACGCAGATGGGACTGTGCGTATGAGTTGTCACTGTACGCAGATGGGACTGTTGGTATGAGTTGTCAATGTACCCAGATGGGACTGTGCGTATAAGTTGTCACTGTACGCAGATGGGACTGTGCATATGAGTTGTCACTGTACGCAGATGGGACTGTTGGTATGAGTTGTCAATGTACCCAGATGGGACTGTGCGTATAAGTTGTCACTGTACGCAGATGGGACTGTGCGTATGAGTTGTCACTGTACGCAGATGGGACTGTTGGAATGAGTTGTCACTGTACGCAGATGGGACTGTTGGTATGAGTCCTCACTGTACGCAGATGGGACTGTGCGTATGAGTCCTCACTGTACGCAGATGGGACTGTGCGTATGAGTCCTCACTGTACGCAGATGGGACTGTTGGTATGAGTTGTCACTGTACGCAGATGGGACTGTTGGTATGAGTTGTCACTGTACGCAGATGGGACTGTATGTATGAGTCCTCACTGTACGCAGATGGGACTGTTGGTATGAGTTGTCACTGTACGCAGATGGGAATGTTGGTATGAGTCCTCACTGTACGCAGATGGGACTGTTGGTATGAGTTGTCACTGTACGCAGATGAGACTGTTGGTATGAGTTGTCACTGTACGCAGATGGGATTGTTGGTATGAGTTGTCACTGTACGCATATGGGACTGTGCGTATGAGTCCTCACTGTACGCAGATGGGACTGTTGGTATGAGTTGTCACTGTACGCAGATGGGACTGTTGGTATGAGTTGTCACTGTACGCATATGGGACTGTGCGTATGAGTCCTCACTGTACGCAGATGGGACTGTTGGTATGAGTTGTCACTGTACGCAGATGGGACTGTTGGTATGAGTTGTCACTGTACGCAGATGGGACTGTTGGTATGAGTTGTCACTGTACGCAGATGGGACTGTGCGTATGAGTCCTCACTGTACGCAGATGGGACTGTGCGTATGAGTCCTCACTGTACGCATATGGGACTGTGCGTATGAGTCCTCACTGTACGCAGATGGGACTGTTGGTATGAGTTGTCACTGTACGCAGATGGGACTGTTGGTATGAGTTGTCACTGTACGCAGATGGGACTGTGCGTATGAGTTGTCACTGTACGCAGATGGGACTGTTGGTATGAGTTGTCACTGTACGCAGATGAAACTGTTGGTATGAGTCCTCACTGTACGCAGATGAAACTGTTGGTATGAGTCCTCACTGTACGCAGATGGGACTGTGCGTATGAGTCCTCACTGTACGCATATGGGACTGTGCGTATGAGTCCTCACTGTACGCAGATGGGACTGTTGGTATGAGTTGTCACTGTACGCAGATGGGACTGTTGGTATGAGTTGTCACTGTACGCAGATGCGACTGTTGGTATGAGTCCTCACTGTACGCAGATGGGACTGTTGGTATGAGTTGTCACTGTACGCAGATGAAACTGTTGGTATGAGTCCTAACTGTACGCAGATGAAACTGTTGGTATGAGTCCTCACTGTACGCAGATGAAACTGTTGGTATGAGTCCTCACTGTACGCAGATGGGACTGTTGGTACGAGTTGTCGGTGTACGCAGATGGGACTGTTGGTATGAGTCTTCACTGCACGCAGATGGGACTGTGCGTATGAGTCCTCATTGTACGAAGATGGGACTGTTGGTATGAGTTGTTACTGTACGCAGATGGGACTGTTGGTATGAGTCCTCACTGTACGCAGATGGGACTGTGCGTATGATTCCTCACTGTACGCAGATGGGATTATTGGTATGAGTTGTCGCTGTACGCAGATGGGACTGTTGGTATGAGTCCTCACTGTATGCAGATGGGACTGTTGGTACGAGTTGTCACTGTACGCAGATGGGACTGTTGGTATGAGTTGTCACCGACGCAGATGGGACTGTGCGTATGAGTTGTCACTGTACGCAGATGGGACTGTTGGTATGAGTTGTCACTGTACGCAGATGGGACTGTGCGTATGAGTTGTCGCTGTACGCAGATGGGACTGTTGGTATGAGTCCTCACTGTTTCGCAGATGGGACTGTTGGTATGAGTTTTCACTGTACGCAGATGGGACTGTTGGTATGAGTTTTCACTGTACGCAGATGGGACTGTTGGTATGAGTTGTCACTGTACGCAGATGGGACTGTTGGTATGAGTTGTCACTGTACGCAGATGGGACTGTTGGTATGATTTGTTACTGTACGCAGATGGGACTGTTGGTATGAGTCCTCACTGTACGCAGATGGGACTGTGCGTATGAGTCCTCACTGTTTCGCAGATGGGACTGTTGGTATGAGTTGTCACTGTACGCAGATGGCACTGTTGGTATGATTTGTTACTGTACGCAGATGGGACTGTTGGCATGAGTCCTCACTGTACGCAGATGGGACTGTGCGTATGAGTCTTCACTGTACGCATATGTATACTCTGGTGAGACAGTTAGCGTGAGTTGTCACTGTACGCATATGTATACTCTGGTGAGACAGTTGGAGTGAGTTGTCACTGTACGCCGATGTATACTCTGGTGATATTGTGAGAATGAGTCTTCACTGTAAACAGATGAGATGTATACTCTGGTGGTATTGTGGGCATGTGTCTTCACTGTACGCAGATGAGATGTATACTCTGGTGGTATTGTGGGCATGTGTCTTCACTGTACGCAGATGGGACTGTTGGTATGAGTCTTCACTGTACGCAGATGGGACTGTTGGTATGAGTCCTCACTGTACGCAGATGGGACTGTTGGTATGAGTTGTCACTGTACGCAGATGGGACTGTGCGTATGAGTCCTCACTGTACGCAGATGGGACTGTTGGTATGAGTTGTCGCTGTACGCAGATGGGACTGTTGGTATGAGTCTTCACTGTACGCAGATAGGACTGTTGGTATGAGTCTTCACTGTACGCAGATGGGACTGTTGGTATGAGTTGTCGCTGTACGCAGATGGGACTGTTGGTATGAGTTGTCACTGTACGCAGATGGGACTGTTGGTATGAGTCTTCACTGTACGCAGATAGGACTGTTGGTATGAGTCTTCACTGTACGCAGATGGGACTGTTGGTATGAGTTGTCGCTGTACGCAGATGGGACTGTTGGTATGAGTTGTCACTGTACGCAGATGGGACTGTGCGTATGAGTCCTCACTGTACGCAGATGGGACTGTTGGTATGAGTTGTCACTGTACGCAGATGGGACTGTTGGTATGAGTTGTCACTGTACGCAGATGGGACTGTTGGTATGAGTCCTCACTGTACGCAGATGGGACTGTTGGTATGAGTTGTCACTGTACGCAGATGGGACTGTTGGTATGAGTCCTCATTGTACACAGATTGGACTGTGCGTATGAGTTGTCACTGTACGCAGATGGGACTGTGCGTATGAGTTGTCACTGTACGCAGATGAGACTGTTGGTATGAGTTGTCACTGTACGCAGATGGGACTGTGCGTATGAGTCTTCACTGTACGCAGATGGGACTGTTGGTATGAGTTGTCATTGTACGCAGATAGGACTGTGCGTATGAGTCTTCACTGTACGCAGATGGGACTGTGCGTATGAGTCTTCACTGTTTCGCAGATGGGACTGTTGGTATGAGTCGTCACTGTACGCAGATGGGACTGTTGGTATGAGTCCTCACTGTACGCAGATGGGACTGTGCGTATGAGTCTTCACTGTACGCATATGCATACTCTGGTGTGACAGTTAGCGTGAGTTGTCACTGTACGCATATGTATACTCTGGTGAGACAGTTAGCGTGAGTTGTCACTGTACGCATATGCATACTCTGGTGTGACAGTTAGCGTGAGTTGTCACTGTACGCATATGCATACTCTGGTGTGACAGTTAGCGTGAGTTGTCACTGTACGCATATGTATACTCTGGTGAGACAGTTGGAGTGAGTTGTCGCTGTACGTCGATGTATACTCTGGTGATATTGTGAGAATGAGTCTTCACTGTAAACAGATGAGATGTATACCTGGTGGTATTGTGGGCATGTGTCTTCACTGTACGCAGATGAGATGTATACTCTGGTGATATTGTGGGCATGTGTCTTCACTGTACGCAGATGGGACTGTTGGTATGAGTTGTCACTGTACGCAGATGGGACTGTGCGTATGAGTCCTCACTGTACGCAGATGGGACTGTTGGTATGAGTCCTCACTGTACGCAGATGGGACTGTTGGTATGAGTCTTCACTCTACGCAGATGGGACTGTTGGTATGAGTCCTCACTGTACGCAGATGGGACTGTGCGTATGAGTCCTCACTGTACGCAGATGGGACTGTTGGTATGAGTTGTCACTGTACGCAGTTGGGACTGTTGGTATGAGTTGTCACTGTACGCAGCTGGGACTGTGCGTATGAGTCTTCACTGTACGCAGATGGGACTGTTGGTATGAGTTGTCACTGTACGCAGATGGGACTGTTGGTATGAGTTGTCACTGTACGCAGATGGGATTGTTGGTATGCGTCCTCACTGTACGCAGATGGGACTGTGCGTATGAGTCCTCACTGTACGCAGATGGGACTGTTGGTATGAGTTGTCACTGTACGCAGATGGGACTGTTGGTATGAGTTGTCACTGTACGCAGATGGGACTGTTGGTATGAGTCCTCATTGTACACAGATGGGACTGTGCGTATGAGTTGTCACTGTACGCAGATGGGACTGTTGGTATGAGTTGACACTGTACGCAGATGGGACTGTGCGTATGAGTTGTCACTGTACGCAGATGAGACTGTTGGTATGAGTTGTCACTGTACGCAGATGGGACTGTGCGTATGAGTCCTCACTGTACGCAGATGGGACTGTGCGTATGAGTTGTCACTGTACGCAGATGAGACTGTGCGTATGAGTTGTCACTGTACGCAGATGGGACTGTGCGTATGAGTTGTCACTGTACGCAGATGAGACTGTTGGTATGAGTTGTCACTGTACGCAGATGGGACTGTGCGTATGAGTCCTCACTGTACGCAGATGGGACTGTTGGTATGAGTTGTCACTGTACGCAGATGGGACTGTTGGTATGAGTCCTCACTGTACGCAGATGGGACTGTGCGTATGAGTCTTCACTGTACGCATATGCATACTCTGGTGTGACAGTTAGCGTGAGTTGTCACTGTACGCATATGTATACTCTGGTGAGACAGTTGGAGTGAGTTGTCGCTGTACGTCGATGTATACTCTGGTGATATTGTGAGAATGAGTCTTCACTGTAAACAGATGAGATGTATACCTGGTGGTATTGTGGGCATGTGTCTTCACTGTACGCAGATGAGATGTATACTCTGGTGATACTATGGGCATGTGTCTTCACTGTACGCAGATGTATACTCTGATGGGACTGTGGGAATGAGTTGTCACTGTATGCAGATGAATACTCCGGTGATATTGTGGGAATGAAATTTCATTGCTCATAGATGAATAATCTGATGAGATTGTAGGTACAAGTCTTCACTGTACGCAGATGTATACTCTGGTGAGACTGTTGGTATACGAGTCTACGTGGCACGAGATGTATACTCTGGTGAGACTGTGGGTTTACGAGTCTACCTGGCACGCAGACGTATACTCTGGTGAGACTGTGGGTATACGAGTCTACGTGGCATGCAGATGTATACTCTGGTGAAACTGTGTGTATACGAGTCTACGTGGCACGCAGATGTATACTCTGGTGAGACTGTGAGTATACGAGTCTAAGTGGCATGCAGATGTATACTCTGGTGAGTGCAGATGAATACTCCGGTGAGACTGTGGGTATACAAGTCTACGTGGCACGCAGATGTGTACTCTGGTGAGACTGTGGGTTTACGAGTCTACGTGGCACGCATATGTATACTCTGGTGAGACTGTGGGTTTACGAGTCTACGTGGCATGCAGATGTATACTCTGGTGAGTGCATATGAATACTCTGGTAATTGCAGTCGTATACTCTGGTGATACTGTGGGTATACGAGTCTACGTGGCACGCACATGTATAATCTGGTGAGACTGAGGGTATACGAGTCTACGTGGCACGCACATGTATACTCTGGTGAGTGCAGACGTATACTCTGGTGAGGCTGTGGGTATACGAGTCTACGTGGCATGCAGATGTATACTCTGGTAAGTGCAGATGTATACTCTGGTGAGACTGTGGGTTTACGAGTCTACGTGGCATGCAGATGTATACTCTGGTGAGTGCAGACGTATACTCTGGTGAGGCTGTGGGTATACGAGTCTACGTGGCACGCAGATGTATACTCTGGTAAGTGCAGATGTATACTCTGGTGAGACTGTGGGTATACGAGTCTACGTGGCACGCAGATGTATACTATGGTGAGGCTGTGGGTATACGAGTCGACGTGGCACGCAGATGTGTACTCTGGTGAGACTGTGGGTTTACGAGTCTACGTGGCACGCAGATGTATACTCTGGTAAGTGCAGATGTATACTCTGGTGAGACTGTGGGTTTACGAGTCTACGTGGCATGCAGATGTATACTCTGGTGAGACTGTGGGTATACGAGTCTACGTGGCACGCAGATGTATACTCTGGTAAGTGCAGATGTATACTCTGGTGAGACTGTGGGTTTACGAGTCTACGTGGCATGCAGATGTATACTCTGGTGAGACTGTGGGTATACGAGTCTACGTGGCACGCAGATGTGTACTCTGGTGAGACTGTGGGTTTACGAGTCTACGTGGCACGCAGATGTATACTCTGGTGAGTGCAGATGTATACTCTGGTGAGACTGTGGTTATACGAGTCTACGTGGCACGCAGATGTATACTCTGGTAAGTGCAGATGTATACTCTGGGTAGACTGTGGGTTTACGAGTCTACGTGGCACGCAGATGTATACTCTAGTGAGACTGTGGGTATACGAGTCTACGTGGCACGCATATGTATACTCTGGTGAGAATGTGGGTATACGAGTCTACGTGGCACGCAGATGTATACTCTGGTGAGTGCAGATGTATACTCTGGTAAGACTGTGGGTTTACGAGTCTACGTGGCACGCAGATATATACTCTGGTGAGTGCAGATGTATACTCTGGTGAGACTGTGGGTTTACGAGTCTACGTGGCACGCAGATGTATATTCTGGTGAGACTGTGGGTATACGAGTCTACGTGGCACGCAGATGTATATTCTGGTGAGACTGTGGGTATACGAGTCTACGTGGCACGCATATGTATACTCCGGCGAGACTGTGGGTTTACACACGCACGCAGATGTGTACTCTGGTGAGACTGTGGGTTTACGAGTCTACGTGGCACGCAGATGTATACTCTGGGGGAGATTTTTGGAATGAGTTGTCACTATACGTAGATTTATTAAGAATTTAAGACACTCAATCGCTACACGCGGACAATATAACATCAGCGACTAATGCCAATTAACTCCAATTTACCTCTTACCTGTCTGAAAAAGAAATGCTTAGATCTTAGATATATGGTGTGTAGCACTGTCTTGTGGTCTTCCACCATGATTATTAAAATAATGCCCACTGGTTAAAAATTGGCCCCGCTTCTGGGTTCACCTGTTTTACATGCAATATATAGGGGAACACGTGTTCAAGCAGTGTCAGCTGACATAACACTACCATAAAGGGAAGGTTAATTGTCACTATATTCTTATAGTGGAATGTTTTAAAATCTTCTTGAACAAAATGGACTCCTTGGCGAAGCGTAAAAGTAGCCAACTGTGCACCCCCAGTAGGAGGTCAGCGTCTCCAAATAAAAGCTAAAAACTAACTAGTGTGGTTTTGACTTGAGTAGAATGCAAGGATATAATATTCAGTAGCCATCATCTTCATTTTTGTCGTTTTAGCTCACCTCTATTTCTTGATTCCGGTCCTAATTTTTCTATCTGTGTTGCAATGACGTAAAACCCAACTCAATAATTCTCTAACAAAATGATAGGTATAAATATTCCAGGTGAGCGATCCAGGGCCAACGTTGTTCTCTTGTTTAATCTATTCAATCGAGATGATGTTATTTAAGGGAATTTACAATCGATCGTTAGCAGAGGTTTGAATATAATGTGAAGACGAAGATTACACACTACACATATGTAGACATAGGCTACTCTGACTATTATATAGATCGAACTGTTATTGAGCCTTGCTACAAGAAACTCACAATGAGCCGCACTTATATGCAATCTGATCAAAGTCTTCAACATTTCTTATGAATAATTAGCCTCATAATGTTTAAGAGGATCAATATATGAGCCGTCCCACGAGAAAACCATCATTGTGGACTGTGCGTAAAGTATCGACCCGGATCAGTCTAAGCATGTCGCCCAGGCTAATCTGGGCAGACACGTTTCGCCTCCTGTGAATTTTCTACTTCAGGAGTCATTACTCTATACCTCTTTCCCCTGAGACGAAATGTGTCGGCCTGGATTAGCCTGCGTGGACTGCGCATGCTGATCTGGGTCGATACATTACGCAGAGGCCATAATGTTCGTTTTCTCCGGGAACGGCTAGTAAAGTACAAACTTGCTCATGATATGAATCGTCATTACTGATGTCATTAGAAAAATGACGTCATTTTGAAACCCGACCGTAGCGTTCTTTTAGAATACATGAAGACGAGCATCTAGACGTGTGGACTGCAGATTCATTGTTTTGAAATAATCACGTTTATCTACTTGGTTTCTTTAGTTGATAAGGTATTGTGTTTTAGTGCATGTTAATATTTTGATGTCATTCTTAAGTGTATTCATTCAATTTTAGCAACCTTTCAGGAAAACCAAATATTGGATTTATTATTATGTGTATACCCTGATCACCCTGCGCATCCAAGGAGTTTGATCTGGTTTTTACTGATCCCTTATAAGTCAGAGAGACGATCAGGATTGAAGATTGAAGCCTCCGTTAGACAGTGAATGGTTTAATCAGATACTCACAGATAGTATGGCTATCCAAATGGATCTTTGGTTATTGCTTGTTAAAACAGGTTAAGATGACCATGCAGTATATTGTCCTAAAGCACGACTCCGATAGTATGGCTATCCAAATGGATCTTTGGTAATTGCTTGTTAAAACAGGTTAAGATGACCATGCAGTATATTGTCCTAAAGCACGGCTCACTTAAAAGATATTATTTATTTATATTTATATTCATTCGTTTAGTCTTTCATTGTTGTCATTTAGTAAATTATTCACTCGGTCATTTATTTTATTTCAGAAAGTCTGCAAATAAACCAGTGATCTGTGTTTGGTGTTTGGGCAATTGTGTCTTAAGGAAAGAATCGAGGGTAAGTCAATTATAGTGCATTCGCCTTTTCTTCTTATTTTGCAATCTTTCTATTAAATAATTTTAAAACATTAAAAGCTATAGATTATAGATTATAAGATATTGGTAATTTTATAAGATACTTACCACGAGATCAAACACATCACAGATCTAAGTGTGAATGTTCTTCACAAAATATAGCTTTAAGCAACAATATCTGTATAGGGACCGTGCCCTAGACAAGTAACTCGTTTGCCTTTGCGAATAGTGTTGATCCAGATTACTATGTGTATCCACACAGTCTTATCAAGCTATAACTAGTTCACACACTACTTACCCAAGTTTGTTAGGAGATTCAGCCAACTTGAGTTGTTTCAGATAAGACTTAATAAAGGGACTGACTCGGACTGGGTGATCTGAACCTAAAATCAGAAATGTCAATATAGACGGTAGGTCAGACACTTAAAGTCCTTTAGTGTTTAACTGTTGCCTGATGATTTCATAACCCATTCAGAATACATATAAATATAAAGTGTTCACTGTCTTACCAGCCCTGTTACTTTGACAGTTCACTTATACACTATTTTAAGGTGTCTGGATCTATATACAGTAAAACATAGTAAACCCTGAACAAACATCTCCTGATGAATTCATTATTCTTAGTTTGTCTGTGAAACAATGAGTAAATCAGGATATAAATGATATATTTCTCAATTAAGTACTGAAAAGCATGTGATTTAACTTTAATTGTCTTTTATTACTATGTTTTCAGCCAGTCAGTAAATCTACATTGTGGTGGTCTTCGAGTTTGGTTATTTATTGTGTATTGATAACAGACCAAAAAGTGGTAAGATTTGTTATTATAATTTGTGAATATGTTAACAGTAGACTGAAGAAATAGGATCCTTGATCATAGCCAACCAAAAGGATATTTGTCTTCACTGTAGACCCAGCTCAAACTACTCTTTCATGTTATCTGATCTGGTTCTGCACACTAATTGCAACTTACTAAAGGAAACATCCATCTTCTAATGAACAGTTTGAATATATATCAGATATGATATTTGCTCAGGGAAAACCATACAGTCGGTGTACACCCAAATAAAACTGCATTTTCGCTTAATCAGTTCTTGATCTACACTGGTTGAAACGTCCAAGAAAAGTCTAACAAGAAGTGTGAATATGGATCAGATAGGGGTTTTACTGTCAGATCTTTTTCCACACTTGTCATAAATACCGAAGGGTCCTTTCCTTTCATCATGGCACATATACTATCATAATCGACATTAATAAGTTAAATTCCGTTTACAGTCATTCAGTTACTTCAGTATCCTCTTACTACAATTTTTACACTTATCTGTTATCTAAAAGTAATTATTAAGGGTTAACATCATGAACTCATTGAATTAAAATTTCAAATAAAACTATTAGACTAGTTAAGACCATGCAAGTTCATGAAATAAGATATACTGGTAACTCATTTTTTCCCCCAGAAATATTATGTTACGTTTTCTTTATAAATGGTCAATTAATTACGTGCACTTTCTTTTACAGAAAAATGGCACAGGCTCCCACCGATATGGCTGAAACAAACAGGTCCGGTCAAGTTAAAGTCGATGAAATAAGAGAGGAGACATTACAAACTGTAAAACCACTTAAACCAGTGTGGAATAAATATACCTGCGACATTTGCTTTTTATTAGATTTAAGTAAAATCTCCGCTTTATTTTTGTGTTATATATGTCAACAGTACGTGTGTGATAGATGTAATGAGAGTCACGATAAATCCCATCGTATGATAGAAAAAGAGAGTAAGGGGGATGAGAGAGATGAACAGATCGAGAGATTTCTGGACGAAATGATGAATGAGAGTGATAGTGAGAGAAAGGTAATATTTGATAGAGAGAAAGTTTCTGTGGTCGATAGAGTTAATGTTAAACATGAATTGGATACAAGTGATAAATATTGGATAACTGGATTATGTGGACTGGATCACGCAAGGTGGGTTATTTGTGATAATTATAATCATTGCATTAAAATCTTCAGTATTGGTTCGCACATATTACAACGCTATATACGGTTTGGGTCTCATACTTACGGTGTAACAGAAATAAGGGATAAACGAGAACCCACTGAGCAGGGCATAATTTCCACTACTGATATTTCCGTTCCCAACCCATCAAAGCCCAATAAACAATGTATGCTAGCTGTTACGTTGCCAGGGAAACGTAGAATATTGTTTATTAATTTAACACCAAATCCTGCCGTAATCACTAAATCTATAAACACGGAGAAACACTGTCATTCTATAGACTTTAGTGGAGATCAGATTGTTTACCTCTGTAAGGATGAGTACCTTGGTTATGGTTCTGGTCCCTGGTTTGTATCCGTGATGTCCACAGACGGAGTCACGATAAAAACCATAAACACTCATTTACGCTCTTGGCCTGATCTCGCTGTTTGTTCTGGAAGGTTCTATTTAACTGACTGGTGTAACCACAAAGTACTTTGTATGAACGATGAGGGAAAAGTAGTCTATCACAAAACAATAAAATGGTCAGGGCCAGACGCGATCAGTGTAGACCCAGACAACAATAATATTTATATTAGTGCCGGGCATCAACACAAAGTTTACCGACTCGATTCTCGTTTAGAGAGTTTCGAGTCTCTCGTAGATTTAAAGTCGGTAAAGTCGGAGGTTCCCGACGCTATTTGTGTATACAGAGATAGACTATATGTCAGTCATGACCCGAGGTATACTGATGGCCACTTGGTAACTGTAATCAGAGTTTTATAATATCCCATCCTTGGTTAATGTATACACTGTTACATAGTAACACTTATATAACATGAACGTGTTTCATGAATGTTCTTTTGTTGCCATGGTTACCTAGTCACGAGATTACCTTCCCTCATTAATATCCATTGCTTTGTTTACATTATTTAGTCTGCCGTGTTTGGTACACTCAGTTGATACAAATCTTATCAATATTGGTTTTTGGTTTCCATCTTTTATTTTTTAAATTCGTTAATTTATATATTTCTATTTATGATTTAAATTGTATTAATTCAGGATTTGATCTATATTAGTTTCATTTATGATGACCCACATATTTAACACTTTTGATAAAACTTATCTATCAGTGTTTTACCGGCAACTGTTTCCATGCGTCATTCAGATCATTTATTTTTCTATTGATTTAATGTTTAAACTGTTTTACTGTTCTTATTAGCAAGCCTACCTTGTGTAATTCAGTCATTATAATCCGCTTAAAACTTTTTTATATTTGATAATTTTTGATAATTTAATTCGTGTTTTACACTTAAATGAGAGAGAGAGATCGCGCGTTGTGTGTGTGTGTGTGGGGGGGGGGGGGGGGGGGGTCACACACATACAGAGACACAGGGGGGAGGGGGGGGGGGGAATAGACACACATGCATGTACACACACATAGATGGAAACAGACAGTCAGAGAGAGAGAGAGAGAGAGAGAGAGAGAGAGAGAGATACAGAGAAAGAGGGAGAAATATATAATTTGCATCTGTGATTTACTTTTTTCCTTATTTTATAACATTGTATTGCACATGTTTTTAAAGACCAATGCAATTATTAAATGTTTTATATTATTTTAAAGTTTTGACTTTGTGTTTTTGTTTGTTTAAACATGGATTAAGTATAAATATCGTGTCAGGCGAAACCAGATCTCCAACTTTGAGCATCACATGAAGATGTATTGAAGAGTCTGGCGTAAATCATAGGACAGTTTGAAAACATTGTTCGAAAAGTAGCCCAACTTATCACTGTCATTATCACTATTATTGAGTAATTGTTATTAAAATATCTTCGTCCTTTTGAAAACATTGATAAACATAAGATAAATCGACTGATGTCGATGATATAACGGCGACAGTCCAGTAATTCGTTACTGCTTGTACAAGTCAAAGACAATGTGTCTGCAGTTAACCAAAATCGCTGGGCAGGAATGGAACACAGAGCCCTGATCTTCAATCCCACATACAAATTGAACGCTGATCCAGGAAAACAAACCTAGGCGTTATGTGACACTTATGCACGAAGGGGTCATCTAGACGAAATTCTGTCAAAAAGGAAACTGTAATTTTCGGAAGTTTCTAGAAAGCTTCTAGGATTTATTAGCAAATACCCAAATGTTCCTGAGCGTCTCTCAATCAATTTGCAGTAGATGACTTTGGAAACATCTTGAGAAAATGTGGAAGATCTTTAGACGTGAACGTATAAAATTGAATCACAAAATTCAAAACATTGTGGCAAATCGAGACAAAACTCAATCATTGTGACCAGTGTTTCCCCCTTTGTCACAGCGTTTTCACAAGTCGTCGATTATCAAATGGAATGGGTTAATGCTCCATAAGTAGCGACCGCGTTTGTATATTTGGACACAGACGAAGGCATCCTTGAGAATAACACAACTTGTATCAGCAAGCTATTTTAGATCACCTGTGAGCTATTGTGATCACATTTTGTCCGGCGTCCGTCGTGCGTCGTCAGCAATTGCCTTATTAACACTCTACAGGCTACATTTTGCATCTGATCTTCATGAAAGTTTATCAGAACATTCATCATCATCAAATCTTGGACAAGTTCCTAAAAAAGCATATACATGTAATTACGAAAAGTAAAATCTGTGTTGGACTGAAAAGGGGATTCAGTAGAGGTGCCCCACTACACACCTCAAGATGTATACCCCTACCCGCGCACACCCCAAACAGAACATGTGATTGTCGGGGAGGATATCCCTCCCAGATATCGCCATTCCCCCGACACGCAATGCCCGCGTATACGGGGACATAACATCGATATGCTGCAGGCCATACTCCACTGACTCAGATTTGGAGCAATTGGTCCGACACAGATTTTACTTCATATAACAGGAGGCGGACCCGAGCCCAGCTACCACCGCCTCCGTGATTGTTAAACAGTTTGATGAATAGATAATTGTTCATCAATGTGCTATCCGAAAATGGACCTCCGAACAGCGGAGATGTTGTCGAGAATCCTTGCACACAATGCTGTCTGCTACAAAAGCAGAGCTCTCTCTCTCTCTCTGTATAAAAAGTTGTTGAATTGATTCAAATAAAATTAATGTATGGTCAAAGGGAGAACACTCTGTAAATTTGTTGTTGAGTATTAGATTTTCACACCATGTGTTTGTTGATGTTTTAAAATAGTGGATTTGAAAAATGTAAATAAATGGATTTAAAATTACATCAGGAATAAAATAACCATAGATGTAGGTAATTAAATATACTTTGACCCCTTACAATGTATTGATTGCAGGTGTCTTGCTAGTGTAAGACTGTAGATTGTGATTTTAAAGATTGTTTGCAGACGCGGGGAATATAACAACGGTAAAAATAGACAGAAACAATGTTGGATAGCTCGATTGGGGTATACTGGAATAGAGCTTTCAATCACAGAATGAATGCCACCAAAATAATTTGTAATCTTTGATATAATAAGGATTAATCATTATGACCAAAGATAGTATTGTAGTAAATAACACTAAGAGGGAATAGGTCGTATGACGTCATCACTTTGGAATGTGATTTTCCCACTCTTAAAAATGTAAACAATAGTGGTTTTAAACGTTATGGAGACATTTCCACCGAGACAAGTCTGTTGTTCGAACTAAACTTGTCCGAGTGGACCCATCACAACGACCAATTAAAGAGTGCAATATATAGTTATATTCAAATTATTTGTTTTAAGATTAAACACCCACTTTCGTATTATGGTCAAAGGGAAGTAAATCAGATCGGAATGGTCTCCCATTGGACAATACTGATTTTGTTGAACGTGTTTATAATAAAGTTGAATACACTCCGACTGATTTGTAAACAAAACATTGTGGCCAACATTGTTTGCTTTTAGCTTTATTGACAGCTTAGGAGCCATTTTCATAGCGATATAAGAGTGACCTTTGATTTGACGTCATGGCTAAACAAAAAAAGGTTGGATAGCATGTGAGTTTGTTGCTTTTTGGTAGTTTTGATAATGAACTTTGATTGAATTTAGGTGTAACCGGGTTGAATTATTTATGTATTAGGTTATTAAAGGATTAGGTTTGCCTGACAATTTCAATCTTATACAAAGAATCATTGCATTTTCTATATATTTCAAGAACAAAATTTGGTACTCACAGATCAGTTTTAAATCAACTATAGTCTAACTTTTATCCTTGAGTTTTATACAAGTCCAATGACACTCATCATAATATGTCCACGGTCACTCTTATAATACATAAGTCCACTGTCACAGGAATTCACTGAGTCCAATTGTTACTGCACAATCCAACGTCGACCGAACATTACATCTATGTCTCTTAGATCCGTCCACTTCTTCGCTCTTTGGCCTAAATATCTCTCTACCTTCACGGCTAGAATCTATCTCTTCCTTCACAGCCTGAATATATCTCTCCCTTCACGGAAAAAGAATGTCCTCATTCAGTTATCCTGTCTTCGTTCATCAGTTATCCTTCCCTATATAATTATTACTATATATTCCATCAGCTTATTGGGCGCCATTTATGTAGCATAGAGGTCTGTCCCATAGATTGACAATAATTCTGTAGCTATGTGTTTGTATAAGGGGATAATTATACTGCCTTGTTATAGAGCTAGCTTTTATAGCGACACAGTAGAGTGTTCGCCTATGGGACAAGAGGTCCCAAGTTCGAGCCCTGTTCGGGTCGGACTCTTTCAGCCGGGTTACATAGGTTTCTGGGTTAGTTCTTCTGTTGGGAAAGAGCCATAGCCCAAATTGCTACAATGGTGGCATATGGAAATTGTAAGAATCCAGTTTCGGTATTAAGTGTCCTTGTTCGTTACTTGCATATTGCAGACCAAACTTTCACTTTCAGGCAAGCTCATTTAACCTGTCAGCAATAAAATAAGGGGGAAAAATGACAAAAACCAACCCCCAGAAAGCTCCCAGAGGCTCAGATTAAGTAATTAGGGGTTCAATCAATGTTATTGGTGTTGTTGTTCTCTGTCAGGCTGGGGTAGAATACTATAATGAGTACCAGGGACTCTGTGGATGTCGCCCAAGCCACATATTCAGCAACAGTTTTTTGCCATGTACTTAACCTTTCTCTCAAATTCCTCTTAATGAGCAAGATTTCCTTGCTCGGATAGTTTTATTTTTTACGAAAGCCTGGGTTTTTGTCTAGTTTGAACATCGCCTTGATCAGACCTGATGGAAACACATACAAATGAACCGATAAACAACTTCAGTCAATCATGTACGGAATTTCAGATGAATATATGGGATTGAAGTTGTCTCCCATTAGACAATAATGATTTTGTTGGAAGTTGAAAGTGTTGTTTATTAAATTGAATAACCTGTGACTGATTTATAATATAAAATAGTGTTTGCTTTTAGCTATGTTGACACATTAAGAGCCATTTTCAGAACATGCTGTATATTTGAAATTGAAAGTAAAATTCAGTGCGGGATAAGTGTCACCGTTGATTTGACCTTCTAGCTCTGTCAAAAAACGGTGAACTTGTGAGTTTGTTTTACGTTTTTGGTAGTTCTAAGAATGAACTTTAGTTGGATACAGGTATATGTGTTATTTCATTTGCTAGTAACGAACCATAACCCATAATGCTATAATGGTCGCCTATGGAAAATGATTTACTTCCCTTTGACCTAAAGCAGACGAAGTTTGAAGACATTCCTCATCAAACCTTTATTAAATGGAATATCCATACAAGTTTTGGCTAAAGCTGGAGAATACCATAGAAAAACACTCTAGGACCCCGGGGGAGGGTCAGAATGCCTGGAGTGGATAGGTTACACGGACAGGGATGGTTATCCTGTCAAGAGTTACTTGGCCTGATGGCAGATGTACACAGACCCTTGTTCAGCGGTTGATCTTGATGATTAGACATAGGTCTGAGCTGGTAGAGGTTGACACACATGGAAGTTGCATGGATGTCAGTCACCTCTGTCACAATAAGAGATGCATAAAAGAAGGTCATCTTACCGTTGAACCCAATTATGTTAACACTGGGCGTCGTCAGTGTGTGGCCAGAGGGTCCTGCCTTGGGCACGAGCCTGTATGCATCTTCTGATGTAGGTACACTTCTGCGCCTCAACTTCATTTGTTTCCGAGCATATCCATCATGGTCAGTGTTGGCCCTGAATTGTATAATGTGTGGCAGATTTTGGGTCTTAGTCCGTGTTTTTAGCTCACCTATGCACGAAGTGCAAGGTGAGCTTTTGTGATCACTGAATGTCCAGCGTCCGTCGTCGTCGTCGTCTGTCCGTCCGTCTGTTAACAATTTCCTACAAATGACTTTTTCTATTAAACCAATGGACAGATTTCAAAATAACTTCACAGGAATGGTCCTTAGGTGGTCCCCTTTCAAAGTTGTTCAAAGAATTTAATTCCAAGTAGAACTTTGACTGTTGCGGCATCAGAAAAGGGGAAAATTGCCAAATCTTAAAAAATCTTCTTGTCCAAATGTGCTGGCCCGATTTGAAAATTATTTTGCACAAATGTTCCTTAGGGCACCTTCTACCAAGATTGTTCAAATATTTCCGATCCGTTTAAAATCATGGCCGCAAGGGGGCGGGGCTTGTTTTCCTTATATGTGCATTGTTAAAACTTTAAAAAATCTTCTTGTTCAAAAGTACTGGCCAGATTTCAAAATAATTTCACAGAAATGGTCCTTAGGTGGTCCCCTTTCAAAGTTGTTCAAAGAATTTCATTCCAAGTAGAACTTTGGTTGCTGCGGCATCAGAAAAGGGGAAAATTGCCAAATCTAAAAAAATCTTCTTGTTCATAAGTGTTAATTGGCCCGATTTAAAATTATTTTGCACAAATGATCCTTGGGGCACCCCCTACCAAGCTTGTTCAAATATTTCCGATCCGTTGAAAAACATGGCCGCAAGAGGGTGGGGTTTGTTTTCCTTATATGTGCATTGTTAAAACTTTAAAAATCTTCTTGTCCAAAAGTACTGGCCAGATTTCAAAATAACTTCACAGAAATGGTCCTAAGGTGGTCCCCTTTCAATGTTGTTCAAAGAATTTAATTCCAAGTAGAACTTTGGTTGCTGCGGCATTAGAAAAGGGGAAAATTGCCAAATCTTAAAAAAACTTATCGTCCAAAAGTGCTGGCCCGATTTAAAAATTATTTTGCACAAAATTTATGTTCCTAAGGGCACCCTCTATGAAGATTGTTTAATTATTTCCGATCCGTTGAAAAACATGGCTGCAACGGGCCAGTTTGATTAAATCAGGTGAGCGATATAGGACCATCATGGTCCTCTTGTTTGTATATTTGCCATCAGTTGATTTTTCACATAATTTTTCCGCTCACGATGCTTTTCGTACAGTTTGAATAGCCGCTGTCTTCGTAGCTTACACTTCAATTTGAATTCAATGGACTTTTCGCGTGTTTTTATCTCTTCAGAGTAAGTTTGGGGTGACTCTAGCTGACAGTCAGCACGAATTCCTGAAGGAATTGCACATCCGGCAGCAGAACAAAGTTTGCGCAACGAATTTTCGGGTCCATTATTTACAGAGTGTAGGGCACTGTGTGCACGTGACTGGAAGTTCCTCGAAAACGTATTGTCTTTTGGTAAGCAACGTTTAATGGCTCTATTTGTCCCCTCGACTTTCTGTGTGTTAGTATTCAGCCTGGTTTCCCGGCTGTAGCTTTTCCAGGCACTCATTACAGAAAATACAAAAGTACAGGGAAACCATGGAATAACCATGGAAAAAAACAAGGGATTTAATATTAAAATGCGGAAACGCTAGAATAGGTCCGAATACTCCGGTGTTCACAGAACCATTCCGAGTGGTCCATGGAATTTCCGGGTTTTCTACTTAAATGTACTGGAGTTTCCATGGAAAGTGTCAGATTATCCCAAAGTATCCCTGGAAAGTTGTCCGAATACTCAGATGATTTTCCGTGGATTTTCGTTAGAGTCCCTGGAAAAGCTACAGCCGGGCAATTTGACCTTTTCATCTCCAAGGCGATATTCAATCATCTCCATTAAGATTTTCGCATTCTCCTCCTTCTTCAAGTCTATTTTGAATGTGCTGGATAGAAAAATACTGTTGAAAAGCCAGTTATTGTTCCTTGCCCTTTGCACACTGCTGAATTGATCCTGCACAGACTGTGATTCCCTGCAAAGCATTGCTTTATAGTGGACATCATGACGCGCATGTCATCTAGGATATGTTTCGATTTCTTCTTGATGATATAATGAAGTTCAGCCTGTCAGCGTTTGTTCATATCTAATGCAAACCTGTTTTGTGTGTACTGCCGTTATGCTTTGGTTTTCCCTGGCATGATAAGATAACAGTGCAGGAAAAGGTATATACCTATAAGACATTGCTGCTAACATCTGGAACAGATTTATGCCAACACTGACTTTTGAATGTATGATACATGTAAAATAATGTGAAAAAGAATGAAATTTTAAAGCAAATGAGGGCTATGTCATTAAATGTTAATTAACATCAGCACATTTAAGTTTTCAATGACTACTAGAGCATTTGACATGTTAAAAACACCCAATCAGACTGAAAACTAACAAAATCAAAGGACTGAAAGTACTGCTGGAAGGTGATTTAAAAGTGATGTCAGCCAGGTGCAGAATCTGATGTGATGATGAATTGTATGCAAGGTATGAACAGATCTCTTGCATAAAAGCATAATTAAGTATTAGTGTGCCTGCCCTCAATTCAAATCAATTCTCACATTACAAGCACATTAAAAAAGTGTTATAAAATTTAAATAATATGAAACTTACGATGATCTGATCTTTATAGATATAATTTTATTTTTGATGTGTATAACGCGTAAAGTGTGGATTCAAACACTTTCAAATATTAGACAATTTAAGACAATTAGATATTCGGATAAAATCTGATTTAATGTTAAAAAAGAGCAAATGCATATATATATTAAAAAACCAAAGGCTTCTTTTGCCACAATTTTTTTTTTTTCAAGAGCTACAATATCTAAAGAGGCAACGTGTTAAGGTGTTTTAGAAGTATGCATGAGTTCGATTTTACCATACCAATTCAGGAAAAGAGACTTTCACATCTTTCTCTCTTCCCCCGGTAGATCAGTTGGTAGCGACGCGGGCTGTCAATCCCAGCGGCTGTGAGTTCGAATCCAAGCTCGGCCAACATTTTTCCGTCGTTTGACAAAAGTCAATGTGACACGCGTTATTCATCTTTCACCAATGGGCTAACAGTATATGTGGAAAAGCAGCCAGTTGCTTGGAAAGAATGTTGGGTGGATTCTTTGTGTGAGAAATCCAGGAGACCCATGAATATGTGAATTGGCCGCCGTGATATGACTGAACAATTGTTGAACACGTCGTTAAAGCCCAATCAATCAATCCTTTTTAGCTCACCTGAGCTTTGCAGAGTTATTCTGATCGCCTTTTGTCAAGTGTGCGTCGTGCGTCAACTTCTTCTCCTCAGTAACCAGTGGGTCAATTGGGATGAAATTTCACAGAAAGCATCCTCTCAATAACCTCACCAGATTTCCTTCAAATTTTTGGGATCCATGCAGAATTCTGGTTTCCATGGCAACGAAATGAAAAAAACTTCAAAATTCTTCTTCTCCCAAACTGGTCGGCAGATTTTCAAATAATTTTGTAGAAATGTTCCTTAGATGACCCTCTATTCCTTCAAGCCATGTTGATTCGTCAAAAAACATGGTCCCAAGGGGGGCGGGGCTATTTTGCCTTATATGGCTATAGTGAAAACTTAAAAAATCTTCTTCACCGAAAGTGTCAGGCCGATTTTCAAATTATTTTGTAGAAATGCTCCTTAGATGACCCTCTATCAGATTCCTTCAAACCATTTTGATTGGTTGAAAAACATGGCCGCCAGGGGGGTGGGGCTATTTTGCCTTATATGGCTATAGTGAAAACTTAAAAAATCTTCTCCTCCGAATGTATCAGGCCGATTTTCAAATAATTTTGTAGAAATGTTCCTTGGATGACCCTCTATCAGATTCCTAAAAGCCAAGTTGATTTGTCGAAAAACATGGCCGCCAGATGGGTGGGGCTATTTTGCCTTATATGGCTATAGTGAAAACTTAAAAAATCTTCTCCTCCGAAAGTGTTGGGCCTATTTTCAAATAATTTTGTAGAAATGTTCCTTAGATGACCCTCTATGAGATTCCTTCAAGCCATTTTGATTGGTTGAAAAACATGGCCGCCAGGGGGGCGGGGTTATTTTGCCTTATATGGCTATAGTGAAAACTTAAAACATCTTCTCCTCCGAAAGTATTAGGCCGGTTTTAAAATAATTTTGTAGAAATGTTCCTTGGATGACCCTCTATCAGATTCCTACAAGCCAAGTTGATTGGTCTTAAAACATGGCCGCCAGATGGGTGGGGCTATTTTGCCTTATATGGCTATAGTGAAAACTTAAAAAATCTTCTTCTCCGAAAGTGTCAGGCTAATTTTCAAATAATTTTGTAGAAATGTTCCTTAAGTGACCCACTTTCAGATTCCTTCAAGCCATGTTGATTAGTCAAAAAACATGGCCGCCAGCGGGAAGAGCTATTTTGCATTATATGGCTATAGTGAAAACTTAAAAAATCTTCTCCTCCAAAAGTGTCAGGCCGATTTTCAAATAGTTTTGTAGAAATGTTTCTATGGTGACCCTCTATCAGATTCATTTAAGCCAAGTTGATTGGTCTGAAATTATGGCTGTCAGGGGATGGGGCTTATATAGCTAAAGTGAAAAAAAATAATCAGGTGAGCGATTCCAGGGCCATCATGGCCCTCTTGTTTATGCCATCTATTCCAAAAATTAATGACACCACTGGTGAAAACTTAAAAAATCTTCTCCTCCGAAAGTGTCTGGCCGATTTTCAAATAATTTTGTAGAAATGTTCCTTGGATGACCCTCTATCGGATTCCTTCAAGCCATGTTGATTGGTCAAAAAACCTGACCTCCAGGGGGCGGTGCTATTTTGCCTTATATGGCTACTATAGTGAAAACTTAAAACATCTTCTTCTCCCAAACTGGTTGGCAGATTTCAAATAATTTTGTAGAAATGCTCCTTGGTGACCCTCTATCAGATTCCTTCAAGCCATGTTGATTGGTCGAAAACATGGCTGCCAGGGGTGGGGGGGGGGGGGGGGGGAGGGGGGGGGCTATTTTGCCTTATATCATAATATGGCTATAGTGAAAACTTAAAAAATCTCTCCTCTGAAAGTGTAATGCCGATTTTCAAATAATTTTGTAGAAATGTTCCTTGGATGAAAAAAAATGGCTGCCAGTGGGGGCGGGGCTATTTTGCCTTATATGGCCATAGTGAAAACTTAAAAAATCTTCTTCTCCAAAAGTGTCAGGCCGATTTGTAGAAATGACCCACTTTCAGATTCCTTCAAGACATGTTGATTAGTCGAAAAACATGGCCGCCAGTGGGCAGGGCTATTTTGCATTATATGGCTATAATAATTTTGTAGAAATGTTCCATAAATGACCCACTTTCAGATTCCTTCAAGCCAAGACTTGAAGTTGATTGGTCGGAAACTATGGCTGCAAGGGGGCGGGGTTTATATAGCTAAAGTTTAAAAAAAAATTAGGTGAGCTATCCAGGGCCATGATGGCCCTCTTGTTATATAATCATTCTGTAATTTACCCTTTACAAAGCCCCCTAATCCCCTAATACATATTAAGTCGAGTAGGGCGTTCGGGGAACACACCATTCGTGCATTACCAGATAACTAACACTCCTCCCTAGCACACAACTATTGACAACATAATGACAAAACATGAGAAATTTTTCCCAGGTCTCCAAATGTTGCTGCAAGTAGTAAATGCATTAAACTACTTTCAAGGAAAATATGTATTTAACAAATTATGAGGTAAATATTAGAAACCTGCAGCAGACGATTTTGAAAACATCTGAGAGGGAATTTTTCCTTTTCCCACAACGTTTCAATTAGTAAATATATATATACATATATTGGAATCCGCTGTGGTCGAGTGGTTAGCGTCGGGGATTTCGAAACCGGGTGTCCCGGGTTCGATCCCCGGTGGTGACACTGCGGTCATGGTGGAGTGCCCTTGGGCAAGGCACATTTTCTAGCCTAGTACTGGTACTGGTTTATTTACCCAGGGATCATGAATGAGTGAACTGTCGCCGTGATATAACTGAAATAATGTTGAAAGCGGCGTAAAACCCCAATAAAATAAATAAATAAATATATACATATATAATATATACAGAGCTCCAGATAATATTTTGGCAAGAGGAGTAATTACTTATGAAAATTTTGTTTGATGAGTAACGCCCAAAGTACAATGAGTATTATATTAAAGAATTAACTGTTTGTGACAAATGTAACACATTGTAAAACAACAGTTCAGTTACTGATACATCGTATAGAATGCTGGTTATTCTTACATAATTGTCAATATATTGTCAAGTTCTGTTCAGTAAATATATACAATTTGACATAGCTTAGTCAACACATTTTGTTTTTGTTTTCTTGACTCTTGGTTTATTGTCCAACATTAATCGCCTCTTTCTTTTCGATTTTGCCAACCATTGTTTGGCACACTTAACACTCCAGTCAGAGGCAAAGAGGCAAACTCTTCAAGCCATCATTAAAAAATTGTTTGTTTGCCCTTTACCGACTCTAGATTTTAGAGGTGGGTCGGTAGGTCGGAAAAATATTTTATTTTTTGGGATGGGAGGATTAATAAACTAATATGAATGTTGAATGACATATAAATTGTAAAAGCTGCCCTGTTTCAGTGACTGACCTAAATCGGTTACCTTGTTGTTTTGCATTTATAATGCCCTTCAATTTGAAGAGTTCTATGGTATCAATTTTTTTTGTGGTCTAGCTCAAGTGTAAACATATAAATACAGAAATGATTTTTTGGATAGGTCACAGCCTTTTTAGCTCACCTATGCACGAAGTGCAAGGTGAGCTTTTGTAATCACTGAATGTCCGGCGTCCGTCGTCGTCGTCGTCTGTCCCTCCGTCTGTTAACAATTTCCTACAAATGACTTCTTCTACTAAACCAATGGACAGATTTCAAAATAACTTCACAGGAATGGTCCTTAGGTGGTCCCCTTTCAAAGTTGTTCAAAGAATTTAATTCCAAGTAAAACTTTGGCTGTTGCGGCATCAGAAAAGGGGAAAATTGCCAAATCTTAAAAAATCTTCTTGTCCAAATGTGCTGGCACGATTTGAACATTATTTTGCACAAATGTTCCTTAGGGCACCCTCTACAAAGATTGTTCAAATATTTCCGATCCGTTGAAAAACATGGCCGCAAGGGGGCGGGGCTTGTTTTCCTTATATGTGCATTGTTAAAACTTTAAAAAATCTTCTTGTTCAAAAGTACTGGCCAGATTTCAAAATAATTTCACAGAAATGGTCCTTAGGTGGTCCCCTTTCAAAGTTGTTCAAAGAATTTCATTCCAAGTAGAACTTTGGTTGCTGCAGCATCAGAAAAGGGGAAAATTGCCAAATCTTAAAAAATCTTCTTGTTCATAATTGTTGGCCCGATTTAAAAATTATTTTGCACAAATGTTCCTTGGGGCACCCCCTACCAAGCTTGTTCAAATATTTCCGATCCGTTGAAAAACATGGCCGCAAGGGGTTTGGGGCTTGTTTTCCTTATATGTGCATTGTTAAAATTTAAATATCTTCTTGTCCAAAAGTACTGGCCAGATTTCAAAATAACTTCACAGAAATGGTCCTAAGGTGGTCCCCTTTCAATGTTGTTCAAAGAATTTAATTCCAAGTAGAACTTTAGTTGCTGCGGCATTAGAAAAGGGAAAATTGCCAAATCTTAAAAAAACTTCTTGTCCAAAAGTGCTGGCCTGATTTAAAAATTATTTTGCACAAAATTTATGTTCCTAAGGGCACATTATTTCCGATCCGTTGAAAAACATGGCCGCAACGTGGCGGGGCTTGTTTTCCTTATATGTACATTGCTAAAACTTTAAAAATCTTCTTGTTCTCCATAGATTCATAGAGAATTTTTTTTAAAAATCTTCTTGTCTAAAAGAAGAGGGCCCAACCTTTGATATAAATATGTAGCATCATCTAGTGGACCTCTACCAAGATTGTTCAAATTATAGCCATGGGGTCAAAAATGACCCCATCCCGGGGGTTCCCTGTTTTACATAAACTTAGGGGAAATTTTTTAAAAATCTTCTTGTCTAAAAGTAGAGGGCCCAGGCCTTTGATATTGGGTATGTAGCATCATCTAGTGGACCTCTACCAAGATTGTTCAAATTATAGCCCTCGGCTCAAAATGACCCCTCCCCTGGGGTCTATTGTTTTACATAGACTCATATAGAGACAAAACTTTAAAAATCTTCTTGTCTAAAAGATATTTGGTATGTAGCATCATCTAGTGGACCTCTACCAAGATTGTTTAAATTATAGCCCTGGTGTCAAAAAGGACCCCTCCCCGGGGTTTTTCATAGACTCATATAGGGGATAGAACACTGAAAACTTTTTAAGTTTGATTAAATCAGGTGAGCGATATAGGACCATCATGGTCCTCTTGTTTATCATATAGAGGGTGTGCTTTAAGTGCAAAAGTATCTCTGTAGTGAATACAACTTGGGAAACCCAAAATGTACAAGTGACCATTCCAGTCAATCGTATATTTGTGATATGTAAATCAAAACTAATTTTAGACTTAGGAAAGCCAAAATGTATGCGGTAAACGTCATCAATATTGGGGCCGTTGAATAGGCATGCACACAAGACATGTATCGATTGTAAACTTCCGCTAATATTGCAAAACTGAGTATACTCCCAGCCACTGGATAAATCTCAAAATTAACTGCAATTACTGCGATTTGTCAAAGAAATAACCCTGTAAAAGATTGACAATTAGAAATGCGTATTATTCTGCCCAAAAATTTCACTCGCAAAAATATGCTTGTGCCTGAAATCTCACATCGCAATTCGCGAGTATGCTTAAATTCGAACCCTGTAAAAATGTATCGCATGGTGCATATATGAGAAATTCTTTCCTGTGTAATAGATTTCCAAATAAGGAGATGTTTACTACAGCTTCAAGAAAGCGCGCGAAAAAAAAATCACGTGATCTGTATGTATGCCTGTGAAAATATTCGTCAAGTAGAAAGCGACTCCAGTGGATGAAGCTCCCCTTTTAACTGTCTCGCGAGTTTACAAATTAGCAAAGCAACCAATACACACTCTGACTGATCACATGGTCAACATACACAGCATTTGAGTGAGTTATTTATAGAAAAGTCTATTTTGAAATTACAATGACAAAGATTTGGTTTCCGATTTACGTAATAAGCTATGTAGAAAACGGGAACAATTACTTTTAGTTTTAAAAATTGACTAGATTTTTCCGAGAAACTTTGAAAGTATTATTGATTTGTGATTTTAAAAAGAAGATACGCATGATATCGTGAACGGATGAGTAAATTGCAAAATGTATGCGTATTTGTAACTCATGGAATTTGGAACACATATGCGTATTTGGTCATTTTCCATTTGTAATTTACGCAGATACGCACGTTATCTGGAGCTCTGTATAATATATAAATTATGTAAATACCTATAAATGAATATACTAGAGGAAATGTAAGGAATATAACTGAAAGTCGTAATTAAGGATAGATTAGCACATTTTTTGGGAAACTACTCATTGTACCTAATTTCTCTTTATCCAACAATGTTTTATGAAATTTGCAGCAGCTTTAAAAACATTTCGGATCCATTACTGAAAGTATTAATTCAGGATAGCTATTGATTTGAAATAAAATATAACTAATGGTGTGTTGGTGTTATTACCGTTGATTTCGTTCCTTTATTATCATTTTATAATTTATAATAAAGTTAAAACATAACTTGTAAATTACCCTTTCGATTTGTCCCCACTTTTAGCCAACTTTTCCCCCACTGAAATATTACTGGCAATAACCGCAACTTAAATTAACCCATCCCCAAAATCTAACAAGTCTGCAGCGGATGAGTTTGAAAACATATGGACAAAATTATGGAAAATCGTTTATCAAATAGTTTGTTTATAAATACAAAAACGTATATGTCCGACATTGTCAAATTGCGTACAGGCAGTGGTACGAAACCGACATTGTCGAATTGCGTAAAGGCAGTGGTACGAAACATCAGAAACGTAGATTATCTACCTTCCTGTAACATCCCTCATCATATAATTATAAAACAAAGTATATGAAAGTAATTCAATAACTTCATTATAGATCTAAACAACGATGCTGTTTACATGTTGAATTATATAACTTTTGCTTTCTCTACGTCAATTTGTTCTATTTTATTAATTTGACGACACGGTCTGTCCTCGATTTGACCTAGTTCGAGTATATATCTCTGATCCGTTCACAAAAGCGTGGCACGTAGGAATATACATAATAATGTTACTGCAGAAGTATTTGTATTTCTTAAAATAAGATTCATTTCAAAAGACGCAAATACATTTTCAGTTTGAAAATAAAGTGTACAAACTATATTCTTCATTCAACTGATTGTACATGAAAAGACTATATTAGGTAGATTTTACTTTGAATTCATCGCACTATATTGATTAGCGTATGTATACAAAAGTTCCTGTAGAATTAAATGTTATAGGGCATATTCCATTTGGGTCAGCAGGCAATCACATAGGAAGGAGATTATTACATAATAATCACCTTCCAAAAACCATTCAAGGTTGGATTGATAAGTCCCTTTTTAAGAATAAAAAAAATTTTGGTCAAAGGAGGCCATCCTATTATAAGTGTACAGAAAAGCACAGTGCACAGAGGGTAAAGGGAAATTGCTACTTTTCCATAAAGGTTTTACCAAATTGATTGAAATGTTGTTTGTAAGTCCGCAATAGACGGCCATATATTAAAATGTAAAAATTATGCCATTTATCGAAAAACAGAATTTGATTTAAAGCAGGGCTTAGTTTTCAGTACTTTTTCCCCCTTTTCGCTTATTTTCATCTCTTGTACTCCTTGTATACCTGTAGACGAAATTCCTAATCAAACCTTTATTAAATGGAATATCCATACAAGTTTTGACTTAAGCTGGAGAATGCCATAGAAAAACACTCTAGGACCCCGAGGGGATGTTCAGAATGCCTGGAGTGGATGAGTTACACAGACAGGGATGGTTATTCTGTCAACAGGGTTACTTGGCATGATGGCAGATGTACACAGACCCTTGTTCAGCGGTTGAACTTGATGATTAGGCATAGGTCTGAGCTGGTAGAGGTTGACACACATGGAAATTGCATGGATGTCAGTCACCTCTGTCACAATAAGAGATGCAAAAATGAAGGTCATCTTACCGTTGAACCCCATTATGTTAACACTGGGCATCGTCAGTGTGTGGCCAGAGGGTCCTGCCTTGGGCACGAGCCAGCATGCATCTTCTGATGTAGGTACACTTCTTCTGCGCCTCAACTTCATTTGTTTCTGAGCATATCCATCATGGTCAGTGTTGGCCCCGAATTGTATAATGTGTGGCACATTTGGATGTTGGTCAGTGTTATTTTTATATGCGCCCAGGGCTCGAATTTAAGCACTCGCCACTCGCAAAATGCGAGCTGTATTTTAAAAATGCGAGTTGATATTTCTTAAGCTGGCCTTTTTTTGCGAGTGGATTTCAAGTTAAGTACATAACTGTTTATTTAATTTGATTGGATTAAAAGAATAAACACGTATGTTCAAGGTAAAACAAACTAGGTTTAACCTCTTTCTTTTTCTTCTCGCCATATTATCCCCGTAGCAACAGGTTATCAACAGCATGTATACATGTTTACATAAAGAGTAGACTGCGGATAGTATTTTTCGATTACGCACTCACTCTATGAACTGAAAAAAGTTTAAAACCCGTCAACAACAAAAGTGAGTAGACTGTGTCTGGTTTATCGATTGCATTTCTCTATAGTTTAATTAAAAGTTGGGAACCCGTCAAATTCGTTGTTTACATATTTTGTCGACTGCTAAAATGGCTGGCAAAAAAATATCGTATTTTTTTTCAATTGAGTCGACGACGAATAAGAGACAAACATCGAATGAGTCCCCTAAACAAGAGTCACCAATCAAGAAAAAAAGAAATAACCCTTCAATAAATACAGTTCAGAAATGGGAGCGAGAGCTTAATATCACTCTCGGTTACAAATTCGACAGTGACAGAACTGTTGCTGAGATTTGGTGCGTCGATTGCAGAAATCACGCGATCGACAGATCATCCACGATAATAATAATTTATTTCTATTACTATGGTATCACAACATTTAAACAATCGTCCTTGATGAGTTCTAAATCTAATTTTAAAAGAAAGAGCCATTAGCTACCACTATATATTGATTCTATATTAGATCTACTATAAATAGAAAAGAGGGTATTCCAAGATTAAAATAGACAATTTCTCCTTTTACCACACAGTTTTGAACCCTATTCAATGAATACATCCTCAATGTAGGGAAAGGTAAAGCATGGAAAATAATGAGTCATATCGATGGTGAATGAAATTGCTTGGTAGTAGATTTCCAAATAAGGAAATGTTTACTACAGCTTCAAGAAAGAACGGCAAATAAATATCACGTGATGCCCGCGAAAATATCACGTGGTGTTATTTCACATCCATTGGATGAAGCTCTCTTCTTTTAACTATCTCGCGAGATTACAAGTTAGGAAAATAATGTACACTGATCACGTGGTCAACATACATTGTACTAGCTATATATAGTATTTGAGTGAGTTATTAATAGAAAGGTACCAGGTTTATCTTCATTCTTTCTCCCCGTAGACTATAGATCGATGCATTAAATTGTTATGATTGTTAGACTTACAACAAGCATTTCATTCTTTATTAATATAAATTGCAAAAGGCAAGTGATTTTCTGTGCGTGACAGGCGATACGCTCTTGGATTGATTAAAAACTGCTTACGTGCCTTTTGAACACTGCCGGGCGTCTATCTGTCTGTCATTGATAAAGTCATTGAAGGGAGATATTTGAATTTATTTACTCGGTAGTCTAATATTCCATAATGTGACTATATAAATAGTAGTGCTGGTGGTATTTTTGTGAGTTGACTCACAGCCAAAAGACCAACAACATTGCCATATGGACCAAGGCATTAAGTATTAAGATAATCATGAGAAGGACTGACTGTGGTTACAGTGAAGGACTGATAAATTAATCATTTAAAAGTTTAAGAACTATGTCTCTCACTCACAGTTTCTGCACTGTCACACTTGTTATTGTTGAATCCATGATTCATATTTCTGTTTTGATACTTAAAGTGGTCATTAAAATGATTTACTACTAATAATAAAGTCTAATACTATTTGTCAAATGAGTACAGGTTTTGAAACAAATAATTTTGTTTTTTAGCCATTTCGGCGAAAATTGTTTTGGCTAGTTGGTTTCACATTTGGCCAGTTGAAATTTTAGGCACTGGCCAAATTCGCAAGTGCACAAAAAAGTTAATTTCTAGCCCTGTGCGCCGTCAGTTGATTTTTCACATAATTTTGTGCTCACGATGCTTTTAATACAGTTTGAAAAGCCGCTGTCTTCGTAGCTTACGCTTCAATTTGAATTCAATGAACTTTTCGCGTGGTTTTTAGCTCGACTTTTGAAAAAAACGAGAGCTATTGTCATGATCCTGGCATGGTCGTCCAGTTAAGGTTTTTTGTTCAGCTCAGCTTCTTTTTATGCCCCCGGAATCACCGATTCGGTGGGCACCTAGTTTTTGGCCTGTCTGTCTGTCTCTTTGTCTGTCTGTCGAAAAAAACTTTAACCACTACTTTTGAACCATAACAGGTACGGCTACCATATTTCACATGTGTATTCCTTGTGACATGACCTTTCTGTCAGTACCAACATTTTTGACCTTGCGACCTTGACCTTTGATCTAGATGTTGTCTCTTTGTCTGTCTGTCGAAAAAAACTTTAACCTTGACCACGTCTTTTGAACCATAACAGGTACGGCTACCATATTTCACATGTGTATTCCTTGTGACATGACCTTTCTGTCAGTACCAACATTTTTGACCTAGTGACCTTGACCTTTGACCTAGATGTTGCCATTCAGGGGCATCAGTGTTTCACAAACACATCTTGTTTTTTTAGCTCACCTGTGCACGAAGTGCTCAAGGTGAGTTATTGTGATCGCCCTATGTCCGTTGTCCGTCGTCCGTCAACATTTTCTCCTCTGTAACCGGTGGGTCAACTGGGATGAAACTTCACAGAAAGCAACCTCTCAATGTCCTCACCAGAATTCCTTAAAATTTTCGGGATCCATGCAGAATTCTGGTTTCCATGGCAACGAAATGAAAAAACTTCAAAATTCTTAAAAAATCTTCTCCTCCGAAAGTGTCAGGCCGATTCTCAAATAATTTTGTAGAAATGTTCCTTGGGTGACCCTCTATCAGATTCCTTCAAGCCATGTTGATTGGTCGAAAAACATGGCCGCCAGGGGGGGCGGGGCTATTTTTCCTTATATGGCTATAGTGCAAACTTAAAAAATCTTCTTCTCCAAAAGTGTCAGGCCGATTTACAAATAAATTTGTAGAAATGTTCTTTGGGTAACCCTCTATCAGATTCCTTCAAGCCATGTTGATTGGTCAAAAACATGGCCGCCAGGGGGCGGGGCTATTTTGCCTTTTATGGTTATAGTGCAAACTTAAAAAATCTTCAACATCTTCTTCTCAGTAACCGGTGGGTCAATTGGGATGAAACTTCACAGAAAGCATCCTCACAATGACCTCACCAGAATTCCTTCAAATTTTTGGGATCCATGCAGAATTCTGGTTTCCATGGCAACGAAACGAAAAAAACTTCAAAATTCTACTTCTCCCTAACTGGTTGGCAGATTTTGAACTTATTTTGTAGAAATGTTCCTTGGGTGACTCTCTATCAGATTCCTTGAAGCCATGTTGATTGGTCGAAAAAACATGGCCGCCAGGGGGGGCGGGGCTTTTTTGCCTTATATGGCTATAGTGAAAACTTAAAAAATCTTCTCCTCCAAAAGTGTCAGGCCGATTTTCAAATAATTTTGTAGAAATATTCCTTGGATGACCCGCTATCAGATTCCTTTAAGCCATGTTGATTGGTCGAAAATCATGGCCGCCAGGGGGGGGGCGGAGCATTTTTGCCTTATATAGCTATAGTGCAAACTTAAAAAATCTTCTCCTCCAAAAGTGTCCGGCCGATTTTCAAATAATTTTGTAGAAATGTTCCTAGGATGACCCTCTATCAGATTCCTTCAAGCCATGTTGATTGGTCCAAAAAATGGCCGTCAGGGGGCGGGGCTATTTTGCCTTTTATTGCTATAGTGAAAACTTAAAAAATCTTCTCCTTCAAAAGTGTCAGGCCGATTTTCAAATAATTTTGTAGAAATGTTCCTAGGGTGACCCTCTATCAGATTCCTTAAAGCCAAGTTAATTGGTTGGAAACTATGCCCGCCAGATGGCGGGGCTTATATAGCTAAAGTGAAAAAAAAAATCAGGTGAGCGATTCCAGGGCCATCATGGCCCTCTTGTTTCTGTTTTCTCCCTATCAGTTAAGCGTCAGTGCCGTACGCGGTGCTCTTGTTTCTCTTCAGAGTAAGTTTGGAGAGACTCTAGCTGAAGGTCAGCACTACTTCCTGAAGGAATTGCACATCCGGCAGCAGAACAAAGTTTGTGCAAGGAATTTCCTTGTCCATTATTGACAGAGTGTAGGGCACTGTGTGCACGTAACTGGAAGTTCCTGGAAAACATCTTGTCTTTGGGTAAGGAACGTTTAATGGCTCTATTTGTCCCCTCGACTTTCTGTGTGTTATTTTTTAGCCTGGTTAGTTGGACCGTTTCATCTCCAAGGTGATATTCAATCATCTCCATTAAGATTTTCTCGTTCTCCTCCTTCTTTTTGTCTATTTTGAAAGTGCTGGATAGAAAAGCCAGTTATTATTCGTTTCCCCTATGCACACTGCTGAATTGATCCTGCACAGACTGTGATTCCCTGCAAAGCATTGCTTTATAGTGGACATCATGACACGCGTGTAATCTAGAATATTTTTCCATTTCTTCCTGATGATATAATGAAGTTCAGCCTGACTTTGGAATGTATGATACATGTAAAATAATGTGAAAAAGAAGGAAATTTTAAAGCATATGTGGGCTATGTCATTAACTGTTAATTAACATCACCGCATTTAAGTTTTCAACAGACTACTAGAGCATTTGACATGTTAAAAACACCCAAACAGACTGAAAACTAACAAAAAAAACATTTGAGGTTGGATTTATAAGTCCCTTTTTAAGAATTAAAAAATTCTATTTTTGGTCAAGGGTGGACATCCTATTATAAATGTACAGAATAGCACAGTGCATAGAGGGTAAAGGGAAATTACTACTTTTCCATAACCGTTCATCCAAATTGATTGAAATTTTGTTTGTAAGTCAACAATAGACGGCCATATACTAAAATGTAAAAATTATGCCGTTTATTGAAAAACAGAATTTGATTTAGGTCAATGTTACAATACACCAAAAAAAATCCTTCTTTGTTTCCATGTAAATAGACCAGTTTCAGTCCTCGATTGTCACACTTTCTTAGCGTTTCTCATGTAGGACAGACACCATATACCATTGAAAAGAGTTACCTCCTAGCTTTAAAACAATCCTAAGAAAATGTGGGGTCATGCACTATGCAAGAAAGAACTCACCAGGCGAAAATGGTAACCCTCATTTTGGACCAAATCGGGCCCGGACAAAACCGGTGTTTAGCATTCTCTACTTTCAATTTCAAACAAGGTCAAAATACTAAAAGTGATCAAATCAATCATTTCCAGTGCATCCTATACATATTCACAATGCATTTAAACTCAATGTCATATATTCAATACATTCTGGTGATGGTATACACTCATTTATACGCAAACAAAGGGTTTTTTAGGGAATATAGTACTGTAGATCAGCAAGTCAGTGGATGTACTTAGCGTAATTTGACCTAAAAGGGAAGTAATTCGGATTGGCTTGCTGGGCAGACAATTTTGTCCAGGGAATTTCAGATGAATATATGGGATTGAAGTTGTCTCCCATTGGACAATAATGACTTTGTTGGAAGTTGAAAGTGTTGTTTATTAAGTTGAATAACATGTGACTGCCCGTACGAAACAGTCCAGGCGTAATCTAACAGGATTCATACAGGAATATCGCTCTAAATCCTACAAGGAAACCAGCAGGAAAATGGAGCGAAATATGTTAATTAGATTGACAGGAATCCTGTAGGAATATTTGTTTAAAAATCCTTGCAGGGATTTTGTCCTCATTTACATATTTCGGGCCATTTTCCTGCTGGATTCCTTCTACTTTTTTCCTACCAGGAATCCTAGTAGCAGGAAATCAAACCTCATTTGCATATTTCAAAACTCGTGATTTCTAGTTGGATTAAATACCTACAAGGAATCCAGTTACAAAATCCTACAAGGAATATAGAACAAATCCTACAAGGAATCTCATTACAAAATCCAAAAAGATTTTTGATACTTAAATAGGTTAAAACTTCCAATCAGGTTTCCTGGTACAAAATTCCTACAAGGAATCGTTTCCTGGTACAAAAATCCTACAAAGAATCAAAGGAATCCAGGTTTAACCTTTTATGAGACTCAACATTGCTTATTTGTACAGTATGTTTAGACAAGAGATGCGATGCAGTCGCAAGCAACAGAAAACTCTAGCCAAGAGGCTACATTTTATATCCAATCTTCACCAAGCTTCATCTACACTGGGTCATGTGGGATCAAAAACTAGGCTACCAGGTCAAGTGTTAAAAACATTCATTGAGGTTTTAATCCGTTTTCAACATTATTTTATGATGGCCCTATATCGCTCACCCGAGTAAGTGTTTTTGGGTCCTAATTTAATTGCTTTTAATACACAAATAAGAAAGAAGGTCAAAAAGTCATGGTGAAGGTCATCCAAAGACAATGATGTTACTTAATTGTAAAAGATCACACTTAGGTCATGGTCACATGTTTATAAATCAATGTAAAGGACAAGTAACAAATAAATGAAGTTTTTATCTTGTTCACAAGGTCAATTATAGCAACTTTGCCAATTTTTATAAAGGGCCATAATTCGGTCATGCATAGACGCCTCTGGCTGATTTCAAAAGGAACCGAGCTCTCATGTATATCTAGCTACTGTATAAGTTTGGTAAACATGACAGATTATAAATGATCAATTATAGCAATTTTGCCAATTTTAAAGGGCCATAATCCCGTCATGCATAGACTGATCTGGCTGGTTTTCAAAAGGCACCAAGCTCTCATGTATATCTAGCTACTGTATAAATTTGGTAAACATGGGATAATAAATGATGACTTTATTTTGTTCATAAGGTCAATCATAGCAATTTTGCCAATTTTAAAGGGCCATAATCCCATCATGCATGGACGGATCTGGCTGGTTTTCAATAGGAACCGAGCTCCCATGTATATCTAGCTACTGAATTAGTTTGGTAAACATCGGATAATAAATCAAGTTCTTATCGTGTTCACAAGGTCAATTATAACAATTTTAAAGGGCCATAATCCAGTCATGCATGGATGGATCTGTCTGGTTTTTGAAAGGAACCGAGCTCCCATGATGTATCTAGCTACTGTATAATTTTGGTAAACATGAGATAATAAACGAAGACTTTATTGTGTTCACAAGAAATTGTGGACAGACGACGGGCGATCACAAAAACTCACCTTGTCACTACGTGACAGGCGAGCTAATAAGAAGCAAGAGGGCCAAGATGGTCCTTAATTAGTCACAAAATACGGAAAATCTATAAGTAAAATTATTAAAGAGAGTGGACTAGACCACTATTTTAGGTTCAAATCGTTGATTTATTTGATGGTAATTAACATATATATCAGAACAAAATCTGTTATCCTTTCGCGCATACAGATGCTTTTAGAAAACATTGTGGAAAAAGAAGAAAATTCTCATAATGAGCAATTACTCCTTTTGCCACAATGTTTTCAACTCAATTAAAAAAAAAACGCTTTAGTTTATTGAGATTTTCCATAATAACTCATTTTGCCAGGACATGTTCAAAGTCAGCTGTTGCAGATCCCTTGTATGAGGGAAAGTGTCAACTTTAAATTCTAAAACAAACACTTGTAAGCATTCACAATTCAAGAAGTAGGTTGAAAAACTGTTCACACAATTCAAGAATATTTAAGAATGTTGCCACTTAAAAACAAAGGGTGATCTGGAACCATAGTTCAACTTAAAGAATTAATGCATTTGATTATGCATGAACAAAGCACTGATGGGTATCACTAAGCAGTCTGGTAGAGTCTGGTGGTCAAATCATCAGTCGTCAACTATGAGGAAATGGTTAAAGTTTGTTTCAGTTTGGTGATGACTGGACCATCCTCTATAAGGGGCTCTTTTAAGTTGTTGTGTATGGAGCTATTCAAATGAAAATAAAAGATAGAAAATTATAATAAATGAACCCTACCACTATTATCTGTTTTCAACTTATTTCAATAATTTTACTTTCGTTTACATAGCTACCTTTCCTCTATTTGATCATGTCTGCCTAGTTATATGCAGTGCCAGAAATCATTCTTTTACAAAACACTAATGAAAATACTCAGATCTTGAATCCAGCAACCATTTTTGAGATTGTTCTTAAGTTTGCATTCTGATAAACCAGCTTCAATTTTCATGGACGTTCATTTAAGGCAAATATCTAATATAAAGTAAGTTTGCAAATTAATCTCAAATACTTTACTTAATATTCATCGTTGAATATTGCATTTTTGAGTTCAAGTCTTAGAATATTCTCAAGAACGGTTATTTTCTTCATTAATTTGACGAGGTCTGTATGAAAAATTTGCAGACCTAGACCTCATCCAGGGGTTGAGAGTTTGAATCCCAGCTCGGCCTACATTCTTTCTGACGTTTGAAAAAGTCACTGTGACACGCGTCATTCATCAATGGGATTAATCTATGTGGAAAAGCAGCCAGCTACTTAGAAAGTATGTTGTGTTGAGTACTGGTATGCGAAAGCAAGGAAATACATGAGTAGGCAGCCGTGATGTGACTGAACAATTGTTGAAAACGGCGTTAAACCCAAATCAATCAATCATGTAAGACGACAGGTCAGTAACACCATTATAAATTTATATAAATCACCATGTTGTCAATAGTTCATCTGGAACAGGTCACAGGTAATGTCCTAATGATTTGTCAATTTTCAAAGCTAGAATGCTTTCCAAATCGTCTTGCCTGCTTCATCTTAGAATGCTTTCCAAGTCGTCTTGCCTGCTTCATCTAAAAAGTATGCATTCAAGTATTAATTTAAATTGATGGTTCAGACAAATATTTGTAAACATGGGAATGTGTCTTGAATGTTTAATTTTGCTGCCGAGTCATAGACTTTAGAATTAAAATGTGAAAAAACAACAGTAATTTAGTAGGACTCATTATTTTGGGAAAACACATCAAAGGACTCATTGATAGAAATTTGTAAATGAAACAATGGTCTTGAATTTGTGCACAGTCTGCTCCAGTAAAAATTTATGGAAACAATTTGTTTTTGATCTCCTGTGTTTAATCCCAGAAAGGGTTATAAAAAAACCCATTAACCATTCTAAGGTGGTCCGTCGCTGTACGCAAGTAAATCTTTTCCAATGATATATGATCAAATAAATGCTTTGAAATATAAATATTGTGGGACAGAGAAAGGGTGAGAGATCTTCGTAACAGCATTTTGATTGCAATACAAATAAAGTAATGCAAAATAAAAGTAAAATAATTACTTACGAATATTCCAGAACATTTAATCCATCAACAAAACAGAAATAAATGCAAACTATCGCCGATATCGCATATAATCTGTGAAAACAGCATGTGTTGAAAAAGGCCGCCATCTTGATAAATAATTAAATTACTCAAGAGACACTGTGTAAATAACTTAACACTAAAATATCCATTTGCACACTTAATTAACTCTTTTTCACTTGCAGACGCATTAATCAGACGTAATGTGTTTTTCCCTTTCCAACAATGTTTCAAAATTAAAAGTTGGTTAGCTGAAAGTAAGACTTAAAACAAATGTTTGATAGTAAGAGATATGTAGACTCAGAAATTACTTGTTTCTCCTTTTTATCACAATGTTTTCAAAAGCTTGTTAGCTGAAAGAAAAACTAACAAAAAACAACCCCTCTTTGATAGTCACAGTAAATCCAAAATATATACGATGTTTGAATACACTCGAAAGGTAAGTGTTTCACCTCTTCTCACAATGTTTTTAAATGGTGTCTAGTTGTTTGTTTGAAGAATCTATAAAAATCTGGTCAAATTTGCACAGAGGTAAAGATATGTAATACTTTTGAAGCATTTTTTAAATCTAGTTAATATCAATTGTCACCAATTCATTAATTTGGACTGATCAGAATATAAATGCTTTGGGAAAGTCCAACTTACTTTTACATAAATCCTGCCTTTCTAACATTCAAGTGACCTATTGCGTCATAAGTCACCGACCTTTGTTTAAAATGCTGGGGAGAGATTGAGCCACGTCATATGAAAACCCACATTATAAATCAATGAACTATGATCACAGTTAATACTTCTATGTCAAGTTTTACATTAAGTCATTGTTTTCCCCCTGTGGAGTTAAAGCTGTGTGTGTGTGACTAGAGACCCTTAGAAGCAGACTGGGCAGGTTTATCAAGTTATATGAATATCGGCTGGTTGCAGAGACCAAATGTCATTTTTGTATGACATGACTCATTTGTGTAGGTTAAAAATAGGTTAGCTGCTAAGTTTTCCCGGGTAAATAAGTTGACCCTTACCAATTTGTAGAGGCATTTCTATGCATCTACAGCAAACACATTTTAAAACTATTGTGAGGAAAGGAGAAATTGCTATTTAAATTTCAATGGCTTTTTCATTTGGGATTATACCTACTGATCGTAAGTACCCCAGTGGGGAACTAAGGATTGTATATCATTTTTTTTTTTTAAAGTTTTAGATTTTCTTTTGCATATTTTCTAAGTTTCAGAATCCAAGTTAGTAAAATGTTAAAGTATAGAATTCCTGCTATGAAAAAGTATAAGTTCTAGAAATCCTGCCAAAGTTTCATTAACTGGAGATTTTAAATATTATGAGATGAATTATTCCTAGTAGGAATATGAATTTCACCAATATTCCAGCTACAGTAAAGGGATTCCTGTTACTATAGTGCAGAAACTTTTCCAGTATGAACAAATTTTCCTTGTAGGAAATTAGGGTTTTTCCATGTACGGTTACATTCCTGCAGGAAAAATTGAATCCTGCTAGATTCCTGGTACATTCCTACCAGGGTCCTGCTGGAATCCTGTTAAAATCTTCGTACGGGTGATTTATAATAAAAATAGTGCTTGCTTTTAGCTATGTTGACACATTAAGAGCCATTTTCAGAACATGCTGTATTTTCTGAAATTTAAAGTAAAATTGAGTGCGGGATAAGGGTCACCTTTGATTTGACGTCCTAGCTCTGTCAACCTTATAAATGGCATGTTTTTCATTTAATTGTTTAAGTGTAAATATCTCACAAACTTTTCTTGAAATATAACAAGCAATTTTTATGCTCCCCAAACTAGAATATATAGTTGTCGCTTTGTCTTTCCTTCACACTTTGTCCATCACACTTTATTTGCATTGAGCATAAATCTAAAAGTACTGAATATATGTCAATGAAACTTGAAATATACATATATATCAATAAGAGAGAGTGCATAAATTATCTCCCTTGTTAAGACTTTATATTTCCATGTCAGGACCATAACTCGAACAAATAAATATATTTTGATGAAACTTGAAATGTATACAGATATTAAAGAAAGTGCATAACACATGAACCATCCGTCCGTCACACTTTGTCCATCACACTTTATTTGCATTGAGCTTAAATCTAAAAGTACTGAATATATTTCAATGAAACTTGAAATATACATACATATCAATAAGAGAGAGTGCATAAATATACTTATAGTGAATAATTTTCAAGTTATCTTCCTTCTTTATATAGACTTCATATTTAAATTTCAGGACCATAACTCCAAAAGTACGAAAGATATTTCGATGAAACTTGAAATGTAGATAGATATTAAAGAGAGGAAGTGCATTACACAAGAACTATAACTCTATAATAAATGATAAAAATTAACTCCCTTGTTTTTAGCTCACCTATGCACGAAGTGCTACATTTTGCATCCAATCTTCATGAAAGTTTATCAGAACGTTCATCTCCATAAAATCTTGGACAAGTTCGAAACTTGGCCATATGAGGTCAAAAACTATAGATGTCACTAGGTCGAATTGAAGGGAAATCTTGTTAACACTCTGGAAGCCACATTTTCATCTTAAGCATGTTGAAACTTTATCAGAATGTTTGTCTTGATGATATGTAGGTCAAGTTCGAACAAGAGTTACGTCGGGTCAAAAAGTAGGTCACTAGGTCAAATTGAAGGAAATTCTTGTTAACACCCCAGAGGCCGCAATTTTTGCTTTAGCAGTTTGGATTTTTTGTCACAACATTTGTCTTAAAAATATCTAGGTCAAGTTCGAATATGGGTTATGCCGGGTCAAAAACTAGGTCACTAGGTCAAATTGAAGGAAAATCTTGTTAACACTTTGGATGCCGCATTTTTTGCTTCAGCAGCTTGAAATTTGTCAGAACGTATGTCTTAAAGATATCTAGGTCAAGTTTAAATATGGGTCATATTGGATCAGAAACTAGGGCACTAGGCCAAATTGAGGGAAAATCTTGTTAACTCTGTAGAAGCCGTATGTTTTGCTTCAGCGGCTTGAAATTTGGTCAGAATGTTGAGCTGAATGATATCTAGGCCAAGTTCGAATATGGGTTATGCCGGGTCTAAAACTAGGTCACTAGGTCAAATTGAAGGGTAATCTTGTTAACACTCTGGATACGGCATTTTTAATTTCAGCATAATGACACTTTATCAGAATGTTTTTCTTGATGATATGTAGGCCAAGTTCGTATATGGGTCATGCTGGGTCAAAAACCAGGTCACTAGATCAAATTGAAGGAAAATCTTGTGAACATATTATGTGGTTGCCACATTTTTTGAAATTTGGTCAGAATGTTTGTCTGAATTATATCTAGGTCAAGTTCGAATATGGATCACTAGGCCAAATGAAGGAAAATATTGTTAACACTGTGGAGGTTGTGGAGGTTGCATTCAGAATAATTGTCTTGATGTGTTTTGCATTACAGTACATTGTATAATTAAGGTGAGCGATCCAGGCCCTCTTGTTATTATTTTCTTTTAATGAAGTCTGTATTAAGTGATCGTACGGTACTATCAGACAATGCCTATTATCACTTGACAAAGCCCTTATGGGCAGCATCATTCGGTTCCACTGATTCCTTGTTTTTAACTGCTGTGGAGGATAAAAAGGGGCTTTCGGACATCCGCGATAAATCTGGATCCACGGATGGGTTTATTTTGATCAAAATCTGCACCCTTCAAATCCCCTGTATCATTTCAATGACTGCGAATGATTAGGTTCCCCGACACGCAATAGAAATGCACTAAATTCACAAAAATTGCGTCTATCCAAATACCCCTTTTCTTGTGTCGTTTCAGAAAAATCAACCAGAATTCAGTGTTTTAGCCCAAATTTTGTTAAGAAAAAGAGTTTTGTCCCCATATTTCTGTGTTTCAAATGCTTTAATTTATCCTAGAGACTTCCTAACTATCAAATGAGTCATTGATGTAACAGAAGCCACCCCTGCTTTCATAGTTATAGCACTCTTATATTTTCACATTCAAGTAATTTTTACTCTGCACCCTTTAATTTCTTAGGCATAGAATAGACAACATAAAGGTGCACATGTTCAGTACTGTATATCTGGGCTATAAAAGTGTTATATAGTACCATGAAACAGTTCAACTTCTTTCTGAATCAAAATCATTCCAAAACAGCATTTTAAGTGAGAAATATCATCTAAATATTGATTTTTCAAGCAAAAAAAGGAGCTCATGTCTTTAAAAAGTAATTAAAATTAGACAGATTTAATTTTTATATAAAATTTACATATTGACTTGTTGGATGAACTCATTGAAAGTGAAAAACATCATAAAATACTTTTCAGTATGATAAAACAAGACCTAATTAAATGCTGAAAACATTCAATCATTACCCGTAATACCTGAGGAAGCTTTTTAATAAGTCAGCAAACAACACTGTACTGGGCAAAGGGTAATTGCTGTATTTTGCTAACCGTTGAACGAAATCAACCGAAATTTTTGAAATCTTATCCAGGTTATTCATTTGTATACTAAAATGGTTTTGTTATGCGGTAAATCGAAAAAACCTTTCTCTTTATGTCAAAGGGAAGTAAATCAGATTGGCTTGTCGGGCAGACAATTTTGTCCAGGGGGGATATCAGATGAATTCATACCAAAGTGGTCTCCCGTTGGACAATAATGATTTTGTTGAAAGTTGAAAGTGTTTAAAATAAAGTTGAATACCCTCTGACTGATTTGTAAACAAAACATTGTTTGCTTTTAGCTTTATTGACAGCTTGGGAGTCATTTTTAGAACAACATGTATTTTCCAAAATTGAAAATAAAATTCACTACGATATAAGGGTGACCTTTGATTTGACGTCATAGCTAAAAAAAAAAGAAGGTTGGATAGCATGTGGGTTAGTTGTGCTTTTTAGCTCCACTGGCTGAAAGCCAGTCGAGCTTATGTCATGGCGAATTGTCCGTCGTGCGTCCGTGCGTGCGTGCGTGCGTGCGTGCGTGCGTGCGTGCGTTAACTTTTTCCTTTAAACGACTTCTTCTCCCTAACCACTTGGCCAATTTGGTTGAAACTTCATGGGAAGCATCCTCACAATGTCCTCTACTAAATTCCTTCAAATGTTTTTGATCCATTCAAAATTCTGGTTTCCATGGCAACCGAAAGAAAAAAATAGTGAGAACTTAAAAAATCTTCTTCTCCGAAAGTGTCAGGCCGATTTTCAAATCATTTTGTAGAAATGTTCCTTGGGTGACCCTTTATTAGATTCCTTCAAGAAATTTTGATTGGGCGAAAAACATGGCCGCCAGGGGGCGGGGCTTTTTTGCCTTATATAGCTATAGTGAAAACTTAAATAATCTTCTTCTCAAAAAGTGTTCAGCAGATTTTCAAATAATTATGTAGAAATGTTCCGTGGGTGACCCTCTATCAGATTCCTTCAAGCCATGTTGATTGGTAAAAAAACATGGCCGTCACAGGGCGGGGCTATTTTGCCTATATGGCTAAAGAGCAAACTTAAAAAATCTTCTCCTCCAAAAGTGTCAGGCCGATTTTCAAATAATTTTGTAGAAATGTTCCTTGTGTGAACCTTAATTAGATTCCTTCAAGAAATGTTGATTGGGCGAAAAACATGGCCGCCAGGGGGTGGGGCTTTTTTGCGTTATATAGCTATAGTGAAAACTTAAAACATCTTCTTCTCCGAAAGTGTTCAGCCGATTTTCAAATAATTTTGTAGAAATGTTCATTGGGTGACCCTCTATCAGATTCCTTCAAGCCATGTTGATTGGTCGAAAAACATGGCCGCCAGAGGGCGGGGCTATTTTGACTTATATGACCATAGTGAAAACTTAAAAAATCTTCTCCTCCGAAAGTGTCAGGCATATTTTCAAATAATTTTGCAGAAACATTCCTTTGGTGACACTCTACAAGATTCCTTTAAGCCATGGTGGTTGGTAAAAAAAATAGACACCACGGGGCAGGGCTGTTTGGAGATTTTATGTTTGCCTTATGGCCGTGGAGCGATACTGGCCCTCTTGGGCCTCTTGTTTGGTAGTTTTGATAATGAACTTTGATTGAATATAGTTTTCTGGGTTAGTTCTACTGTTGGAAAAGCCCAAAACGCTTCAATGGTCGCCTATGGAAAATGAATTGCTTCCATCTGACCTAAAATTGGATAAAACTGCTGTTTAATGTAGAACATTTTGAATATGGTCTATATTGGAGAAGACATCCATCCGCATGCATACCCCGACCACACGCCGGATCTGAAGGATGTTGATAAGTCAAGATCGGTGAAGAGAAGACCCGACACCATGAACCTTCACAACCCGGGATATGATCTGAGTTTGGACTTTTTATATTGTCCCCTCCAGTCATGTCTCAATTTGTGTTTGTTTAAAATCTTCAATTGTCAACGTTGGAATTATATAGGAAGAATTCAATCCATGATCTAGCAAATGCGGATTATATTTTATCTGTCATCTGACAGTCTAGCAGGTAAGTCCCTAGAGTGAGAAAGGTGGATGTTTGGAGCGCCCTAGATGGGCTAAATTGTTTAGGTTCAAGGCAACTCATATCCGTTTTAGTGCTCCAGAGAGCTTATATCTTGCCTCACTGTGCCCGCGACAGTGTATCAAGAAATGTAGTGTTGTGAACATCACACTTTGTGCAGACCGAGGAGCCGCCCAAAATGTGTTATCCTATGCTACCTGTCAAGAGATTGAATTTTAGCCACAGTCTCGTCACGCACCTGTCCACCTTTTTCGAGGTGTGGTAGGCCTGTGGCGGACTGACACTTATCCCACTTGCTTTGATTGGCCCCATTCACATTTTCCTGAAAAACGCAGGGTATTGTGACAAGAATGACACACAGATGATCGCTCCGTATTCCTGTCTGTTCCTCTCGTACTTTACTTATGTTCTTAAATCTCAACTTTCTTGTTTGTGTTACTTATAAAATGTACCAGGTGGCCAGACGGTAGTATGGACGGAGTATTAGGTAATAGCACCCTGTATGTATAGATGGTCAGTTGACTTATTATTTAAGCATACGGGCAGACTTTTTACCAAACAGCAGGAACATTGTGAATTTTTGGATATTTTTCATAGTAATTCATTAATTAGTTTGGGATAATCACAGGGAATCAAAGTTATTTATTGATCTTGGTAGCCTATAACAAGTTGAAGGGAGAACATCATTCTACCCACCTTTGACAACCGTATTCCTGCATATTTTCGTGTCATATAATTAATACATCGGACCGTTTTGATATCCTTTTAAAGCGAGTATTAATTCGGTGTATATATCAACCCGAGGTACGCACCTTAATAAGTTTTTATTATAAAACATAAAAGCAAATGAAAACCAACCTAGATGTTATCTTTTGAATTTACCTAATGTTGATTGACTAAGAATCGCAAGCCTGTAATTCTTATTATAAGCATTCTATACTAATGAGCGGGAGACCCGGATTCCTCCCAATTATATCAAATACTCAAAATACGAATCTACGACCAATATGGCATGACGTTTTACTATTTATTCGTATGAGAGATATGTGCCTCACTTTGAGAGATATCCCTATAACTAGAGAGATATCTATATAACATATATATATATATAAGTGTGTGTATAAAAACATCACAAAACGTTAGACAGGTTAAGTAAACACATCCATTATTCAAATGAGGAAATGGGATTGAAATCGTAAATTAATTGAAAGGCATATGCATGTTGATTTCGTGAACATTCCGTTCTTGCAGTTTGTATTGGTCAAGGAAATGTATCAATTTATGCTATGATTCATGTTTCAACAAATGGTAAAAACATTCCCAAGTTTTCACTCAGGAAAATTCTTAATCCATTGTGCTATCTCACCGTTGAATGCATGCTTGAATGCATGCGTAATCATACAACGATACATGAAACAAATCGTCAACATACTTACAACTTTCCCACTTATAGAGATGTTTTGACCCCTCAGCAGCAGACGACTCAAAATAGTGTTGCGAAATTAGAAATTGTACATAATAATGAGCAATTTCTTCATGTATCACAATGAATTCGACTCTATAAACTAATTATTCCTTTATGTACCACAATGACTTTAACTCTATAAACTATATATACTTTCATATATCACAATGACTTCTACTCTATAAACTAATTATACTTTCATGTATCACAATGATTTCGACTCTATAAACTAATTATACTTTCATATATCACAATGATTTCGACTCTATAAACTAATTATACTTTCATGTATCACAATGATTTCATGTATCACAATGACTTCTACTCTATAAACTAATTATACTTTCATATATCACAATGATTTCGACTCTATAAACTAATTATACTTTCATATATCACAATGACTTCTACTCTATAAACTATTTATACTTTGATATATCACAATGACTTCTACTCCATAAACTAATTATACTTTCATGTATCACAATGATTTCGACTCTATAAACTATTTATTCCTTTATGTACCACAATGTCTTCTACTCTATAAACTAATTATACTTTCATGTATCACAATGATTTCGACTCTATAAACTAATTATACTTTCATGTATCACAATGATTTCGACTCTATAAACTAATTACACTTTCATATATCACAATGATTTCGACTCTATAAACTAATTATACTTTCATGTATCACAATGACTTCAACTCTTAACTAATTATACTTTCATGTATCACAATGATTTCGACTCTATAAACTATTCATACTTTCATGTATCACAATGATTTCGACTCTATAAACTATTCATATTTTCATGTATCACAATGATTTCGACTCTAAACTAATTATACTTTCATGTATCACAATGATTTTGACTATAAACTATTCATACTTTCATGTATCACAATGATTTTGACACTATAAACTAAGTATACTTCCATGTAACACAATGATTTCGACTCTAAACTAATTATACTTTCATGTTTCACAATGATTTTGACTATAAACTATTCATACTTTCATGTATCACAATGATTTTGACACTATAAACTAATTATACTTCCATGTAACACAATGATTCCGACTCTAAAAACTATTTATACTTTCGTGTATCACAATGATTTTGACTCTATCAACTATTCATACTTTCATGTATCACAATGATTTTGACTCTATCAACTATTCATACTTTCATGTATCACAATGATTTCGACTTTAAACTAATTATACTTTCATGTATCACAATGATTTTGACTCTATAAACTAATTATACTTGCATGTAACCCAATGATTTTGACTCTATAAGCTAATTATTCTTTCATGTATCACAATGATTTTGACTCTATAAACCAATTATCCTTTCATGTATCACAATGTCTTCGACTCTATAAACGAATTATACTTTAATTTATCACTATGATTTCGACTCTATAAACTAATTATACTTTCATATCACAATGACATCTACTCTATAAACTAATTATACTTTCACATATCACAATGACTTCTACTCCATAAACTAATTATACTTTCATATATCACAATGACTTCTACTCTATAAACTAATTATACTTTCATATATCACAATGACTTCTACTCTATAAACTATTTATACTTTCATGTATCACAATGACTTCTACTCTATAAACTAATTATACTTTCATATATCCCAATGACTTCTACTCTATAAACTAATTATACTTTGATATATCACAATGACTTCTACTCTATAAACTATTTATACTTTCATGTATCACAATGTGTTCTACTCTATAAACTAATTATACTTTCATATATCACAATGACTTCTACTCTATAAACTAATTATACTTTCATATATCACAATGACTTCTACTCTATAAACTATTTATACTTTCATGTATCACAATTACTTCTACTCTATAAACTAATTATACTTTCATATATCACAGTGACTTCTACTCTATAAACTAATTATACTTTGATATATCACAATGACTTCTACTCTATAAACTATTTATACTTTCATGTATCACAATGTGTTCTACTCTATAAACTAATTATACTTTCATATATCACAATGACTTCTACTCTATAAACTAATTATACTTTCATATATCACAATGACTTCTACTCTATAAACTAATTATACTTTCATATATCACAATGACTTCTACTCTATAAACTATTTATACTTTCATGTATCACAATGTGTTCTACTCTATAAACTAATTATACTTTCATATATCACAATGAGTTCTACTCTATAAACTAATTATACTTTCATGTATCACAATGACTTCTACTCTATAAACTAATTATACTTTGATATATCACAATGACTTCTACTCTATAAACTAATTATACTTTGATATATCACAATGACTTCTACTCCATAAACTATTTATACTTTCATGTATCACAATGTCTTCTACTCTATAAACTAAATATACTTTCATATATCACAATGACTTCTACTCTATAAACTATTTATACTTTCATGTATCACAATGACTTCTACTCTATAAACCATTTATACTTTCATGTATCACAATGTGTTCTACTCTATAAACTATTTATACTTTCATGTATCACAATGTGTTCTACTCTATAAACTATTTATACTTTCATGTATCACAATGTGTTCTACTCTATAAACTATTTATACTTTCATATATCACAATGACTTCTACTCTATAAACTAATTATACTTTCATGTATCACAATGTGTTCTACTCTATAAACTATTTATACTTTCATGTATCACAATGTGTTCTACTCTATAAACTATTTATACTTTCATATATCACAATGACTTCTACTCTATAAACTAATTATACTTTCATGTATCACAATGACTTCTACTCTATAAACTATTTATACTTTGATATATCACAATGACTTCTACTCCATAAACTAATTATACTTTCATGTATCACAATGATTTCGACTCTATAAACTATTTATTCCTTTATGTACCACAATGTCTTCTACTCTATAAACTAATTATACTTTCATGTATCACAATGATTTCGACTCTATAAACTAATTATACTTTCATGTATCACAATGATTTCGACTCTATAAACTAATTACACTTTCATATATCACAATGATTTCGACTCTATAAACTAATTATACTTTCATGTATCACAATGACTTCAACTCTTAACTAATTATACTTTCATGTATCACAATGATTTCGACTCTATAAACTATTCATACTTTCATGTATCACAATGATTTCGACTCTATAAACTATTCATACTTTCATGTATCACAATGATTTCGACTCTAAACTAATTATACTTTCATGTATCACAATGATTTTGACTATAAACTATTCATACTTTCATGTATCACAATGATTTTGACACTATAAACTAAGTATACTTCCATGTAACACAATGATTTCGACTCTAAACTAATTATACTTTCATGTTTCACAATGATTTTGACTATAAACTATTCATACTTTCATGTATCACAATGATTTTGACACTATAAACTAATTATACTTCCATGTAACACAATGATTCCGACTCTAAAAACTATTTATACTTTCGTGTATCACAATGATTTTGACTCTATCAACTATTCATACTTTCATGTATCACAATGATTTTGACTCTATCAACTATTCATACTTTCATGTATCACAATGATTTCGACTTTAAACTAATTATACTTTCATGTATCACAATGATTTTGACTCTATAAACTAATTATACTTGCATGTAACCCAATGATTTTGACTCTATAAGCTAATTATTCTTTCATGTATCACAATGATTTTGACTCTATAAACCAATTATCCTTTCATGTATCACAATGTCTTCGACTCTATAAACGAATTATACTTTAATTTATCACTATGATTTCGACTCTATAAACTAATTATACTTTCATATCACAATGACTTCTACTCTATAAACTAATTATACTTTCATATATCACAATGACTTCTACTCTATAAACTAATTATACTTTCATATATCACAGTGACTTCTACTCTATAAACTAATTATACTTTGATATATCACAATGACTTCTACTCTATAAACTATTTATACTTTCATGTATCACAATGTGTTCTACTCTATAAACTAATTATACTTTCATATATCACAATGACTTCTACTCTATAAACTAATTATACTTTCATATATCACAATGACTTCTACTCTATAAACTAATTATACTTTCATATATCACAATGACTTCTACTCTATAAACTATTTATACTTTCATGTATCACAATGTGTTCTACTCTATAAACTAATTATACTTTCATATATCACAATGAGTTCTACTCTATAAACTAATTATACTTTCATGTATCACAATGACTTCTACTCTATAAACTAATTATACTTTGAAATATCACAATGACTTCTACTCTATAAACTAATTATACTTTGATATATCACAATGACTTCTACTCCATAAACTATTTATACTTTCATGTATCACAATGTCTTCTACTCTATAAACTAAATATACTTTCATATATCACAATGACTTCTACTCTATAAACTATTTATACTTTCATGTATCACAATGACTTCTACTCTATAAACTATTTATACTTTCATGTATCACAATGTGTTCTACTCTATAAACTATTTATACTTTCATGTATCACAATGTGTTCTACTCTATAAACTATTTATACTTTCATATATCACAATGACTTCTACTCTATAAACTAATTATACTTTCATGTATCACAATGACTTCTACTCTATAAACTAATTATACTTTCATATATCACAATGACTTCTACTCTATAAACTAATTATACTTTGATATATCACACTGACTTCTACTTTATAAACTAATTATACTTTGATATATCACAATGACTTCTACTCCATAAACTATTTATACTTTCATATATCACAATGTCTTCTACTCTATACACTAATTATACTTTCATATATCACAATGTGTTCTACTCTATAAACTATTTATACTTTCATATATCACAATGACTTCTACTGTATAAACTAATTGTACTTTCATGTATCACAATGACTTCTACTTTATAAACTATATGATATTCGATATTCGGTAAATGGTGCTATCGTCTTCCTGGCCATGTGGTAGAGCGAATACCGATTTGAATATCGATTTGAATATAGAGCCAGGTCGATATTCGGTAAATGGTGCAATCGTCTTCCTGACCATGTAGTAGAGCGAATACCGATTTGAATATCGATTTGAATAAAGAACCAGGTCGATATTCGGTAAATTGTGCTATCGTATTCATGACTATGTAGTAGAGCGAATACCGATGGAATACCGATTTAAATAAAGAACCAGGTCGATATTCAGTAAAAGGTGCAATCGTCTTCATGACTATGTAGTAGAGCGAATACCGATTTGAATATCGATTTGAATAAAGAACCAGGTCGATATTCGTTAAATGGTGCTATCGTCTTCCTGACCATTTAGTAGAGCGAATACCGATTTGAATATCGATTTGATTAAAGAACCAGGTCGATACTCGGTAAATGGTGCTATCGTCTTCCTGACCATGTAGTAGAGCGAATACCAATTTGAATATCGATTTGAATAAAGAACCAGGTCGATATTCGGTAAATGGTGCTATCATCTTCCTGACTATGTAGTAGAGCGAATACCGATTTGAATATCGATTTGATTAAAGAACCAGGTCGATATTCGGTAAGTGGTGCTATCGTCTTCCTGACCATATAGTAGAGCGAATACCGATTTGAATATCGATTTGATTAAAGAACCAGGTCGATATTCGGTAAATGATGCTATCGTCTTCCTGAACATGTAGTAGAGCGAATACCGATTTGAATATCGATTTGATTAAAGAACCAGGTCGATATTCGGTAAGTGGTGCTATCGTCTGCCTGACCATATAGTAGAGCGAATACCAATTTGAATATCGATTTGAATATAGAGCCAGGTCGATATTCGGTAAATCGTGCTATCGTCTTCGTGAACATGTAGTAGAGCGAATACCGATTTGAATATCGATTTGAATAAAGAACCAGGTTGATATTCGGTAAATGGTGCTATCGTCTTCCTGACCATGTAGTAGAGCGAATACCGGTTTGAATATTGATTTGAATATAGAGCCAGGTCGATATTCGGTGAATGGTGCCATCGTCTTCCTGACCATGAAGTAGAGTGAATACCGATTTAAATATCAATATTAATTTTAGAGCCAGGTCGATATTCGGTAAATGGTGCTATCGTCTTCCTGACTATGTAGTAGACCGAATACCGATTCGAATATCGATTTGAATATACAGCCAGGTCGATATTCGGTAAATGGTGCTATCGTCTTCCTGACCATGTAGTAAAGCGAATACCGATTTGAATTTCGATTTGAATAAAGAACCAGGTCGATATTCGGTAAATGGTGTTATCGTCTTCCTGACCATGTTATAGAACGAATACCGATTTGAATATCGATTTGAATATAGAGCCAAGTCGATATTCGGTAAATAGTGCCATCGTCTTCATAACCTTGTAGTAGAGTGAATACCGATTTGAATATCGATTTGAAAATAGAGCCAGGTCGATATTCGGTAAATGGTGCTATCTCTTTTCTGACCATGTAGTAGTTCGAATACCGATTTGAATATAGAGCCAGGTCGATATTCGTTAATGGTGCTATCGTCTTCCTGACCATGTAGTAGAGCGAATACCGATTTGAATATCGATTTGAAAATAGAGCCAGGTCGATATTCGGTAAATGGTGCTATCGTTTTCCTGACTATGTAGTAGAGCGAATACCGATTTGAATATCGATTAAAATATATAGAAAATAAATGTATGTCAGAAAGAGAATCGCACCATTTCACCGAATATCGACCTGGCACTAAATTCAAATCGATATTCTACATGATCAGGAAGACGATAGCACCAATTTCACGAATATCGACCTGGCTCCATATTCAAATCGATATTCGAGTCTTTTTCCCGAATATTGACCTAGCACTAAATTCAAATCGATATTCAAATCGGTATTCGCTCCACTACATGGTCAGAAAGAAGACAGTACCACTTCCAGAATATCGACCTGGCTCTATATTCAAATCGATATTCAAATCGATATTCGAGCCTTTATACCATCACAATGAACAAAATAACCATTTTCCTGTATATCGACCTAGCTCCATATTTAAATCGGTATTCGCTATAGTACATTTCGCTATAGTACATGGTCAAACAATAGATAGCACCATTTCCCATATATCGACCTGGCTCCATATTCAAATCGATATACAGCTGTACACATCGGTATTTGCTCTACTACATGGTCAGAGAGACAATAGCACCATTTTCCCGAATATCGACCTGGCACTAAATTCAAATCGATATTCAAATCGTTATTCGCTCCACTACATGGTCTGCAAAAAGTTAGAACCTTTTTCCGAATATCGACCTGGCTCGACATTCAGATCTGTATTCATATCGATATTCGTCATACTAAACAATGACGGACGGTAACGTATATTTCAATGCGTAACAGAGTTGACGAATCTGGTGCTGGTTCTATATTCGTTTCAGCTCTACATTCATATCGGTATTGAATATCGATTACCGTATATCGAACTTCGTGCTAACTTCACAAACCTTATTATAAAGGGTCTCTGCTCTTTTTGTCCATCATGCATTATTTATGGTATTACGAGTGAAGCCTCAAACTTTGATAAATAAGTTTTTGTTATTGGCAAGCAAAATGTGTTTCTCCAAACATTTGTGGTTATTTACAGACCAGTGGTACATTGTTGGAACCATATGTGTTCATATCAACTATACTATATCGTTTCGCCTTACCCATGCCTTGTACCATCAGTGCTTGTTCTTATAATACAGTTGTCTCTAAATATTAGCAAATATATAACTTCTATCTCTACAGAGTTGATTTTTAAAAAATGATTTTTCGCAGACAAAATATCACATTGTTATTTCTAACATTTTTGGTCGAACACATCTCTCAAACACCAACATCAAGGGTAGGATTGTCCATAGTTCTAAGAACAATACAGATAATACGAATGGAGTACCTGTTCCAGGAATTGTAAGCGCGAAGAATCGTGGTTCCTTTGGTGTCGTTCTATAAGGTACGGGGAGGGCGGCTATCGGTACCTACAATCACACATACAACACATATGTAGCAATGCAATACAATACAATACAAATACCTTTATTGCTCTCAGTTCTACACACAGAATACACGAGGATGATATAAATAGAGGATATTTCATGAGCGTTTATTTATTATCACTTTTAATAAACGAGTTGACTAAGAGATATGCCGCGAGCCTTATCGTGCGAAATATTCAGCTTAGTTAGCGAGTGTATTAAAAGTGATAATGAATAAACACGAATGAGATATTCTATTCATCACATAAAGTGATTTATGAGGCGTATTTCGAAAAAATGTACATGAAATTTGCAAGTTTTGGCGCCAAAGTGACACAAGTTATATAACGTCAAACCACTGACGTGACGTCATTTTCATAGTTTGTTTCCGTGTTGTAACAGAAACTTAAGCGTAAGACTGGAAACCAAACCAGTAGTGTTATATTACATTTATGTAATGGGATTTTGACACTCCCAGAGAGAGCTTTATGTGATAACAATAGATAATCATCGAGGCGAAGAAAAATACAAAAAGCGGTGAATATGTTGGCAAATACCTATTTCAGAAGATTTTTAAATCAGTTTGGCAAAGACGTAGAAAATGAATTTAAACGAAAGTTTAACAAGTTGCAAATATTTTGACAAAAGGGGAAATTTCTTATCATGAGCTATTTCTCCTTGCCAAAATGGCTTCAAAATTCGTCTGTAGATGCGTCACGAGGTATCATAGGAATGATTCGGGAATACCCTTTTGTGGTATACACACAAGTGACACACAGATGACACACAGGTGACATGGAACTAGTTTTAATGAAATCGTTTAATAGTTTACAGTGAAGCGCTTGAACATATTTCTTCACCCTTTTTATTGAAATATGGCGCAGTCTACGCCGCTTATAATATCTTATCTCCGGTTTTACAGGAGTTTGATTGGTGGTCTATTTTTTTCAAACACTTCGACAAACCTGTTCGCAAAATACAGTTTTGATAATGCTCCGGCTGTTGGCGATATTAATCAATTTTGAGAACAGGTTCATCGAAGTGTTTGAAGAAACTAAACCACTAATCAAACTAATCAAACTCCGTTGAACAACCGGAGATAGGGCTCTGTAAGCGGCGTAGACTGCGCCATGTTTCATTAACAATGATGAAGAAATAAAAAAGTTACCTTTGTTTTTACTTCTAAATCGAAGTAAAATATTTCTGTCCGCCGTAGCATTTGTGATGTCAATGTCACGTGGTATACACACACTGTTTATAGTATGAGGGCAAGCCCTCGTAGTTCAGTCGGTAGCGACGCGGGCTGTCAATTCAGGGGTTATGAGTTTGAACCCAGCTCTGCCATCATTCTCTCCAAACTTTGACGAATGTCAAAGTGACGAGTGTCATTTGTCACTAGCATACATTTACTTTGAAATACCGTTATGTTGAGTACTACTGGTGTAAGAAAGCGGAAACACATGACTATGTGAACTTGACTGTAAAATTGTTGAAACGGCGTTTAAACCCCGAATTAATAAATCAATCAAACAAAAGACATTAAGAAAATACTACCTTGCAAACGTCCTTTATTTTTTTCAGTATAGGCAGCATGGTACTCGGTCCCAGTGCGCAATTAAGGCCGACAACGGCCGCTCCGGCATCTTCAAGGTCTTTCATAGCTTTTACAATATCAACGCCTTCAGCAGTCTGATTTTCGGATGTAGTCATTGATAGCGTTATAACAGCTGGTAGACCTTTTGTAACAAAAAATATTACACTTTAATAACAAAACAAAAAAACATTAACCCTTTCCCACATGTATACGACTTTGGAAATAGATTGGTAAACATATGACAACTCCATATAAATTAAAGTTAGTTTAATTATTCAATAAAAATGAAATAATTGTGGCAAAAGTAAAATTGCTCTTTATGAGCATTATCTCCCTTTGTCACACTGATTTCAAAGTTGTATGCTTCACATACGTCATAATGCTTCTGCTAGTGGGAAAGGGTTAAGGGTATCAAGGTTATTTCGTGAGAGTAATTTCCATTATAAAAATATATATAAAAAAAAACACTTATTAAAATATAAGGGTGGAGGGTGGGCTTTAGGACAACAACAGTACCCAATAAGTGCCTTTCGTAGGCCCAGACAGACCATATATACCATGTTCGAGTCACTAGTATGAATTGAGATGGGATATAACACACGTCCCCTCGCTGCCAAGACGGACGTCCTATCCACTTGACGTTATTGAGCCACTGTGAACAACACACAGTACTGCCAAATACGATCCTACCATCTGTATTAACTTATAATCGTAATGATCCCGGGTCCGGTCATACCAAACAATGGTTATAATAATGGACGCTCAGGAAAACAGGAATAGGACTGATTGTCTCGTGTCAGGATCAACTTACCAGATCAACTTACCAGCGATACTGGTAATGCAACCAGGAAACGCTGTGATGATTTATTTAATCTTGTCAGTGGCGTTAAACATCATTGTATGTGAGCCATTCCAAAGAAAAACAACATTGTTGATTCTGCGTTAAGTATAGACTTGACGGATCAGCCTAATCATGCCGCGCGGGCTAACCTGGACAGACACTTTTCGCCTCCTGTGGATTTTCTGTTTCAGGAATCATTACTCTATACCTCTATACCCTTAGACGAAATGTGTCTGGGTCGATACATTACGCAGAGTCCATAATGTTGGTTTTCTCGTGGAACGGCTCATATCAATAATAATCTTAATCATACATCGTAACTGTGAAACGATATATACGTTACTGTTATTGAATAGATAGTATATCTGAATATCTAATGGGTCAATGTTTGTAAATAGGAAAGTACACACAGAATAGTCAGATATGAGAACATTAGTCGTGCATATAATTTGACAGACCCGTATTCACTTAATGGTCGTACTTCTCAGTCGTTATGATGGAATGATAAACGTAATACATACGAAAATGATACTTTATCTTTTATCTAATATATCAGTTACCAATCTCTGTGAAATCAGACCAAAATACTTCGCTTTGCTTTAGACAACGCATACACGGTCGTTTCAAATTGACTTTGTACATTTATTTTTGTATTAATATTTATTTATGGATTAGTTGTGCCTGACCAGTTTCTGGTCACATGACAGTTATTTTTAGTTATGTGACCACTTTACGTCACGTGATCCAAGCCAGAGTTGAGTTAATTGAATGAAGGAAAATAGAATTAATTGAACTCAAATAATTTTAGAGGCATTAAAACACAGAAGCAAGAAGGGTGGGGGAAAGAAGTGAGAATATTCAGTTCCGTAAATTGGACAGGCCCACATGTAAATATAATGATACTAAATATCAAGAATGATTGAAACGTCTTCCCTAGAACTTATTTCCCGGAATTGTAAATAACCCACACTTAATGGGACAAGAACGCACCAGGTTACTAATTGGAGCCCCCCGTGGGACATATTCATAAACATGTGCTCGTTTCCTGTCCAATGAAATCGCACGATACAACCAATGCGTAACACTGTTATTAAATGGTTGATTTCAATGATGTTTATATGGGCTATTTCCCCTGTTGAGTTCAACGATGTTTATATGGGCTATTTCCCCTGTTGATTTCAACGATGTTTATATGGGCTATTTCCCCTGATGATTTCAACGAAGGTTATATGAGCTATTTCCCCTTGTTGATTTCAACGATGTTTATATGGGCTATTTCACATTGTTGATTTCGACGATGTTTATATGGGCTATTTCCCCTTGTTGATTTCAGCGATATTCATATGGGCTATTTCCCCTGTTGATTTCAACAATGTTTATATGAGCTATTTCCCCTTGTTGATTTCAACGATGTTTATATGGGCTATTTCACATTGTTGATTTCGACGATGTTTATATGGGCTATTTCCCCTTGTTGATTTCAACGATATTCATATGGGCTATTTCCCCTGTTGATTTCAACAATGTTTATATGAGCTATTTCCCCTTGTTGATTTCAACGATGTTTATATGGGCTATTTCACTTGTTGATTTCGTTCGTTTAAATGGGCTTTTTTCCCTGTGGATTTCGTTTGTTTATATGGGCTATTTCTTCTGTTGATTTCAACGATTTTGAAGGCGACAATTTGATTGGCTGCCGCAGAGGTCAATCGGTGACGACTTGTTATAGACCGTCCGTCATCAGATCTATAAAAGCGTTTTCTTCTACATCGAGGATTAGGTCCGATTTTCATGAGATAGATAATGTACCTGCTCCATATTTCTTGATACATTCCAGGGCAAGCCTAGCCTCGCCAACATTACAGAACGTCTCACCGACAATGTAGTCCGCACCGTACTTCACAGCCAATTCGATTTGTTCCTTTAAATAGAGCGACATAATAATAATAATAATAATAATAATTCTTTATTTTAAGAAGATGACTCATTTAGTGAGTTAACACTTATCTCCCATGAGGCCTTCTAAAACGATATCATAGAATAATATAATTTCTTTAGGAATCAAACAAACAAAATATTAAATAAATGGACAGTTGAGTGTCAGCATTATATATAGTAAGCTCTTTTATTAAATAGATCTCTTCCCCCTCTCCTTCTCTCTCTCACTGTCTATCCCTTTCTCTCCCTCTCTATATACTCTATATATCTATATCTATATATATATATATATATATATATATATATATATATATATATATATATATATGTATATATATATATATATTAATGAAGGTAAAATACAATGCTTTCAAATCCATCCAACATTCAAATACTTATTTGAGCCATATTACGAGAAAACCAACAGTGTAGACTCTGCGTAAAGCATCGACTCTGATCAGCCTAAGCATGCCGCGCAGTCTAACCCGGACAGACACTTTTCGCCTCCTGTATATTTTCTGTGTCATGAATCTGAAAGCTGATCTTGATCGATACAACACGCAGAGTCCATAATGTTGGTTTTCTCACGGAACGGCTCATTTGTTAGAAATGGGAACACGTTTAACTGTTGCTCTGAAGTGTGTTTGGCTCCATTTAAGTATTCAGCATCGAAAGCGTTAAATTTAGGAACGTACAGTAGAGCGCTCCAACACTTTTACACTTTTTCATCAACTACCATCCGCGTGCAATTTACAAATAGTCTACCTCTAGAACAACTAATCGCCATGAACATGCGACCAGTGTAGCTCCATATGATTGCGCGCATGCGTATACATGTTGATCTGGTCCTGCACTAGACACAGAAGGTTTGAAGAAAAATCTGAAAAAGAATGGGAGTGAAATTTATATCAGTGACACCATTGGTGTGCATCCAGATATTCACCTGTCAAACATACGCTATGTGTGGATTTCTTGGCTTATTTTGTAACACACCCGCAACGCCTCGGTGGTGTGAGGGTAGAACCTCCGCATCGAGTGTGGGAGGTGGCGGGTTCGATCCCCGGCCGTATCATACCAAAGACTTTAAAATTGGTAATAATGGCTGCCCTCCTTGGCGCTCATGGTTGCGTGGTGAGCATTACAAATGACTGGCTGGTGTCACGATAAATGGACCAGTAGTACTAGTAACTTACAAAGAAAACGCCGTGATCTAACGGAAAAATTGTTGCGAGCGGCGTTAAACATCAAACAATCAATCACTCATTATATTTTACACACCCAAAGAGTGACGACTCGTACGAGTTATTCATAACTCAACTATACAAAGCCCTGCGCATTCACACAGCGTGATCTGGATATTCACTGAACAGCTATTTGTCACAGCATCTTTCACGGAGTTTGAGATTAACAGTGTAGAATAGGATCAGATAATAACAATGATGGAATCACAGACTAATCGTCATTCTGAGCCGTTCCAGTAAAAAAAAATTGTTATTGAATCTGCGTAATGTATCGACCCAGATCAGCCTGCGCAGTCTGTGCAGGCTTACCCGGGCCAATACAATCCGTCTCAGGGGAATAGAAGTATAGAGTAATGACGCCTGAAACAGAAAATCCACAGTAGGCGAAAAGTGCCTGTCCGTGTTAGTCTGCACGGCATACTTAGGCTGATCCGGGTCGATACTTTACGCAGAGACCATAATGTTGGTTTTCTCGCGGGACGGCTCATCTTCAGTCTTACCCCGTCCAACAGGAAATTTGGTAAAGTTTAAAGTCTTAGTGGCTAGGAATGCAGATTTCAGGAGAGACAGCTCGTCGGTAACAACATTCTTGGAATTGTCGCCTAAATTGATTTATTTCAACACGTGTATACGCATCACACGGAAACCCTTAAATTTCGATACTAATAACTAATTTCAATACCTCCCAAGGTCGGTCTTCGTAGAACTTGGTAAGAAGTTTTGTCTTTTAAGTATGCTTTCTGTATCGGTGGATATTTACTGGATAGTTCTCCCTGTCTTAAAGTTATCAGATTATTGGTGTTTATTTGATAATACATTTCCATGGCGAATTCTTTGATTGTTATACCTACGGAAATGTTAGCGATGGCAAAATTCGCCCATTTTCACATCGCCGACTTTACCACTTGTACATAAATTTTTGCTTGCAGTAACATTTGTGGCCGGTACGGGAGGCTGGGGTTTATTGGCTTTGGGAACAAGTCTGAATTCAGATGGAAGCGGCATTGCATACGATTGCTGGAAACCAGTCCTACACGACACGTCAGAGGAACCATCCAACGGGATGTTGATGAAGGATGTGGTCAGTCATCCGCATGTTTCCAAGGTTACAATGAACGAAGGGCTGGTACCCGAACTACCCCGGATTGTACCGGAAAACATTTGGAACGAGAGTTTTGAAATAGACTACGTTTTGTTTGTAAAGACTGGAGTAGTGGCCTGCCACGCTAGACCCGTTCAACGGTGAATCTGACTGAAACAAACACTAATAAGCCGTCTTGCGAGAAAACCAACGGTATGGCCTCTGCGTAATGTATCGACCCAGACCAGCCTGCGCAGTCTTCGCAGACTGATCCGGGCCGACACATTCCGCCTCAGGGGCATAGAGTTATGATTCCTGAAACAGAAAATCCACTGGAGGCAAAAAGTGTGTATCCAGGATAGCCTGTGCGGCATGCTTAGGATGATCCGGGTCGATACTTTACGCAGAGGCCATTATGTTGGTTTTGTCGCAGGACGACTCAGTCTTATTGATCTTCGTCACACGATAACTGACGTTTCGAGACTAACCCCGCTCCCACATGTAGAGAGTAGAGACATGTGTTGCGCCTCTGTACCAGACGGCTTTACAATAGTTAACCCTTTCCTTCCCACTTGCAGACGATTCCGACGAATTGGCAGCAGACGACTTTTGAAAACATTGTGAGATATTTCACATTTTTGCCATATGTTTTCAAAGTCGTCCGCTGCAGAATTGTCGTATGTGGGAAAGGGTTAAACTGTCCATTAAAGAGAGTTTCCATGATTTTGCTTAGATGTTTTCAAAGTCGTCTGCTGCCGATTCGTTATATGTGAAAACGTTTTAAATATTGTTAAACATTGTGGCAAAAGGAGAAATTGCTCGTTTTGAGAAATTTCTTTTTTTGTCACTATGTTTTCCAAAAGCCGTCTGCTGCAGGGGCGTCAGAAAGTGTCTACATGAGGGAAAGGGTTAATATTAACTCCGTTTGCGAAAATAGTTTCACTATAATGAGCAGTCAGCAAACTCGTGCAATATATAACAAACCGGTGATCAGGTTACATCTGTTCGTGTCTCAATAATTATATTCGGGTGTCCTAAGATCGTGAACCCAAACATTAAACCAGATTGGTACAATACAATGTTATCTCTGTAGCCTTTTGCTTGCTACACCATGTCCAAAGAGCTCGGCCATTGTTGGTGTATACCTGACCCTATAATGAAATTGTAGTTATCTATAGTACATCGGGTACCATACGTTAACTAACGACTAAAGGTTAACGTTAAAAAGTCATTTGACAGAAGGGATACATACGTCACTCTAGTAACTAGTAATTTGAAAATCATTCATGGACTATTCATGTCTTTATAAGCTTATATATATATATATGAGCCGTTTCACGAGAAAACCAACATTATGGATTTTGCGTAATGTATCGACCAGTTCAGCCTGTGCAGTCCACGCAGGCTAATCCGGGCTGACACATTCCGTCTTAGGGATATAGAGTAATGATTCCTGAAACAGAAAATCCACACGAGGCGAAAAGTATCTGTCCGGGTTAGCCTGGGCGGCATGCTTCGGCTGATCCAGGTCGATACTTTACGTAGAGTCCACACTGTTGGTTTTGCCGTGGAAATTACTTACCCTGGACAAAAGCGATGGCACAATAATAAACAAACACTTGACTTTTCTTTCTATCCAATGTTTTTAATCAAGTTCTACGTTCGTCTTCGTTGTGTATACCAAACTATGGACTGTTAATCAGTTTCCGGTTATGTGAAATGTGGCTAAATTGTTCCCATGTTGGTGTGAGATAATGCCCGAAACAGCTCTCGTAAATTACTTTCATTTCCAAATAAATATGTAGATTCTTAAACCGAAATTCGCGTTATTATGCACGACTTTAATCATGTACACGTGTAGGGAAATGTTTTCAATCATGTACACGTGCAGGGAAACGTTTAAATACTGTTATTACAGACGCAATTTATATAGTTTCTCGTCTATTAATTAAAAAATCTATCTCTTTTTTAGATCACCTAGAGCCAAAGGCTCAAGGTGAGATATTCTGATCACTTTTTTCCGTCGTCCGTCGTCTGTCGTCCGTCGTCTGTCGTCCGTCGTTAACATTTAGCATTTAGATGATCTTCTCCTTAACCACATGACCAATTTCAACCAAACTTCACAGGAATGTTCCTTTGGTGGACCTCTTTCAAAATTGTTCAAAGATTTAAATTCCATCGAGAACTTTGGTTGCTGCGTCATCAGAAAAGGGGAAAATTGACAAATCTTAAAAAACTTCTTGTTCAAAAGTACTGGCAGGATTTAAAAATTATTTTGCACAAATGTTCCTTGGGGTACCTTCTGCAAAGATTTTTCAAATATTTCCGATCCGTTGAAAAACATGGCCGCCAGCTGGGGACGGAGCTTATTTTCCTTATATGTGCATTGTTAAAACTTTAAAAATCTTCTTGTCCAAAAGTACTCGCCCGATTTGAAAATTATTTTGCACAAATATTTTGATTGTTCAAATATTTCCGATCCGTTGAAAAACATGGCCGCCAGGGTTGCTGCGGCATCAGAAAGGGGGCAAAATGTCCAAACTTTAAAAATCTTCTCCTCTGAATCTGGATGTCAGATTCCAACATAGTTTGGTAGAAATGTTCCTTGGGTGAGCCTTTACGCAGATTGTTCAATGCATACTGTTTGGTTGAAAAAATGGCATTCAGGAGGCATCAGAAAAGGGGCAACATGACAAAATTTGGAAATTCCATTTTTTTAAGTTCTTGTCTCATATTTAGGAAATGGAATAGGAATCTTACTTCAGTGATCCTCTTCTTAATTTGTTCAAGCCGTAATGATTGGTTACAAAATCATAGCAACCTCGCGTCATCACAAAAGGGGTAAATTGAACTTATAGGTACAAATGACAACTGACTACCATTCCACTCGACCAATTTTAACGTTACTTCACAGGAATGTTCCTTTGTTGGTCCTCTTTCAAACTTGTTCAAAGACTTGCATTCTGTGTAGAACTTTTGTTGCTGCGCCATCAGAAATTGAGAAAAATACCCAAACTTTAAAAACCTCCATCTCCATAATCCATTTGTCAGATTCCAAGATAATTTGGCAGAATTGTTCTTTGGGTGACTCTACAAAAACTGTTCAAGCCATATTGATTTCGTTGACAAACAGGGCAGCAAAGCCGCATCAGGAAAGGTGCAAAATGACAAAACTGTATAATTCCATTCTTATTAAGGTTTTTGTTAGATTTCAAGATACAAATGGCTTTTACTGATAAACTATTTCTTTAACTGAGTGTCCATTCCTTGCAGTTTCATTTGAACTCCTGATCAAATTTTCACAGATATTTGCAGTTCAATATTTGCTTCTAATTAACTATCATTTAAGTGATCAATTTAGGGCCATCTTGGCCCTCTTGTCTATTTATATTGTTTAACATGTTTGTTTGTTTTTCAATACAATAAATACTTTTACTAAATGGTGCAGACTATTTATCATTTGATGGAACTTAATTATTATTTGGTCACGTGTCACATTGCTAAGGCGGTGTTTCTTTGTACTCAGAAAAAAAGAGATCAAATTGCATTGTTTTTCCCCGATCGTAATTTGCTACAAAGATGTGTTAATAGTGCCGGAAAAGGACTGAATAAATGATTTTATAGAAAATCCACCAGGTACGTCCAGATTCCGAATAACATAATATTGACAAAAACTGTAAACATGGCGGACATGGGAAAAAACATGGCGGACATGGGAGAAAACATGGCGGCGTCAAACCCCGATGATGTTAGCAGTGAAGGTATTTCTTCCTTTGATGTTCCGTTAGTTTTTCTAAGAGAATCAGAAATATTTGGAGAACGAAAGCCTTTAAATAAGGAATGGTTAAACCACGTTGAACTTTATCATGCTATAGGAGAGAGAACTGATATTTCCCATCTCAAAGGGTTACAAAGAGTAAGAGGCATGTGGCGGGTTTACATGGATAACTTAGAAGACAAAGTCACCCTTATGTCCGAAGGAGTCCCTTTACGTGGTAAGATTATACCAGTACTTAATACAAACCCCGACCGTCTCGACACTGAGAACACGACAAGAATCAGGGTTAAAAACATCCCTTTGTCAGTGGATGATAACATAATAAAAAGAACTTTCACTTTAAAAGGTATAGAAATCATTTCACTTTTCCGAGAAAAGCTCAGGATAAACGGAAAACTCACTGATTGTGAAACAGGCGATCGCTTAATAAATGTAAAGAATTCTACCCTGAAAGCGCTCCTACCAGGAGTCATGACATTTGGGAAATTCAGTGCTTGCGTCCTACATTTTGGCCAAAACAAAACATACTCTAGGCCATGGTAATTTTCGGAGTGCAAAAACAATTGGGTTTGCACTCAATGCAATGAAAGTGGGCATATAAAGATGTGTGAACTAGAATGTTCTGAAATAGAATCGGATGCTGAATCCACGGAGTATGATGAACCTGAAAATGTTGATAATCAAACTAAAAAGCAGATATAAAAAAACACGTGGCCTATAGAAAATTCGTCCGCTACCACGCCTTGCACGAAATCTCCGAGTAAAAAAAAAATCGATACGCAGCAGTCAATAGACCGATACTTACACCAAACAAAGGGAGACAAATGAACGTTCAAGATAGATCACTACCGACGCCAGCGGAGGAGTTACGCGACAAACAATCGAACACTGATAGCGCGAAGAGACAAAAGAAACAAAACAACAGAAAAAAATAAATGCATCAGCTTCACATTTATACCAAACAATTTATTATAGAAAACAGACTGATTACCAGACATGAGATAGAACATCGGCATTTAATCGAACACGAATATAACAGAATCGAACGTTTAAAGGACAAAGAGACTGATCACGGCCAAGACTATTGTTATAGGAAAACATTCACGTCTACAAATAAAGTTAAATATACATGTGTAAATATATATATCCAATTGTGTATGTAAAATAGTAGTAAACGAAAATCGTAATGTAAACATTGACATATATGGTATGAATGAATTGGCGTACGTGAGTAGTATAGGCGTCGTTTTTTTATGTTCGGCTCTCATACTGCTTGCGACGCTTTGTTACTCATACTAAAGTTTCTAAACATGTTGAAATATCTATGTATATGACTTTCCATGCATTTGAACGAGCATAATACTATTACTCACTTTGTTTAATTAAACACACAAGGTCTCAGAGACATACACAAACGATCGAGATTAAAGCAATGGATAGGCTCTCAAAAAGCGGAAGTTGTTTTCTTACAAGAAACACACTTTACACAAGACATTGAAAACATTATAACACAGGCATTTGACGAATGGGAGATCTTTCATTCATTTGGAGAAAGTAATAGTAGAGGATGCTCCATATTAATCAGCAAGAAACTTAACTTCAAAATTTTAAATAGAAAATATGATGATGTAACGTGCCGGGCTAAAGACGCAGAAGATCACTTCAGCGAAAAGTATACTCAACCCTGAATGGGTCCACTTGTCTTATATATCTAACCCTAAACTCCATCACTTCGACACGGTGATGTAAATTTGCATATCAAATGCAACGTATACCGAACGTTTTCGTTACAATACTTCCCACTCCGAAAATACTCGTCCCAAGTCTTGGCCTGGAAAACCCGTGGGTAAGGCAACTCCGGTATGGCAGTTGTCTTCATCCCACCGCTGCCACCAGTTGTAACGTTCTCGGAGTTCAACAACGCTTCAATGAAATGGCTTCAAATAAACTTAATACAGACCTGATAAGGAACAACGAACCAAGGTATTTACAGGACCTTCACCAAGACGCTCAATCGCTTCCGTGACGTCCGCCGCTCTCGGCCTCACAGAGGTCTATACTTTTGAAGCCGCCTAATGCTTCACAAAGGCTTCCTTGAAGCCAATTATGCAACTGAGGCCCAATGGCCTCAATGAAGTCAACCACTTCCTATTAAAGTCTCACACTCTCTTACGACATGAAACTACGACCCGAGCAGCACGGATACAGCTTGCTTCTTGATATCCGATAGAATATATCGAGAGAAAGAAGTCTACTGATGCCTAATACCCAAAGTCATAGAACGCTGTTTTCAGAGATGCTAACTGTTTGACGAAGAACACGGAACTGACTTTCTACTACTATTTTGGTTTTATTTCCCCTCGCCATGCATAATTAACTATTTGGCGAGCATAAACTTTCTATCACAATACACCGGTATTTATACTAACCTGCACAATTGGCTCCACCTGGCGGAATCCCAATTACTGCCGCCCCTTCACGGACATTGACGATGTACATACTCTATGTTGTAATGAGTGTCTGGTGAATGCACTTTGATCATTAAATAAGGCTTTAAATATAAACAAAATATACGACAGGCTGGGTATGCAGCGTGCTTATTGATGATATATGCTTGCTCTAGAACTATTTAAAGGCTTAGCAGGACAATTAAACCAGTACTTACTGGATTTGAAGATGCCTTTGTTCTCGTCAATATTTCGATAAATGGATCCTATTAAACAAAGGGACGTAACTTTGTTAAACTACAATAAGTCGGCTTCGCTACAATGCATATTCGTTACAATGACAATGTACATCTTTCTTAATATAAACATATTTAAGAATATACTAACCCTATTGAACATTTATTCACCAAATCACAAAACAAAGACGATATTTATTTTACCAAGAAATTTCAGATACATTACTAAACTTCAGTGAAGGTGCTAACATTGTTGAGGGGACCACAATGACATTCTATCCCACACAGACAGAATATACAAAACAGTTAACGATAAACCTAAAAACATACCAATAGCAAATCTACAGAAAATGATTAAGCTCCACAAATTAATAGATATCTGGAAACACATCAATAAAGATAAATGCCAGTACACTTGGAGAAGGAAAAACAGTGTCGAAAAAAGCAGGATTGATTTCTGGCTAACTGACAAAACTCTTACTCCTCTAATATTTCACACAGACATTCGTCCTGCACTTATTCAATATACAGACCATATGGCAATTTCGCTAAAACTTGCGATTCCAAACGAGAGAGGCAAAGGATTCTGGAAACTAAAAAATGACCACCTAAATGATCTTGATTATGGAAATAATATATGTAATATTATAAGAAAAAATGATAAAATCAAAATGAACAGTCATCAAACTAAATGGGAAATATGCAAATTAGAAATCCGTGACTACTCCATAGAATATGCAAGGGTAAAATCTCTTCAAAGAACCAATACATTACAAGAACTAGAAGATGAACTAAAAATGCTAATGTCAGGCGAAAAATTGACAGATATAAAAACAACTAGAATAAATGAACTTGAAAGCCAAATTGAAGCAATATATAACTATAAAGCCAAAGGTGCACAAATAAGATCACGAGTTAAATTCTTAGAAGGAGAGAAAAATTTAAAATACTTTCATAATTTAGAAAAGTCCAGACAATCTAGAAAGGTTGTAACTGCACTAAAAAGCAACAGTACTAGCATAACAAAAACAAAAGACATATTAGATGAAGAAAGTAATCTTTGACCAAAATCTTTATCATACTAACTATAACTGCGATGAAAAGGAAATTGAGGAATATCTTCAAAATGCATTGCCAGAAAAGACATTAACTGACGATGAGGCAAACACATGCGAAGGCAAATTCACTATAGATGAATGCTATCAAGCGGTAATAGATATGAAACTTAACAAAAGTCCTGGGCTTGATGGATTAACAGTTGAATTCTATGTTAAGTTCTGGAACATTATATCACATTTGGTAATAAACTCACTTAATGAAGGCTACGATAAGGGTCAACTATCAACCACTCAGAAACAAAGCGTTCTCTCACTTATCTACAAAAAGGGTGATGCAGAAAATTTAGAAAATTGGAGACCTATTTCATTTCTATCAACAGATTATAAACTAGCTGCTAGAGTATTAGCAACAAGATTCCAAAACACACTCCAAAACATTATCAGTTTAGACCAACAAGGCTATCTAAAGAACAGATATATCGGTTACAACATCAGACAAATACAAGATATAATTGAGTATACAGAAGCATTAAACATTGATGGTGCAATATTATTTTTAGACTTTAAAAGGCATTCGATACAGTTGAATGGAAATTTATGTTTACAGTCTTGAGGAAATGTGGTTAAAAAGAGTCCTTTTTAAAATGAGTCAATAGCTTATATACAAATATCAATGGTCGTGTAATCAATAATGGTTGAATATCAGATATCTTCAAAATATCACGGGGTATAAGACAAGGATGTCCACTATCAACACAGATTTTTATTATTGTTGCAGAAGTACTTGCCATTAAAATTCGTAACACGGCAAATATTACAGGCATTCCAGTTAAAAGTGGAGAAATTATCAATACAATAAAAATATCACAATTAGCTGATGACACAACATTGTTCCTTAAAAATGAAAATGATGTTCCAGCATATAGATGAGTTTGGCTTATTCTCAGGGCTTAAACTGAATAAAGATAAAACAATTGGCCTTTGGGTTGGCAAACTAAAAACAACAAAATTAGAAATATTACATAATGTAAAATTCACAAACACATATGTTAAAGCATTAGGAGTTTATTTTGGCAATGACAAATGTCAATGCAACATACTAAACTGGGAAGATAGGATATCACATTGCCAATCAATGATAAATTCTTGGAATAAAAGAAAACTAACACTATTTGGAAAGATTTTAATAATCAAATCAATGTTATTGCCAAAGATAACATACATACTGCAAAATCTATACAAACCAAAAAACACACTTGAACAACTCAATACTTTACTTTTCAAATTCCTTTGGAAAGGAAAGAATGATAAAATTAAAAGAAATACTGTAATCGGTTTACAAAACATTAACCTTGAAATGGATAAAAAACCTACAAAATAATTATAAAGCTAATTGGAAATTGATTCCACTTTTCTTCTTGAATCATTATGGCCAAAAATTACTAATTTTCAATATGAACTTAGACTCTCCGCGTAGCTTAAAGGCACCAAAATTTAAACTTCCGCTATTCTACAAAAGTCTTATTGAACTATGGATCAAACTAAACAACACCAAGCAAACAAATCATAGATCACTTGACACATTTCCGGAAATAAGAAAACAGATTATATGGGGAAATCAGTTCATCAAATATAAAGCTAAATGTTTAAATAATACCTCCTGGATTGAATCAAATATCCTATTTATGAATGATATCCTCTCAAATAATGGGGAAATTAAAGCAGACGATATATTACAAAAACTTAAACACAAACAAAACTGGATAGCAGAATTACATACATTGAAATATTCTATCCCAACAAAATGGAAGAAACACTTAAAATCTAATGATTCTATCCAAACCACTGTCAAAACGGCATTAAAATTTTCAATTGATCATAAAGAACTAAATAATATTACCAATAAAGACATTTATAATTATCTCTTGAAGAATAAATTGAGTTTCCATATCTACATAGTTATTGGGAACAATTATTTGGCAAAAATATATTGTGGAGAGAATTTTATTATTTCATAAACAAAATCATTATAGATAATCGCATTAAGGAGTTTAAATATAAGACATTACACCGAATACTTGCCATAAACCTAAACTTATTTACATGGAATATTGAAAAAGATCCACTGTGTAAATCTTGCAATAAATTAGAAGATTTTGAACACTTCTTCATTTATTGCCAGTATTTAGACACTTTTTGGGCAAAAGTAGATGAATGCTTTAGAAATTGCGGTTATCACAGATCCTTTAGAAATCTACAAAACCTGATCTTTGGATATAAATTGGAAATTCTTGAATATCAGCCCCTAAAAATGCTATTGAATATAATAGCTTATTGCATCTACATAACATATTTCAAAAGCGAAAGACGAACAAAATCACTGAACATAATAAACATATTATACTATGACATATTGATTATAGTAAAATACTATGAAAACAAAAATGTTAGAATAGATTTTCTAAAACAATTTCAAAAATTTCTCAAGTCATAACTAAAGATAGACAGATATTGGAAAAAGTCAGCATGCATACTCACAATCCAAATGTACCGTATAATCCAAACACATATCCAAACAAATAACTAAATTATCCGAAATTCGCAAATCGAAACAGCACTTTGTAACATAAAAAAATCTACTAATTCATTTCCTTTTAAGTAAACAAAGGGGAAAAAAAGAAACCACACAAATGTAAACAACTTAAATCCGTCAATGACATTCCTCTATAGTAAAATAACTAGTACAATAAACGAAATGCACGTATAACCCGTGACTAAAACCACAAGTATCGCGGACGATATAACGACCTAATAATGTTATGATATGTTATGTTATATAATACTCCATATGTTATATTAATCACATATTATGTAAATACTGTACTTAACCGGTTTTGGAAATAAAATATTAAAAAAAAAAAAAAATTATTATGACGTAAAAGTATTAGGGCTACACTTCTAGGTTTTCGTCAGAATATACATCAACGTCAATATATATAGCATATACTAAGACAGAAAAGACTATGTTAAGACTGGCATGCGTGGTTTTCCATTCTCAATTGTAACAAGACCCTCACTCACAAAATGTGTCTCGTGTACTATATACGTACAGTAGACTCGCGATAACTCGAAACTCGTGTACTATACACGTACAGTGGACTCGCGATAACTCGAACTCGTGTACTATACACGTACAGTGGACTCGCAATAACTCGAACTCGTGTACTATACACGTACAGTGGACTCGCGATAACTCGAACTCGTGTACTATACACGTACAGTGGACTCGCGATAACTCGAACTCGTGTACTATACACGTACAGGGGACTCACGATAACTCGCACAGCAACTGAAAAGAAAGAAAGGTCCGTTCAAGGAAATGGTTCGAGTAGGAAACAGCGCAGCAGCAGCAACAGTTCTGATTGTGCGTAAGAGCAACCAGAACTGCTGTTACGATGCCTCCAAAAGGAAGATTCCCATGTTCGAGATATCGTGAGTCCACTGCATTACATGTTGGAACTGACCCATTTTACCAACTCCTCTGATTTACATTGTGAATTCCGATTGTATATGAGGAAACGAAAGCTGTTGGTGAGCATATGGGCGTCAAAGTCAAAGGGAGATAATAATGTCAAATGCAAATCAAATTATTCGCAGTGACTTCCCTTCGTTTCACAAAATTATCCCTTCTTATTAGTTGCCGGGCAGAAGCCCGCGACTTCTATTTTTAATAGGTTTTCTGAAATCACATGGGAGGGGGGATTATTATTAGAAAGAAACACATTTAGATGTCTTGAACATATTACAATTGTGTTTGTTTAAAAACACTAAGTAATGACACATCTAAAATGAAATAAATATTCCGATGTTTTAGGTATTTTCAGTTTCTTTATTTTGACTCGCATTTATGTTTTTTTGTTTTATTTACGAAGACAAAACTTACCGTATTAGCTAGACTGGTATACTTTAGTTTACACTATATACTACATGTAATCAAAAGTCGATAACTACAAACCTTTACGTCGCAGTCTAATTTGCGTTTGTGTTTACAGGATACACGTTCTCAGCCATTTTGTAAACATTCGCGGATGAATACAACAATAGTGATTCGGTCGTATTATATTACACACGTTACATATAAAGAAATAGGCAATGGGTATATTAGATCGGAAACAAGTATTGTCATGTGATAAATATATATATTTGGACCAGACAGTAACATAATTATTCCTTACTGACCGTTATAACAAAATACATGGATGACTTTTGAAATATCTGACACGATATTTTAGATTTTCAATTTTAGTGGATTGATATAAGCGATGCCAAATGGTCAGGTTGTACTTTCATTACGAAAGTAGCAAAAGAAGAAATTGGTCATGATAAGCAATTTCTCATTTTATCACACCTTTTCAAAGTCATCTGCTGCAGAGGAGTCAAAATGCGTCATTCTTAGAGGAAAGGGTTATTTAGACATGTGTTGTAGAGATTGTCTTTATATTCATTCATCTCTGATGGGATATCTTAACTTAACCCTTTACCTAACGACTCTGCAGCAGACGACGCATAATGATAACATTGTAGCAAAAGGAGAAATTGCTCATAATGAGCAATTTCAACTTTTGCCATAATGTTTTCAACTTGATTAGATAATTCAACTTTTATTTATTGAGATTGTTCACGTTTTTGCCAATACCTTTTCGACGTCGTCTACTGAAGATGTGTTGTATGTATACAAAGGGTTACGAGACTGGTTGCAGTCTAGATAAAGTGTTAACACATTCATTCTGTGTTAATATTCTTAACTATCGGGATTGATACCAGTCTACGAAAAGTCCTCGATGGAACCTTTACAATTTGCAATACAGTATAAGTGTAACCTTCGGCTCCGAGTTGTCAAATCCTTATACATAAATAAGGATTTGAAAACTTCTACGTCATCAATCGATCAATTGATTGATTGATTATTTAATGATTTACGCCGTTTAAGATAATTGTTCAGTTATAACACGGCTTTTCCTAGGTTAGTTACCAGTACCTATTGTTGGTTCATTTATCCTGACACCAGTCAGTCAGTCTTAATGCTAACTCCGCAACCCTGAAGTAGGAGAGTCATTACTACCATTTTGACTTTGGTATGACCCGGCCGAGGATCGAACACACGACCTTCAGCAATGTGGCTGTCACTCTACCACTACCACTACACAATCGGATCTTTCTGTAAATGCTATAAACAGATTGTTCGATGACTCAGGTCTTTAAGCCACTACATGATGAAAAGAATATGAAAAGTGTAGGTTTAGATAATCATGTCCTCCCGTGTTCAATCTTATTAGATTCTACACACGTTGAGAGAATCGTCTGACAAGCTTGTGTCAGTAACCCGTGAACAGTGTATATAAAAGTGTGCGGATGCACAGGCTGATCTGGATCTATACTGTTAGCAAAAACATTTTGTTCATGCGACTGGGTCATTTATTCAGTGGATCAGAGCGATGAGGCGCCGGCCTCGTAACCCAGGGGTTATCAACGAATGAAATAAACATTTAAAACAGAATTCGCTTGTCGTATAACTAGTTAGAACGCAACTTTCGATGCTCTACATCTATAGTCACTTTGTTGTCCTACGCAATACAATTGGTCACTGAATTTCATGGGTGCCTGATGCTAATAATAATAATAAAACAATCTATTATATAAAGAAGTTTAAAGTTTTCGTAATTATAACCTTTTTCTGATGCCGACCGGTGGCTATATTTTTGCACCAATTCATATGCCTTGAACAACTATGTAGATGGTCACTAAAGAAACATTTCTGCTAAAAAAAATCAGACAAGCATTTTCGTGGGAGTATAATTTAAAGTGTTGTCAATTTGCTCCTTTTCTGATGTATCTTTGATATAAACCTTTCTGATACCACAACTACCAAAGTTCTAAATATAATTTAAAATTTTATCAATTCGAAAGAGGATCAGCAAAGGACTGATATTTGTTTGTTTGATATTTTCCGTAGGTTAAAAATACGGTTTGAAGCGAAACATAAGGAAAAGATCAGAAATGTTACATGATTTAGATATAGTATAGTGTTTATTGTTACAGGGGTTAGCGCGAACGCAGACCCCTACACGAAAAAATTACGTACCCGAGTAATCAACATTTGTGACTATCGCAAGCGTCAGCCCAACCGAAGTGCAATGGAAGGGCCTCGTCCTGGGAGAACCTCCTTGATGATCAAGGTATCTCCTGTACCAGGTAAGTATGATTTTTACGAGTTTAAATTTGTTTATAAAATTCGCTTCATTTACTATAAAATAGGTTTCTATAGTTTTCATATTTAAAGATAATAATGCGCACAATTCATCCTTACGACTTATTCTATCGTCATATTTCTTAATGTAGATTATCTAATATTTTCATTATCTTTGTAATTCTTAATTGCTTGCCTAAACTCGTGTCGTTTTGTTTTTAAAAACATATGTTTTCAATAGTGTGACACTAATCGTTTCGGCCTGATCCGTTTATTTGGATTCGGATCTTTCCGTAGATAGCTTTCCTATAAAATGCATGTGCTATAAATAGATTGTTTGATAACTCGATTCTTCGGATCTTTCCGTAGATAGCCGATCGAAATGCATGTGCTATAAATATACATTAAGATTGAAATGAAAATGTTATTGTAGATTACTACTTCGTTTCAATGAAACTCTAACTCATTATATTACGTTCGTCTACCGTTGAAGAATGAATACAAAGAAAAATTACGATGATAGATAGCAACATGGATGAATATTGCAGCAATATTTAAGAGAAGGATGGGCTTTAGTTTTAAATGAGAAATCAAAGCACTTTCAGTGCGGTGGGTACACCCCTGGTATGAACAGAGGAAAAGATGGTTATCAAATTATCGAGAAATCAGACAAACACTTTCAAAGAATTAGATTCGTATAAAAGAGTATACTTTTGTTTAAAATAGCGTGCCATGCCCCTATGCCGAATTCAGGGTCAGCACATTAATTTCAACAACTGTTTGGTTACATCAATGGTCTTTTACCACACAAAAAAACACACACAACCATTCAATACAACACATTCTTTATTTTGTTTATAATAATTCAAAGTACTTATATCTTAACACAATATCTGGGACTACTAATATTAGTAGTCCCTGACAATATATACATCTAGTTGACCCTTTTCCGATGTATCAGGGACGTAGATCTACATCCCTGGATGTATAAACGAGTTCGACCCATTCCCATGTACAGACGCTTTCCGACGCCTCTGCACCAGACGAATTTAGAAAACATTTTGACAAAAGGAGAAAATGCCCATAATGAGCCACAATTTTTTTACTGTATTAAATAATTTATTTACAATTATTAGCGATTGTGCTTAATATGTTCAAAGTTGACTGCTGCAAAGTTGTTGGGTAAAGGTTAAGGCAGATACATGTACCTTACAAACAACGTTGTTCCGAAGTCATTAATCCTTTCCCCACATACAGCAAATCTGCAGCAGACAACTTTGAATAACATCCAGACAAAAACACGGAAAAACTCTATAAATGTAGGTATAGTTACTGAAAAGAGTTGAAAATATTGTGGCAAAGAGAAGAAATTGCTCGTTTTGAAAAACATGACATTTTAATAATTGTATGTAATTGGAAAAATTCTGGCAAAACGCGAAATTTCACCCTTACCCTAACCCTATTGCTCTTTACGATAACTAGGTAACGTCCCTTGATTGCCAAGGGACGTTACTCAATATTCTCCTTCCGGGGACTACCTTTTGACAAAATTGCGGACATAGACAAAGCAATCAGCGAGGCGCGCGAAAACAACAATGAATAAACTAGAAATACAACTTTACTTATTTTTTAAAGTTTAATTTAAAACATTGTCGCTAAAGGATTGATGGATTTATGTTTAAACTTAAAGTCGATTTTAACAAGTTTCCACAGCCATCCCACGATGGCCTGTTAATAATTTCCTAGTAACAACTTCTCTCACCAATGGACAGATTTCAAAATAACTTCCTTAGGTGGGGCTGCTTTCAAAATTGTTAATTTAATTGAATGCTATGAGGAACTTGGGTTGCTGCCTCATCAAAAATCCTGTCCACAAGTACTGGCTTGATGTGAAAACATTTTAAAAAAAAATTAATGTTTCTTGGGCGACATTTTGACCAAAATTCATCCGATCTGTTTAGAAATATTGTCACCAGGGGGAAGAAGGTTACGGCATTCAGTCAGAGTTACGTGTGGCTTTATAGTCTGCAGCAGATGACTTTAACAACATTTAGACAAAATCAATTGATATCTCTAAAAATGATTTATAATTGAAAGAAATTGAAAACATTGCTTCATTCAAAAATTGCTCATCATAAGAAATTTCTGCTTTTGTCACAATGTTTTCGAACGTCCTCTGCTTCTCATAATGCTTTCGAACGTCTTCTGCTTGTCATAATGTTTTCGAACGTCCTCTGCTTGTCACAATGTTTTCGAAAGTCAACTGCTGCATATTCTTCTTAAGACATATAGTAGCATCCCCACCTTCTCAGTGATTATCGTATGTATACGCGGTCTGGAAATGTTAAAAATTCATACCCTCGTATTACTTTTTTACCAATATGTTCAACAACTAACATCGTACAGTACTTTAAAATATAGTTTATGGAAGCTAATTGAATTCTCTAACTAACTGTGTATTTTACTATTCAATTCATACTGTGTTACTCTGTCGGCGATTGTATAATCCGCTTGTATACATCGATTTCAGGCTTGCATGACTGATTGCCTAATTAACAAGCTCGCACCGCTGCAGGGGTCATATCTTCAAAGATATGCAGGTCATAAAAATCTAATTAATATTCACGAAAATTGCTATTGATGATCTACAGTTGTATTAGGTAATTACGTGGGAAGGGTAAAAAGTATATTCTCCTTTTGCCTCAATATTTTCAAATCCTGCCTGCTGCAGATGTGTCAAAATACATCTGCAAGTGGGAATGAGTTAAAAGGCATAAATATGAAAATAAAAATAGAACTTTATTATATCTTTAATGTGCAATAGTCAAATTTACAAATGCCACACGCAGAAGATATTTAAAAACATTGTGGCAAAAGGATAAAATTCTCTTCAGAGCAATTCCTCATTTTGTCACAAAGTACAAACTGTACCATTTTTTTAAAAATACTTTCCAAAGTTTGGCCTACACATTTCCCAAGTCATCAGCTGCATATGGGTTTAAACAAATCTGCAGCAGACGACTTTGAAAACATCTTAACAAAAATTGCTAAAATCTCGTTAAATGCGTCTGTAGGTGGGAAAGAGTTAAATATACATTCAACATATGAGCCGTCTCGCGAGAAAACAAACATTGTGGTCTCTGCGTAAAGAGTCGACACGGATCATCCTAATCATGCCGCGCAGGATTATTTGGACAGACACGTTTCGCCTCCTGTTGATTTTCTTTTTCGGGAATCATTACTGTATTCCCCCCCCCCCCCCCATATGTGGAATGTGTCGACCCAGATCAGTCTGTGCGGACAGCGCAAGCTAATCTGGTCAACACATTACGCAGATGCCACAATGTTGGTTTTCTCGCGTGACGGGCTCATATATGCAGAAGCAGAGCTTGAAAACAACAACATGAATTAAAAATGATAGGAGAATTATTGAATTAAATAACATTGTTGTAAAAGGTGAAATTGCTCATTACGAACAAGTGCCATTATGTTAACAATAATTGTATGTTGCAGACGCATCAATGACCCATCAAAATGTGTTTACAAATTGGAAAGAGTTAAAAATGTGCCACTGACTTGACTACGCTTTTGAAAATATTACTGAACCCTTTTCCCCCAGCTGACACATCAGCAGCAGATCACTTTTAAAAACATTGTGGCAGAAGAAAAAAATGTTCATAATGAGCAGCTTCTCCTATTTGCCAGTTTAATTTTCATTTCCACTAATACACTTTTGTAGTTCTTATTAATTTAATTCCAGATCAATAAATCGTGCCTCTCATACACCAGCCACATATATCATTCAGTAAATTTTGCTCGTTTGTTAATTTCGCGATATTGATGATAAACAAAACAATAAATCATCATCAGTTGACATTCCCATGTTGGAAATTCCTTTGTCAATCCACTTTCAGTAGGGAAAAGAGACGGACCGGCAAGGGTATAACTTTGTTTTATCAAATTCTCCACAGTGTTAGCAATGTTGTTCTTTTTCGCTTGAATGACTATTCGAAAGTATTCCCCGGAAGTAAAATTCACATGAATGCGCATGCGCAATTGAAGAGTAATCAAGGGTAGATAACCTAGTTATCGTAAAGAGCAATTATGAACATTTTTTGTTATCTTGCCACAATGATTTCAAAAGTCGTCTGCAAAGGTTAAGAGTTTAACTTACTGAAATGGGGACGCTTCAAAATTAATCAGTTTGAGCAATTTCTGATTTTGTCACAATGACTTTCAACTGTTATTTAATTATATCACATTCATTCACAGAGAATGTTCATATTGTTGCCAAGATGTATGAATTGTCGTCTGCTGTAAATATATGTGTGTGGGAAGGAGTTACAGCGCTTATATCGGATAAACATATCACTATATCATGTCGTAGTCACACGTGTGATGGTAAAATGCTACCTGGCTGCATTATATACTTGCCCAGTCAGCTTATTTCTGTACATTTTCAGTTCCATAAAAGTACGGGAGAAAAGTTGCAAGTCGGCATATCTGAACAGTATAATTTAAGGTCATCAACCTGTCCGCCCGATCCATCTTAACAAATTCTACATTATTACTATGTGAACAGTGTAGAATGTGTTCAGACTGTACGGATGCACACGCTGGTCTAGATCTATAATGGTCACAACATCCCACTTGTACCTTTTTCTAATCCTCTGGCTGAACTATCCTTACAAATAATTGTTATTACTAAAGCAGAATACAATCGGAATTGAATAATTCCTTTGCATTTATTCTGACATTAAGGGATAGTATAGCCATTTTTGTTTTGGTTGTAGTAACTCGTGATCACCGAGCACTTTCGTGCATTCTAGTATTGGACTACAATATTTACAATTTTAACAACACCAACGCAATGAATATTCAAGCATATCGAGGGCTTGGCGTGAAACGGTTACTAAAAACCTATTTTGAAAACCCTGGTTTAGGGGCAATTTTGACCCCTTTGTAAATAATGCAAATTTAGGTGCCATTGCTCAGAGCGAGCAATGGCACCTAAATTTCCATTGTTTACCAAGAAAAATGATTTTATTGCGAGGTGATTAACCTTGGTACAAAATATACCAATTTTAGTTACAACCGTTTCACGCCAAGCCCTCGATATGTAACAAGTTGGCCAATGGTCTTAACACAAGAAGCAGCCAGGAACTCGACTGGATGCTCAATGGTCTTGATACTAACTGGATGATGGATAGTTAAGTTTCACTTCGTCACATGGCCACCCAGCCTTAAATTCGGAAAACAAGTCAGTTTGTGTTTTTGTTTTGTGGGTGTTTATTTCTTAAAGTTGAGGGCATGTTTGCCTTTTATGGCAACATTATTAACCCTTTATCCGATACAAGCAAGTTGTATAACCACTTCAGCAGATGACTTTCGAAAACGTTCTAGGAAAAGGTGACAAAGTGCAGACTAAGCAGTTAAATGTCTTTGTTTTTCATTTGCTCGTTTCCAAAGCAGTCGACTTTAAATTGTAAGTAAGATACAATATTTAGGTCAAATGTTAATTAATACGATTAGCATGACAATACAATTCGTCAGAGTCTTTCAACATCACATATTCGATCTCGAACTTCTCATTCCAGACATTTTCGATGACCATCTTCGGCAGCGAGCTTCCGTCTGTGACTGTAACCTTGGCAACATTCGAATGTGTCAACACATCTCTTAGCACCATTCCACTGGATGGCTCCTCTGACGTATCGCGTATTACTGGTTTCCAGCAATCAAATTTAACCTCGTTCCCATCACAGCTGGTACCCATTGTCAACATACCAATTGGACTTGATGCGATCGATCCGGCTGCCGCTAGAGTTCCGATAAACACCGACCCTACTGCAGCAGACGACATACCCCCAGCTAAAGCACCGGATGCGGCGCTGATGAATGCGTTACCGGTAATGGCTCCGGCGATGGCGCCCGACGATATTCCCGTACCTACTGCAGTCGAAAGAGCTACTTTTGCAGGGTCTGTTTGGATCCAGAGTTTGGCGCCGGTCACCAGTACACCGGCAAAGCTCCCTACAGCGGCTGGAATGGCAGCCCCAGAAGCTGTTATGATATAACCACACGTACCTGCTGTTAATATTGTCATCTTTAATCCGAGATTACCTGGAACATAGTATACATATACACAGTTCTTGATATGGTAAGTTAACCCTTTCCGACATACGGTTTATATGAAAAAAAGCAACTAGTTGCGTGTCAAAATTGCTGTGTGGAGAACTGTTGTGAGAAAGTCAGGAAACCCATGGGTAGGCGAACCTTCCGTCGTGATATGTTGAAAACGGAGATAAACCCATTCTTTCAATTCATCATTTAATCCAACTTATAGACGCGTCAGCAGCAGACGACAGCAAAGGGTGAAATTGCAATTATCCAATACGTAAGTTTTTCACTGTTTTGCCATCTGTTTTCGTCTTTTCGTCTGCTGCATACTATTTAGTATTTGTCGTATCGGGGAAAGGGTTAAATAACTCGATCGTCTGCATCGCAAACAAACGAGAAAGGTGAAACTACTTTTAATTTCGAGCTCAAACATAAACATATTTAGAAACTTCGTGGAGCATTTACAATGTTTTCAAAATTGCAAATGATGTTTCCGCTGTCACCATAAGACGCAAGTCTGAATTTTCTCTTAACCCTTTTCCACATACAACAAATCTGCAGCAGACGACTTTGAAATCATAGTGACAAAAACCTGAAAAAGGGTGTAACGTGAATCTGGAGTATCTGGATCTCTGATTCTCCAGCAGGTGTTAAGTTTCTGGATCCATACCCCATATTTTTATCTCGATGTACATGAGATGTGGATCCAGCAACTTTTCTCCTGTCATGGCGCCATAAAACCTAAATTATGTTGCGGTGCCGTAAAACACAACTAAATCAAATCAAAGTCGTCTGCTGCTATTGTGTCAAAAAACCTCTGTGGGTGGAAAAGGGTTAACCCTTTTCCCTCATACGACAATTCTGC